>JARDYJ010000002.1:125295593-125710593 GCA_029215755.1 Spea hammondii | reverse complement strand
AGTGTTTGTTTTATTGTGATGCGGTTGAATGTGACATCATAGTCCAAAGAGGGTAATGTAAAAATGTGTATAAGTGTTTAATTGTTTGGGTTTATAAGGCAAATAATAAGTTAATTGGCAACGGTTACAGCCAAGGCAGATCAAAACATACCATTGATCCTGCACTGATTGCATTTTTGTGTGATTCTTTCCTTTAATATGACTCGTAGTATGTCACAAGGGCAGAGTTTGTGGACATAAATACCGGACTTTTTTTTTAAAAGTCAATTTTATGTTGAATTGTGCCAGTGCCATTCCCAGCAAGGGCTGAAAATCCAAAATTACTTAACTAGTGCTTACACACAGGTTTTTTTTTTTACCTAGATAAAATATATTAATGTTCTATTGTTTAATTATAAGCGGCCTGTGCCTAGTCCTCTAGTGGGACAGAGCCTCAATATGTGGTTGGTGAGCAAAGCAAGCAGGGCTAAGCCCTCAGTTTTGAGTATTTTTTCTTTGTATTATATGACTTTAATACCAGCTTTATGTAATATGCAGTTGCATTATATAGTCCCAATTGTAATGAAAGGCCACTAGTGCACAAGTATTTCTAAAAGTATGCTCTGGCCTCTTGTGCAAAGTATGAAAGGCAAAACTGAATGGTTTGGGATTGGTTGCTAGATCAAAATTGTAGTTCATGCTAACTATGCAACGCAGTACACATTTTTTATCAGTTTTCAGGACATCTGGACATCAATTATTTATTTTTCTCCATTTATTTCTAAACAGAGTGGCAAAACAGTTTTGGCAAATTTCTTGGCTGATGCTACTGAGACCATTGGTGGAGATTATAGCCCAACTCAAGGTGTGAGGTAATGTGATAGCCTACTAATCATTTCAAATGGAGCCTATGTGAGCAACTTCAAGTAAGGCAGAGGATCTGTCATTCTCCCTCATTCCCCTAATTGAATAAACTTTCATCACATAAAGTTTGAAGATGTTTACTTTCCCTGCACTTATTAGTATGAATATAGCCTATTTGCATGGTAATGTAAATTGTGTAATGAAAGGGATACTGCTTCTTAACTATTATAATCGGCTTCACATTTCCTGAATGGCACTTCAGCCTGCTGTACAGATAAGGCTTTGTACAGATAGGGTACATTGTTTTAATCCATTTTGAGGTTGATATGTGTCTATTTGGCTAAATGCTTTTCATTTATAGGATTCTAGAATTTGAGTGTCCGAATGTGAATGGGAATAAGGGCCCTGGATGTGAAGTTGAACTGTGGGACTGTGGAGGAGATCACAAGTAAGTTAAGAAGTCATCGTGAATATGATGTTATAACTTGTGTTACACCTTTGGTGATTTTTTTTGTCTAAATGCAGCCATAGTGTGGTTGTAATGTGTTGTTTTGTGCTTTTAAGTTCTCATTCTGAAATATGTTACATATATCGCATATAGTATTACATATAGTGGTGTATTTCGTTTCAGCACTGCCCTAGGTGCAACCCAAGTTAGTGCTCCACAACTTACCTTTGCAGCTGCTGTCTCTCTGCTGAATGCTGGAAATGATGTCATATCCTGATGCTCCATCTCAGAAGGATGAGTGGGTCAGCATGACAAGGAAGATCCCCAATAGCCAATTGAGCAGCAGCATAGCAAAGAGTCTGATTTCCCAACCATGGGATCTGCCTTCAGTTTCGTGGCAGAGAGGCAACTGCCCCCTGTTTTATTCAGCCAATAAACATCGCTAATTAAATCATCATTTTCGTCTAAATGGTATAAACCCTCCTCGCATAAAACAACAACACTATTGTAGAGACAGAGCACAGAATGAGACATAAACCTGTGCTATCAATGAATGTGGTGCAGCCATGGCCAGGGTAACAAATCACAGCTATTAAAATCTGAAGCAGACAGTTGCTCTAAACAGGACCGGCCCAAGACATTGTGCTGCCTTGGTCCAAGCAGGTAATGCTGCACCTACAAATGCCAAAACCACAGTCATGCTCTCTCACACTCTATCTCATTCATTGTCTTCCTACCTTCTTCACTGACTGCTTCCGTGGCCGTGTCTATGTTCCCACAGCTCCACTTCTCTCCAGCCAGATGCACAGACATACACAACCAGACAGCCACACGCACGCAAGAAACTCATTTACCCCCTACAGCCTCAGCAGGGGTTTAATGACTATTTGACCCTGCTGAAAATTAAAAAGGGAAGTCCGGTTGTCGATACTTCTTTATCTCTACAATTGTCACGTTTCAGTCAGTAGCGTATTGCATATTTGACTACTGTAATAGTTATACAAATAATGTGCCACGTACAAATGACAAAAAGTCTTCCTTTATGATTACCAATATTTATAAAACCACAGCCAACTCTAAAGTTCTGTACATTTTAACATACTTCATTCTCTCTTATTGAAGGTTTGAAAGTTGCTGGCCTGCTATACTGAAAGATTCCCACGGAGTAATTATTGTCTTTAACCCCGACATTCCGAGTCACTTGAAGGAGATTGAAATGTGGCACAGCAATTTTATCCAGCAGCAGAGGTTGCAAGGGAATCAGTGCCTAATAATCGCTCACCACAAGCCTGGATCAGGAAACGATGGAGAAAATCCAGATCTATGTAAGTACGATGCTGCTGTGCAAAATAAAGGGAAAAAAACAGTCACAATTGTTTTGATATTTTTTTTCTATTTGGTGCTTTATCATCTGGGATTTGCAGCAAGAACCCCGATTGCCTTAGTTGCAGAAGATCATAATTCTTTTACAAAAGCAAACAGCAAACCTGCTATGCTGGCCATATATTCACAAGAGCACGTCGGCCTAATTTGCAAACATGAGAATTGCACAAATTGCCTTCAACTCGCATTTATTGCTACCACTCAAGAAATATGCCGGCTAAATACCTACTGATTTAGTCAGGAGCTGGTGTGCTACTGGGGAAGCATAGACATTATACATGAGTACACTTAAATTTCATTAAAAGAAAACAAGGCAGGAGGAAAATGAGATCCATTGTCTAACCCTTCTAGAAAAGGGATCACATGTGCCAAATTGCATCTGGTCAAAATCTCGAGTGACTGACTCATGCGAAAGGTAAAGTGGTGAACATGGTAAAAAAAAAATAAAAAAAAAATACTCAGATGGGTTTTTGTTTTAACTTTGGATGTTAAATTGGCTAATTAAAACTTAGCAGAAACTGCTAATGTGAAAAAATCACATTAAGGTTTGGGAATTTATCACAGGAAAATGGACCAAAAGGTTCTTACATGTTGTCAGTTTCCATTTCCTATGTTTAATGGATCAGTACCAAAGTTCATAAATTGCTGGATGTTTTTTTTTTATTTGTTTGGCTCTATTTGATTTTTTTCACTCTGCCTATAGAAAGCACTTATAGCATAATATGCCGTTACAATAGAAAACTTTTTCCCTATAGTTCTATACATATACATGGTGTGTATTAGCCACCTTCTGATTCATTGGGCAGAACCATCAAATGTGATCAAGGTGTAGTAATTTAGCAGAGAGACAGGTCACATTAATCAGCAGGGATAAATATATCAAAAAGAAGATGTTTCACAATTGACGTGACAGGCAAGTCTTTGCTCAAACGGTGTTGCTGATATTGAAGCATTCTGCAACCCCAAACAGCAGTTACAGGTGCGCCATGTAATTTCTCTCTGGAGTGATCACAAGCACCATAGTCAGATGCAGAATGTAGCAAGACTGGATATACCCAAGCCTTCCAGTTGTATGAAGGAAAGAATAGCCACCTTGAACCTCCAGTTTGAACCTCCAGAGTATAAGGAAACCGATGCTGATATTAATGCCAGTGGAAGTTTGGAACTCTTCAGCTATGGAATCAGCAGAGTTTGACTTTTACACACCATGCTCCTCAGCACTCGGTGACCCCGCTCTGGGACATTACGTGGTCTTCCACTTTATGGCTGAGTTGCTGCTGTTCCTAAACAATACCACTTACAGGTGACCATGGAATATCTAACAGGGATGAAATTTCACAAACTGATTGCAATGGTGGCATCCTATTTCCAGTACGATGCTTTATTTCAGTGACCCATTCTTCTTGCAAATGTTTGTAAATGCAGACTGCATGGCTAGGTGTTCATTTTTTACACCTGTGACAATGGGTCTGATTGAAACACCTAAATTCAATAATTAAAAGTTCTGTCCCAATCCTTTTGTCTATATGTGTGATCAAAATAATGGTATATAAAAGCCAATCTCGTCCTGAAAAAAAACCACAAAAAATGTATGTATAATTTTGTGCGCGTACACTAAATGAGAGAGAGGAAATTAAAGACAAACACTACAGAAATGTTAAAACAGCCATTGTCAGAAAGGGTCAGTGTAGGGTCAGTCATGTAGTGAGATACTAATTGTAACTTCAGTGACTGCGTTTTGCAGTAGATGAACACAGGGTGGCAGCAAAGTATATTTGTGTGCAGAAATTGAAATAAAATAGTGAGACAAGCAATAGGCTGGCATACTTTTGTATCTTTTGTTATCTAAACTGTGTTTGTATAGTGTATTAGTGTTTAACCCTTTACCTTGCCATAATCTGTGTGTTGTTACGGAGGGAAAAGTAGTTTGCATGTGGGGTATTTAAGTAATCTAGAGATGCAGCTGCATACATTTTGGTGGGGTTTACTGCAGTTACATGTAATATGTTACATCTGGAAACCTTGTTGAAAAATGCAATGAAAATTTACTTTAGGGTTCCTTTTGCCAGGGATTGGTGACAACTAGTTGCATGAAAAGTGTCTAAATGCTCCTAATGAAACAGTCTCAAATGAAACATAGGCTTCAGAAAATAAAAGTTCTAGTTTAAAGAAAAAGGGAACGGTCATGTTTCATTTTGTGCACTGTAACATGAAAAAAACATAAATGTATACATGTTGGGTTTTTCAAATTTAGGTCACTTACATTATATATTTTGGTCAACTGAGCTGGTTTGGGGCCAATTTTCATAGTACAATATTAGAAAAAGAAATTGGATAAAATGGTATCAAATGAAAGCTCTATCTGTCCTTGAAAAAAGAAAAATAACAATATGTATAAAACCTTTTGAAGCTCTTCTTTTGACTCTCGCTTCATTAAAAAGACCCCTTTTTGGCAGGCCCTTTCACACCATCCAACAGACCTTTTTCTCATCGCACACAGCATGATCCAGCAGCACCTCCTGTGTGCTGTACTCTACGGCAGTGCCTTGGTGTGAAATCTGCCATTTATTCACTGAAGAGAGGTTTGTTGGGGGAGTTTTGGATTCAACTTCACTATTCACTATGAAAGGCCAACACTGGCAGGTTTCCCCAGCAGGAAAGCATGAGCTGACTCTTCATAATGTATAATTCAATCGGTGAGGAGACTGATCTATAACTAAAAATGGGCAGCCACGCTCTTTCTGCAGCAGAGGTGCATGTACATTGAAGTCAAGGAGTTGGAACAACAACTTCCCTGCAAACTGCCCTGCTAATTTCATTTAAACCTCCGTTTAGTGAATAGACCCCTTTGTAAGACTGGGTGGGGCAAACCGCAAAGATTGAATCCTCAAATTTGTATTGTAAATGTATAGATTCCTGTAATACATGAAAATAAAAATAATAATGCTTCCAAATAATGTTATGTAAAATTAAAATTTTTTTAATTAAAGGTAATAATAACAGAATTGAACGGAATAAATTGTGTTATTGAATGCTAAAAGGGTATAATATATTACTGTGTATATATATATATATTTTAGCGTACGATTGTATTTTAATATTCCTAGAATTCACACTACCATGTAAAAAGTAGAAATGTACATACAGTTAATCTCATCTCCAGTGGGGTTCATTTTGTATTTTTTGTAGGGAGTGTTTTCTCCCTAAATAACACACCAAACACACTTATGTATGGACATGTCTAAGCAGAGTGAAATAACATTGATTTTCCTTAACAGCATCCGCATTGGCCAAGTTAACTCTTGTACATTCCAACCTTGATGAAGACCCTGAGGATATAAGATTGGAATTCATAAAGTATCTTCGAGGCATTGTAAGCACATTATCCGAGAGCCGAGACCGGGAAGAGATGTCAATTATTACCTAATCCTGTACTGACCGCTGGTAAATGATGCATTGAATCCTGCTATCTAGCAATTTCCTTATTTCCTGATAACTTTGCAAAAGTAGAACTTACGATTACAGAAGTATCAGTAAAGGAGATACCACAACTAACGTTATGAAAGTCGTGTGAAATGTTTATCGAATTAACTTTCAGTATCAATGTTCTTTTTTAATAATCATATATGTAATATTGTAATTTTTGCTTGGTTTATTGTTGTATGCAAACGAAAAAGAGTTATTTAAAAGAAAATTTATTCATACAGAAATGTGTTTCTTTGTGTTTATATTTTTTTATTTGGTTTAATTGTTGGTAGGAAAGTAATGAAAGTCCAATTACCCTTGTGAGTGTATGTCCCTGCTAGCAGTAAGCCTTAAAAAAAGGCAACATAAACTAGGGAACTCTACTGGTTTGACCCAGAAGTCTCTTGGTGAAGCCCTGCTTCCCTAAGTCTTTAGGTAAGTTTGTTTTTTACTCCAAGCAAGGGAATGATATTTGGCTATGCCCACTCCCCCACCCACTAATGTATGGTTGGGGCTAGCTGCAACCCTACGCAAGGCAAGCAGTGCCCCTTCATATAGTCACCCCCCCATCCTAACCGTGGAAGTTCCCACGTATAGAGAAGACTCATACATTTGCATAACTTGAGTCATCTTTAATCGCCTTATCTTTAACATGGCATGGCCCTCAGTACAATAGGCACTGGTGAGCTTGGTGCACAAATAATTAATAGGTTAGAAAAGAGTGTATCATACTATTAACTTTTCCCAAATGGTGAATAGCCACCATTCAATGTGAGTCTGATTAGTAATAAAGAAGCAGTCCTACGTTGAGGTAATAATGTTAGCCTGGCAACAGAAACAAAGTGAAGGGCTGATCAATACTGGCTCGGGTTTTGGAACAGCACACATTTTCAGTCCTGTAGTTCCTGCAAGCTAGACCTCTCTGCAAGACCTCATTACAGATCTATGAATCTCTTTGGCAGACAAGCTGTCATGTGAAAAAGAAATGAAAGAATTATTTCTTGTGATCAATGGCTTTTTAAGACGAGCCAAGTCACAGAAAACTAGTTAAACTAGGCATTAGATATAAAGCACTACAAATGACTAGCTCATACATGAATTGCCTGGTCCAAATGCCCTTCCAGATTCTGTTGGTAGACTGTAGACCTGTTGAATCACCCATAAGGACCAGACTGTTTTATTTCTGTTTGTACCCTTGTGGAGCGAAGCTGTTTTAACATTTTACAGTTTAACTGTAAATTTCTCTCTCATTTAAAAAACCCACATAAGTTATATATTGTTTTGTTTTTCAGAGCAAGAACTGCTTTCTTTATATACCATAAAAAAATACAATATGGTAAACATTTTTTTTAAAAAGCACTTTTTCTCACTTTTGTTTAAAAAGTATTTTACTCTTCTATAACAGCTAATGGAAAAAACCTGCTAAATAGATTCTTTGATTTGTCTTTAGTTTGCCATTATTTACTTTTATGTTTTTTTGCAAGTTATAGGGACATTAACAAGTAACATTTAGCTATTTCAAGACCCTTTTTTTTAAAAAAAAAAACTCTGTTAATCCTGTCCCCATGACATATTTGGTTCATCTTTGAAGCCAGTCAGTTCAATTTACCCCCCACCCAACAAACCATACATTTTAACACTTTCCATGCCCTAATTTTACTACCAGCCTTTGTCAAACTTTGTGGTAGTAATTTATTTTGTGGCTTTTTCACAAAAATTGTACTTCAGGTATACATTTACAGTTCCTGGTATATGTTACTTCAAAACAACACCCCATTATTTGTTCAGCAACATCTTCCCAGTACTGTGATTTCACCCATACATAGGTTTGTCAGGTTATTCAAGGGCTAAAAGGCCACAATTGGGGCATGGGCAATTCAGTTTTTTAACTTGGAATTTTGACATCGGGTCCTTCTGCCCTATGTCTTATTTGGGACCTTTTTGATGCCAGCTGATTCAGTTTACCCAAATCAAACTATATATTTTTTAAAACTAGACACCCCAGGGTATTTCAAATAGTGGTATTTTAACTCTTTCCACGCATTAATTATACCACCAGCCTTTGTCAATTTGTGGTAGTCATTTTCTCTACTTTTATTTTAACACACATTGTACTTCAGGTATGAGTTTATAGCTTCTGGTATATGTCACAGCCAAACAATACCCCATTATATGTTCAGCAAAGTCCCTCTGAGTACAGTGATACCCCCAATGCATGGACTTCTCGGCTTGTTTGGAGGGCTAAAATCTCTTGCAGTGGTGCTTGTGACCGCTCTCCAGAGCGGTCAGAGTGCGTCCTGGCGTGGGTTTTTGGTGTCCCTGAATGTTTTGCTATGGAGGCATTTCAGTGACACCGTTTAAGCTCTTTTATAGTAAATGACAACATTGATGCCTGGGGAAAGCCTCACAGGGCTCCTGCAGTAAACTGATTGTTAACTGACCATTTTTCTGTGATGTGCCTGGCATGTCATTGGTTGTTAAGGGGCTTAATGATGTTTCCCACAAGGGTTTTATTGGAAGTACAGTAGGTAGGTTTTATTGGAAGTACAGTTAAGGTTTCATAGTAACATAGTTCATAAGGTTGAAAAAAGACCAAAGTCCATCAAGTTCAACCTATATACCTATTGTGTGCCTACTGTGTTGATCCAGAGGAAGGCAAAAAACCCTTATGAAGCAGATGCCAATTGCCCCATACCAGGGGGAAAATTCCTTCCCGACTCCAAATATGGCAATCAGAATAAATCCTTGGATCAACGTTCTGTCCCTATTAATCTAATATCCATAACTTGTAATATTATTGCTTTCAAGAAACAGGTCCAGGCTCCTTTTGAACTATTTTATTGAGATTACCATTACCACTCCCTCTGGCAGAGAGTTCCATAATCTCACCGCTCTTACTGTAAAGAGCCCCCGTCTGTGCTGGTGTAGAAACCTTCTTTCCTCCAGCCGTAGAGGATGTCCCTTTGTTACAGATACAGTCCTGGGTATAAATAGGTCCTGGGAGTGATCTCTGTACTGCCCCCTTATATATTTATACATAGTTATTAAGTCCCCCCTAAGCCGTATTTTTTCCAAACTAAATAACCCTAATTCTGATAATCTTTCTGGGTACTGTAGTCCTCCCATTCCCCTTACTACTCTGGTTGCCCGTCTTTGAACCCTCTCCAGCTCCACTATATCTTTCTTGTACACTGGTGCCCAGTACTGTACACAGTATTCCATGTGTGGTCTGACTAGTGACTTGTACAGTGGTAGAATTATTTCTTTGTCGTGGGCATCTATGCCCCTTTCGATGTACCCCATGATTTTATTTGCCTTAGCAGCAGCTGCCTGACACTGGTCGCTACAGGTAAATTTACTGTTAACTAAAACTCCTCAGTCCTTTTCCATGTCAGTCCCATTTAATACATATTCCCAGCCTGGATTTTTCTTCCCCATGTGCATAACCTTACATTTATCTGTGTTGAACCTCATCTGCCACATCCCAGCCCAAGCCTCCAACCTATGCAGATCCATTTGTAATCGTGCACTGTGCTCTATTGTGTTAACCACGTTACAGAGCTTAGTATCGTCTGCAAAGATTGATACTTTACTATACAATCCCTCTACAAGGTCATTAATAAATATATTATTATGTGCATTATAGAGAGGGATTCCTGGCAAATATCTCTGTAAGAATGTCTGACACAGCCCTCCATAGTGTCTAGTTCAATTACTGAGGTGACTTTCAGGAAATCTCACAGCAATGTGGTGTTGGTCACGCATAATGTACAGAGAGATGAAACTGCAAGGATGGCCTGTTTTTGTACTTGAATACAATACATATATATATATATATATATACCACCACAATGTGATCTTTGCTGTAGTTATTACACTCAAAATACGTTATGGTGGATACAATAAAAGTGATGAAAAAGGTGATCAGTGTTAACTTGATTTTTCATATACCTATTCAGAATCCCTCACATTACAGGATTTCTGTGGTTATTGCTTAACATTTCTCCTTAATGCAGGGCTCGACAAATCCCAGGTCGCCATGGCGACAGAGAATTTTGTCCTGGCGCCTAGGTTTTGTCAGCCTCTTACATCCAGAAAAAATTGTGGATGTAAGAGGCTGAGTCACCACACGGGGGCGCTGCTGCTGTCTGCCCAGGAGTCTGGGCAGACAGCACAGCCACACAGAGCCCGCCCCCGAGCCTGAGATCACTCCCACGGAGTGATCCTGTAGGCTGAAAACACGGTTGCTGTTAAACCAGCAATCGTGTTTTCAGCTGCCACAGGCAGCTTCAGGGAAGGGGGTTGTGTGTTGATTGGGCCCCCACACAAGTGTGGGGACCTGACCCAACACCCCCCTGCTGCCTGATCGCTCCATGAGAGCGACAGTGCAGCGTTAACCCCTTCAATGCCACGATCGCGGCATTTAGGGGTTAATTCCCGTTTTGTACGGGACTCTGCTGCTGGTGGTCTGCCTGGAAGCCCAGGCAGACCAGCAACAGCAAAAACGAGCCCCCACAAGCCCTTTGATGATTCCTGTAGGCATGGAAGCCTACAGTCGTCATCAAAGAGACTCCCCCTGCTGGTCTATAGACCAGCAATTGCTTCCCAGCTGCCAGAGGCAGCTTCAGGGACAGGGGAGAGGGTTCTTTGGTCTCCACATGAGTGTGGAGACCAGCCCCAACACTCCCCTGCTGCCTGATCGCTCCATGAGAGCGACAGTGCAGCGTTAACCCCTTCAATGCCACAATTGTGTATGACACATTCGTGGCATTGCAGGGGTTAACATTTGTCCCCACAAGCTTGTGGGGACTAAATATCAGTCAATGCTGTGCTCCAATGGAACATCAGCATCGAAAGAGTTAAAAAAAAACAAAACAAAAAAAACAAAACAGCACTGACCTGAAAGTCCAGGGTGCTTCCAGGTCAAACGCTGTGATTTTAGTAAGTGGGCTGATGATGATCAGATCACTCCTGACCAACTGTTAGCTTAAAAAAATCCTGGCTCCTAACTTTTTTACCTGGCGCCTAGATTCACAACAAATTTGTCAAGCCCTGCCTTAATGTCTCTTGTTGTTTCGCCTAATTTCTTTTTATCTTATTTCCTAAATGTCTATACAATTTCTCACTAATGTCAAAGCAGACATTGTTTGACTTGCTACTTGAAATAGGGGGGATTTGAGTATAAAATATTATTGTAGTCCAGCTTTTGAAAATTGGTCTCATTACAGTAATAACTAATAGAATGTTTCAGACAGTAGGATTTGCACTTTGCACAGGATGGTTAATAATATCTATGGAGTGGATTATGACCCGACTAATCAAATGTCTGAATTGGTCTTCAATGAAGTAGACACAAAACTAGCTTTCAGATGTCCCAAAAGAAATGAGCCAGTAAATCGCAGGTGCACATAGCGTAACCAGGTGCAAATGTCCAGCCGTCTGAAAAGATCAGAGAGTACAGGTTTTCCAATAGACTGTTGTGTATCTGTGTCTAGTTCATCACATTTCTCATTAGCTGCATGGTATGCAAAATATTCCCATTTAGAAGTTTTACAAGATAGTCTGTTTGGAATTATTTACTACAGTGTATCATTTGGAACATATTATCTTACCAAGCAAATATTTAATTTGGCAGGTAAGACAATATTTATCAACATGTATCATTTGTGACTGTAAAGTTTCTAAGTGAATATACAATACTGTGCAAAAGTTTTAGGCAAGTGTGAAAAAATGCTGTAAAGTAAGAATTATTTCAAAAATAGACATGCTAATTATTTATTTTTGTAACTTAACAAAATTCAAAGTGAGTGAACAGAAGAAAAAATTAAATCAAATCAATATTTGGTGTGAGCACCCTTTGTGTTAAAAAAACAAAAACAAAAAAAAACATAAATTCTTCTAGGTACCCTTGCACAAAGTCAGGGATTTTGTAGGTATATAGTTAGGTGTTATACCCTAACAGGTGCATCAATTTAATATGAACAGAAACAGAAAACAGTGGCACTCTGGTACACCCATCTACTGTCCAGAGAAGTCTTGTATTTCTGCTAATGTGGTCGGAGATTTGGCGAGAATTAATGGTCTCCTCAATGCTCAGAAGTATAAGCAGATACTAACCAATCATGCGATATCATCAGGGAGGCATCTGATTGGCCCCAAATTTATTCTGTCATAATTTAGTCATTAAGAACTATCTTCAGCGTAAAGAAGAACAAGGAGTCCTGAAAGTGATGGTATAGCCCCCACATGAGAACTTGATGGGAACTCTGGCTTTGTTACTTGGGGAGGGGGAGGAGGTACACCCCTCACATTTTTGTAAATATTTTATTATATCTTTTCATGTGACAACACTCAAGAAATTACACTCTGCTACAATGTAAAGTAGTGAGTGTACAGCCTGTCCCCTCAAAATAACTCAACACACAGCCATTAATGTCTTAACCTCGGCAACAAAAGTGAGTACACTCCTAAGTGGAAATGTCCAAATTGGGCCCAAAGTGTCAATATTTTGTGTGGCGCCCATTATTTTCCAGCACTGCCTTAACACTCTTGGGCATGGAGTTCACCAGAGCTTCACAGGTTGCCACTTCCACTCCTCCATGACGACATCACGGAGCTGGTGGATGTTAGAGACCTTGCGCTCCCCCACCTTCCGTTTGAGGATGCCCCACAGATGTTCAATAGGGTTTAGGTCTGGAGACATGCTTGGCCATCACCTTTATCCTCAGCTTCTTTAGCAAGGCAGTGGTCGTCTTCATGTTGGAATACTGCCCTGCGGCCCAGTCTCCGATGTCACAGTACATGTTGGCATTCATGGTTCCCTCAATGTAGCTCCCCAGTGCCGGCATCATTCATGCAAGCCCAGAACATGACACTCCCATCACCATGCTTGACTGTAGGCAAGACACATTTGCTCCTCACCTGGTTGCCGCCACACATGCTTGACACCATCTAAACCAAAAAAGTTTATCTTGGTCTCATCGGACCACAGGACATGATTCCAGTAATCCATGTCCTTAGTCTGCTTGTCTTCAGCAAACTGTTTGCCGGCTTCCTTGTGCATCATCTTTAAAAGAGGCTTCCTTCTGGGGTGACAGCCATGAGGACCAATTTGATGCAGTGTGCGGCGTATGGTCTGAGCACTGACAGGCTGACCACCCACCCCTTCAACCTCTGCAGCAATGCTGGCAGCACTCATATTCTATTTCCCAAAGACAACATCTGGATATGACGCTGAGCATGTGCACTCAACTTCTTCGTTCGACCATGGCGAGGCCTGTTCTGTGTGGAACCTTTCCTGTGAAACCGCTGTATGGTCACCATGCTGCAGATCAGTTTCAGGGTCTAGGCCATCTTTATGTAGAGCAACAATTTTCAGATCCTCAGATAGTTCTTTGCCATCAGGTGCCATGTTGAACTTCCAGTGACCAGTATGAGAGAGTGTGAGAGCGCTAACACCAAATTTAATACATCTGCTCCCCATTCACACCTGAGACCTTGTAACACTAACGAGTAACATGACATCGGGGAGGGGAAATGGCTAATTGGGCCCAATTTGGACATTTCCACTTAGGGGTGTACTCACTTTTGTTGCCAAGGTTTAGACATTAATGGCTGTGTGTTGAGTTATTTTGAGGAGACAGCAAATTTACACTGTTATACAGGCTGTACACTCACTACTTTACATTGTAGCAGAGTGACATTTCTTCAGTGTTGTCACATGAAAAGATATAATAAAATATTTACAAAAATGTGAGGGGTGTACTCACTTTTGTGAGATACTGTATGTTCACATTTGTGTAATTGTTTAGTAGTTTGACTGACAGACTTCCTCCCCTGCTCTTTTTTTGCTCCAAGTGTAATATTAACAATACGTAGCTGACCTGCACAACTTGACTGGCTGCTATTTTGTAACAGTTTGAACCTTTATTAGTTTTTTTATTCTGTCTTTGTTTAACAAATTTCTTTATATGTTTCTAATAAAAACAACCAAACATGGGGTGAAAAGAGTTCTGACCTTACTATACTGTACAGCTTTTTGTGTCCCCTGAATCTGTGTATAGTTGTATATTGAGGCCAAATATCTATGCAATGATTAACTTACAAAGAAATGGTTAAAGGAATATATGTACAGATACAAAAAATAAATTTCAGGCAATTTGTTTAAAATATTTTATTTAATTGATTTTATGTTTACATAAAATGTGTAAACTACAAATCCCAGCATCAAAACGTTAATAAACCATAATACATTATTACAAAAGAGGAAAGATTCTATTCTATTCTACAAAAATACATATTTGTTTAGGGGGAATCTGGACCAGCCAGTATGTTAAAATAGGCAACATTGTATTTGTATTGTATTTATACAAAATATATAATATTATTATTATTCATTGTAGCCACCCTTGGAGGCATTAGTGGAACAACCAATCAGAGCCATCTATCCCCTTTCCTTCTCCCTCTACAGCTCAGGAAGTGTGTTGTATTTTGATAAATATAGCACTTAGGAAAAAAATAAATTAACAATTGCTACTATTGACATAATTTTACTTTAATTAGATTAGATTTAAATTACATATTACAATACATTTAAATTATTACACACTATCGCTTATGTGAGTGCCATCATCGTGCTGCACCCATGGAATACCTTGTCAGTGTCCCTTTGTGTGCATGCACAGCACTGGATTTGGGCATTGTGAACTCACAGCTCTTTTTTTTCTAATATTCTAACCAGCCTTTCTGGTTTTTTGGTATCTTAAGGCTTTTTCCAGGTCTTCATACACCATGCAAGTGCTAACATTAAAGCATATGTGACATGCTTGTGTGGAGGTGGGATTACATACATTGATTACATGGACAAGGTCATAGCCACATGACCTCTGTTTTTCTAGATATAAACATAAATATCATTGCATGAACCTAGGAAGCTATCCCTATATTACCAAGGCACTGGTTTGACCTATATATACAATAATTATTTACCAGCTTTCCAGGCTACATTTTTCATTTTAAATATGTAAACAGAGTTGTGTGAACATAATATGTTGATTGATTGCACATATCCTTCGTTAATTTAGTTATTCCTACATCCAGAGGGATGTGTTCCATAAGCACTTAAACATGTTGGAACTGAAATATTTTAAGCAATCTAACAAAATCTAATATTCAAAAAAGCATCCTCTGTGTAGATATCAGTAAGCACCAGGCTACAGTTTGAGTTCCTTTATGTTATATATTTTTCTTTATCATAGTAGCCAGGTTTTAAAACAGTTGGGCAGCTGACCTAAAGTTGCCATGTTAAGGGGAAGTCATTGATGCTCACTGTAATAACTACAGATAAAGAAATTCTCTGACAAGGCCTAGTTGCCTTTCGTTTTACTTGTTGGCTAGTATCAGTGGTTACCTATTAGTGATAATAATTGCACAGTTAGGGACTGATATACTTATTTTGCCCAGAAGATGCAATGGCAATTGTATCTAACATGCTTCAGAATGAGGATGTCTTCTTTCATTAATAGATTTCATGATTTTAAACATGTATGTAACAAAAAATAAATAAAAGTTGTAGAATACAGCAAATTTTGCGTAGAATAATTCTACGAGTCTAAGATTGTTTGTGTTGAAATTTAGGTCAACAAAAGCCAAGCAAGGCACTCAGGTAGTGGAAGATTTAAGTCCATTTGTTGTTTGAGGAGATTTATAGGTGGCACCAAATATATCTTCATGATAGCGCATTTCACTCTGTAATAGAAAAAAAAATATGTATCTCACAGCATTTCTTTGTGATTTCCTCTGACTTAGAGCAAATAATTGGTGGCTTGTAGATTCCATGCTGTGCCTCAACTCAATCTACTAAGGCCTTCCCTCCACTAGCCTGGGACAATTATAGCAAACTTTTTTGGGGCACAGGTGTTCACACAAAAATCTAACCTAAACCCAGTGATGACTGGTCTTGCACACAAACTGCTGGGAAGAAGTTTTACCTTTTAAACATGCAACCAGCCCATTACTTAAGTTGGGAGTTTGCAGGGGAGGAACTCCCTGATAACACTATGCATTTTGAAGGACCAATCCTGGTGAGCTTCTTCAGCAAGAAAGGTTGAGGTGGCATATCATAATCCACATCAGTGAGATGACTTTCTAATTCTATTTATCCCGCAATATTAGCTATGTATCATGTAGAGTTAGCTTGGCCCTTCTAGCAGGAGAAACTAATTGGGGATAACCTTTTAGGATAAATTTAAAAAAAAGTTAGGAGCAAAAATGTTCAACTCCGAATGTACAAACCCGAAGCTCAAATTTAGAGAACAGAGGGCATTATCAGTTTTTTATGTATTCAACCCTACAACCATCTGTTGCCAGCAGTGGTGGGTTTAAAGTCATGAAACCAAAGTGGGAGATTCTAAAAAGGAAGCCTGTCTAAAATGTACAAAATCCTGTTTTAATGGTCAAAGGATGGAACCGGAATTAAACAAAATAATCCCATGATGCAGCTTTCTTAACATTGAGTGTTGCACAATTAGGACTCACAGAGGTATGGCGTCACATGTGTACTGATACTCCATGCAGGCAGAAATGCAAATATGGCATGACAAAATGTAGACACTAAGTAGCTAATAATTTATAATAATATTTTCGAAATTACCCAGTACCTTCACTAATAGCCTAGTAATTTAGTTGAGCAAATGTTTTGCAAAAAAAATAGTTTAAAACACTCTCTTATATTATTATATGTGTAAATACCTTTAGTTGGGAGAAATATTTATCTGTTTCCTCTTCATTCAGCCCCTTCTTCTTGGCAATCATGCATTTTAGTGTTTCAGCAACATCCCTGGCCATTTCAATTCCACCACAAACGTACAGATGACCACGTTCCTCAAGGATAATCTTGCACACCTCTTTTTCAAGTTGTCTTTTTAGAATGTCTTGAACATATGTCTGGAGGCAGTGAGAAAAACAGATCTGCTATAGGTAGCAATAAGGTAGATATAGACATATCTACTCTACCTTTTAAACACAAGGACCAACCCAGGACCAGGGCATAGAATAGTTACCCTGATATAAGTGTTTCACAAAGAAATAGTTGAGCAAACACTACATGTATGGTCTCAAACATATGATATATTTAAATTCCAGTAATTAAGTATTAGATTGATGTCTATTAAATATAAAGGTACACAGATGGACATTGTCTTTTTGTGCATGTCCAGAAGATAAGGGGGAAAATATAAATATCTGACAAATCAAAATGCGTCTAAATGCTTGGTGACCCAGAAAAATCATAGGAACGCCAACAGCAAATTATCTATTCCTCACCTTGGCTAAGCCAGGCTGTCTGGAATATGCAGTGTACACCTCTTTCAGTATGCCTCGACTCTTCATAAAGGCTGTTTCTTCCCTGTAGATTTCATCCATCCCTGACTGTTGACATCCAGATAATAAAATCATAGAACGAGCCTTTGTTCCTGCAATTATAAAAACACTTTTTAGAAATATTTTAAATGTATTTCACATTATGGTTTTCCTAAGTATCAAAACATGTCTAACAGGCATTTGAACTAAATTGTAAGTAGAGGAAACAAATTCTATAGCAAAGATGACAGGTGCTGATACTAGGGTTTCGTTACAGAGTAGAGAATTTCTACTGTAGTAGAAATAGTAGAAAATAAGTAAATAGAGTTTATCAATTTGCAGATAATGGTCCATACAAAAACACTATGCATTGCATCAAACTAAAATCCTTTTTACCATATAATAAACGTCAATCACAATTCTTGCAGTTAGAAGTTATAGAGTCGTGGGTAATAGATATTGAAAGTTTAAGGTTGTAAGTATGGCCACGCATTTATCTGCACAGTATCATGTGATACATGGATGACTTTTCCCTTTTAAACCACACATGGTATGAGCTAATAAACTCCTGATTGCTCCATGAAATCCATTACTCCACAGATCTTCATTAGTCATAAGTCTGGGTGATTAATACTGTGCCACTTTATCATTTACCACAAATGGGAGTGCTCCATGTTTGGCCTGGAGGCTTTAGGTGAAACTCTAGTTCTCTGGGTCCTATTGCTCAATTTCGGGGTAACAGGAGCAGCGTTTAGACACGCCCATTCTCCACCCAATTCCAGTCCCACCCCTATACAAATTTAAAGTGTTTGGACTAGCCCTACCCATGTGCACATCTAGCCCCACCCTATATGGCTAGCTCCTCCTCCTCATGTGGTTAACCATGCCCATTGTGAAGCTACTGCCCTCAAAGAGGGAGGACTGTTTCTGGTAAAAACAGGAAGAATACAAATATTTTTGAAAAGTAATTTTTTATGTAATACTTCATACCTTTCTTTTCCAAGTCGAAGAGCCTCTGTTGCCAAAATCCTCTGTATGGAGAAATTCCTGTTCCTGGGCCAATCAGTACACATGGGACTGATGGATTCTCGGGCAGGTGGAATGTATTAACACTATAACATAATTAAATACATAAGATGTATTTATGGGGAAAAAATAAACATTTCCCCAAAGCTTAACAGTTGAAAGCTGATTCACTTCAAATAACCAAAAAGCAAAACTACTCTATTGGATTATGTGCCAGAAATACTTCTTTGTAAAATAACTTCCCAATAACTAGTTTCATGAGACAGGTATAAGGACACTAACATGTATTTGTGTCCTGTCTCTCCCAGATTACAGTAATACAGGTTTGCATGGTACCAGAGCTGTATGTTTACCTTCGTACAAAGCAGGGGACTGTTTCATTGATCTTTACAGTGTTCAGCCATGAGCTACAAACACCATGGTGTAATGGACCCAGACCATCTAGACAAGAAAGAATTATTATTTCAATGGTGGAAAAAGAGGAAACACAACCACAGGCAATTCTTATTCTCCAGGTTATAACATCTGATTGCAAGGCCTTTTGGATAGCCTCAATCTTCAAGTGAAGGAAGCAGCATTTAGTTATTCCTACCCCTGCCTAGTTCTGCATTTTTCATCTTTTTCGTAACAGAAACAGTGCAAATGCTTTGCATCATCTGCTCCCAAAACCACTTGTTTTAACATCTTTTTTTACAGTTTACAGATCTCATGTAATTGGACTTGAGTGTTATTTGTTTAGAACTTGACGTGTCAAGTGTTTGAAATCTACAAGGAGACATTGATGTGGATACGTCAATAAAACGAAACATTTTGTCTGTATATGTTGAATTTCATATAAGTTCAGAAAGATTTAATAATATTTTTTTTTAGATTCTGTGGATGCCGTTATGGTCTAACTTTCCTCCCATACTGATATTTATATTAATCAGTAACCTTTTTAAAGATGCTAAAAATAATTAATGTGTCATTTATACCAAAATAAAGCATTTGCAAAAATAAGTTGTTTTTTTTTACCTTGGGTTTTGTAGTTTACAACAGCAACAGTAAGATGGATCTCTCCAGGTGTCATGTCAGCAGAAGAGCTGATGGAGTAGTACCTTGGTTTTAGAGGTGGAAGCTGGGTTAGCAAAAATGTTGCAGGGACTTTAAGAGAGGGGAATGCTTCTAGTACTTCAAGGAGTGTTGGACAGTAATAGGATCTCCATGCAGTGTATTCAACTACGTTCTGAAACAAAGAATGCCAAAGGAGTAAAAGATTAGCACCTAAGGCAGTGGTGCTTACAACAAAAAAATAATATTAATGATAACTCAGATATTGGCTGACTCATCAATTTTTTGTAGAACCTTACTTTTGACAGCATGCACTTTATCTGCAAGACCTGTCCAAGTATTTATCATTAACTAGTGTGTTTGTAATAGTCTGTCACTATGCAACAATTAATCCCACAATTTCCTGACTCGTGACAACACATGGGACAACATGGTTGTAGATTAAAATACAGTCAAGGTTCTTAACTATTATGATGCCTACAGGTTCAACACCCATTAGCATTGTTTGGCTTGTATTTGGAATTTTGATCCTGAGGGCCTTCTAAATTAAAGACTTTATACAAGGGGCTATTCATTAAAGTAACTTTCACACCTTTTAGTATAACAAAAATGTTTTATCACAGAAGCTGGTGGCAAAAATGACACATCAAACAGTATATCAGACAGCGGTGCTCTCGTTTCTGAATACCCCACCCAATCCCAAAGTACTTAGCGAAACAACTATTTATATTCTTACGTTGCACAATTCTTCAAGTTTCTTTTTATCTGTTTCATCAGAAGCCATCAGAGACAACTTTTTCAGTAACAGCTGTGTTGGCGGAGTAGTTATGTCTAGGAAGTATGTCAGTGCCTGGTTCAGGGAGCATGGAGGGATTTTCTCACTGATTGTCCAGAAATTACCTGAAACCACAGGAAGAGGAAGCCTGTAAGGATACATTTCAAAGTGTTCCTGTGACAGCTCCTAAGTTTTATACCGTTTAGCAATGTTTGGGGTTTTTTCTTTATTGACTGTAAGGATCAGGATGTCGAAATAATTCTCGGAACTGGGACACCATTTTAGCCAGGGAACACTTGATTAATATACATACAGAGATAAACAAAAAAATAAGTTCCAGTCCGTACATTTTGCATGTAATAGAGTTAATAAGAAATGAAGAGCGAGGCACAATTAAAAAAAAGACACATTTAAAAAAGAATTTAAACAGAATATAAGAAAAGATATGCCTAGCTTTTATGTTGCCTCTTTTTGGAAACAAGTTAAAAGTAGTTTGATTGAAATCATCTGACCCCCTTGGCATTTAAAATCAAAGACAACAAACCTAACTATGAGCTCTACACTTAGAACTCCCCAAAGTCTCTTGGAGTCTCCCCAAAGTCTCCATTCTGTTGCAGGTGTCATCTCCTTGTTTAAAAAGAATGGTGTGCTCCTTGACTTTTTGCTAAACATATTCACATAGTGTATAGTACAACTGGCTTAGTTTGTTATGAAACTTTACTTCATTATATTAATCTAATATACCGTACATATTATACGGACAGACATGGTGATAAATACAATGACAGATTCCAAATTACACATTGTCAATGATAACAAACACTGTTTAAATCTCAGTGCAATTATCTGTTATTAACGGATTTTAGGAGGTTTCATGAACAGATCTGATTATCTGAGATTTTAAGGTTTATGTTACAAAACTCATTTTTCAGGTGTAGACCTGGTACATGAGTACGATGAGCTTGAATTTTTTGGTGTTCTGACTCCCTTTAAATATAGACCTGTCTAATTCACTAGAAATATTTTACTCTTTTACTCAACTGACAACTTGAATTGTTAAATATGTCAGTTATGTCTAACCCATAATGAGATTAATAACAAGGTAACAAAGGACACTTCCTGAAAAACCTGATCATTTGAAGCATGTGGGGACTAGTAAGGTGATATGCAGGTGCAATACCATCATGGTTGCCCTGCCAATGTCCACTTTATTGAGTGCTGCAAATGAAAAAAATGGAGATAGATATGGTGGTGATGGCTCCCGTGATGGGATATTACATAGAATTTCTGTTTTGGTGTGGGATCCCACGAAGCTGATAACTAGTCAGATGTATACATGTACAAACATGAAGTTGAAGGAGTTAACCTTAATCGAAATATGATGACCTTACCCTGCTCACTGCGTGTCTCCAGTCGGATGTCCTGATTGCAAGGAGGAGCATCCTTCAGAAGTTTAATTATACTCGTAACTAGCTCTGGCTGGTTGCCAGGAAATACACCAGCATGTTCTCCTGGCAGATACTGTACTTCCTGGCTATTCTCGCAGGAAAGCTTGACAAGCAGGGTGGCACGGCTAAAGAACAACAAGATAGAGCCTCTTAATAGGACTGATTACGTACGGAGGATTTCCTCTCTTTGAGCTAGATCAACAACTGGATTTAGTAAGAAGACTTTTTACATTTATTTATCACAGATTTATTCACTATTGCGTCAATCCTTTAACAGTTGGACAATGTCACAGCGACCTGGTGGCTTAACCAAGTAATTCCATGGCTTCCATATAGGGAAAAATAAAATCATCAACAAAAGGATAAGAAAGTAAACTTTGAAAAACAGTGTTTCCAGCATCCCCTTGATAATAACTACTGTGATATTTCACATACACTAAATGTTTTCCAGTAAGAGTGCATATTATACTTAGTCGATTTACAGAGCAGGGACAGCCTTCATACCCTGCTGTACCTGGTGCCACATGAGCAGAGTGTTGGTATATTATGCTTCTGGGCATGTCTAGGGGAGGTCAAGAATTCCCAGTATAACCTTGTGCCACTAAACACACATCAAGTTACATTTTGACAGCTACTTACCCTGATTTTGGATTTTGCAGGTTTTCTCTAGACTTTAATTTCATTGAGAGGATGTTCCTGGAATGCAGTTTAGTGAGGGCTGCAAACAATTGGATAGAACACATCATTCAAACAGGGTTTAATAAAATACCGAGGGACAGCAGGAGTTTAGTTCTTGTTCACTTACGTATACATTGCCTGTAATTTATAATAATTACGGTATATATGCATGTGTTTTGTATTCAAGGCACAATACACAAAACATTGTTAATGTTCTCAATTATGTTTACGGGAATGGACTTTAACCCTTTGTATTCCACCGAGCTTTTGTATCACACAATAATTAAAGTAATATCACTCAGAGAACAGGAAAATGATACATACCCACATTATAAATTCACCTACAGATAGTTAAGATAGAGTAAACCACATTACTACTTAGCTAAATGGTTTCTTAAGTGCTTCCTTTCATTGGTTATCAGTTAACACACAATCATATAGCCCCATTTTCGTAATGCATGAAGTCTCCACCTTTTCCGCATCTCTACAGTGTGACATACTGTTTGAAAGCCGATGTAAAGACTGACTTGGACATGAGCCAGTTGTGTAAGCATTTATGGGGGTTTTAACTAGGAGCAGAAGTGCTAATTGTTTCCTATACCAACAGTACTCTCCATGATTAGTGATAGCTTTATCTTACTACAGGCCAACTGAGCATTATAGGCCTTATATACATTATTACTGTTCATAAACAACACAAACACGATTACTCCAAAACCTACTAAGTAGCTACCTGCCACTTGTGGTATCCAAGTGGCTGCAAAGAAGTCTTCATAAAACCCTACAACATTAACACTAGATATATCATTAACTTCTGTATCTGTTTTTAAGCAGGAATTTTAATAAAGTGATAAGAAAACTTAAAGGTTCAAATATTATTCAGTATTGTATGAAGGGGCCTGTACCAGCAGATGCCCAGACAGATATAAACATAATATGCCAGTGACAATATAACATTTTTAATGCCAATAGAATTGTATAAGATAAAATGCTACCATGCTTCACCTTCACTGATCATTATAATTTTACCCAAGTTTATAGTTTAACCATGTTGCAAAATTACTGTTTTACATTTACAAAATAGTTATATAGGTTGTGTGATTTGGAGAATCTCCAAGCAGTTTTTTTGTGTTCCTGCAGATACGATGTCATACCCCAGCAATTATGTTTCACTTGACAATGCAGAGACCTCAACAGGAGGGAGAGAGCAGTCAGTGGCAACACTATTGGCCCCTTCTGAGTTCAAAGAGCGAGCCCCACTTGCCCTGCATAAGGGCAGTCCTGTTTGTTCATTACTTCAAATATCAGGACCAATATCAGAACACCTTTAGTTTTATTAGCAAAACCTTTCCTATACGAATTGAGGATTAGCATGCCCTTATGATTACGCTTGGGAACTTCTCATGGCAAAGTTCTCAGGTAGGATTATGCTAGAGATGCCTTATGAAATATCCAAAAATACCTCTAATGTGGTCATATGGCTGGGTTTCATTCACAAGGCGATAATTCTCTGGACTCCAGTTTTCTGTTGAGGTGTAATATTTAGGCAATGTAATCCTTTCTTTGTCTGGAACTTTGAAAGCTTCACATGCAGCCTAGAATATACATATAAGATATAAGATATGTTTTAATGCGTTATCATAAAAACATTGTATTATCCCCAAAACTGATGTGGCTGGTAATGACTGGAGACAGATATCTCTGTTCTAGATAGTAATTCCTATCAATAACCTTTTCTTCTTCCTGGTGTCTAAATATTTTTCTACTGCAAATTCATTAAATGCCACTGTATAGCACATTATAATATGATGCCATACTATTTATAAATACAGTATAATAGAATAATACTAAAAGACAGCTGTATTAGTTACAATTATAAGTTATACATTATAAATAGAAATCATACAGATTATATATATTTTCGAAACTTGTATTGTAATTGTGCAAGGTCTCTGTGATACAAATATCAGAAGATGCTGAATCTGTATAGTTTGGAGAAGAAAGAATAAGGAAGATATAATGGATACTCTTAAATACATAAAACATTTAACTACAAGGAGGTATGGTTGGGGAATGTGAGAGCAGCAGTATGAATGATGAATTTGCATAGTTTCAGTGGCAGATGAACAAAAAGACTATAGGGGATTTAGTAATTCTTACAATAGCTGTATACTAGGCAAGAAAGCAATAATTTAATCCAACATGAGGCCTGTGCGTTTTAGGCACTAGCAAGCTATATGAGATAAATGGCTCTTATCAGGGTGTCATTTTTATGTCCCTATTACACAATAATAAAGAAATACCTTAAACGTATGGACAGCCCAGGTAAGGAATGCCTCTTCTTGTCCATTGAGCTCATCCCCTTCTCCAGTCGGGCTAATCTGAGAGGCTCCAAGCTCAGCAAGCTTCTCTTCCACAGTATGTGCAAATGCACAAAAGTGTGGGTACATGCTAGACCCAAGGCCAAAAACAGCATACCTATGAAAAAAGAGGTGGAGGTATCCATAATAAATGCATTTTGCAGAATACAGAATTCGAGGTTTTGGTACAATATAATGATGCAATTTTACTTTACATTTTTGTTTTACAACGGTCCAGTCTTTGCCATGTATGCTACTATGGTACAATTATCTGAGATTTATGTCTAGGGTTAAGAATTCTTACCTTAACTTATTCTTCATTTTTTTCAAAGCACAGATTGATTTCTTGAATGTCTGTTGGATGGAAGAAGAACCATGTCAGTTAGTATAAGACAACATAACTGTACAGAAATACATTTTGATTTTATTAAAAATACAGACCATATTGTCATCTTTATCATTATTGCAGATCATTATTAACATGCTCAAAGTATTGTTAACCAAAACGTATTTCATTATTATTTGATTATTTAAACTATTTTAAACATATGTAGCACAGTACAGTGGCTCTAAAACTGGTCATGGCGTATAATGTATATTAACTCTATATAACAGTGTGGCAAAACGTTCAAATCCGCTATTAGGAAATAAGCAGCCCCTTGTCTAAGATCATTTACTATTTATCCTATCTTAGAAGCTTATCAAATGTGCTAGGATCCATTAACGAAAAAGCAATATTATTAAGAAAAAAGACACCCTACCTCTCCATTGCCCGGACAGTCTCCATTTCCAAAGGTGCTCGTGACTACCAACAGAAGTGTTTCTTTTTCCAAGCTGCTGATGTTATATTCATCCATACACAGTACCTGAAATACCAATTTCTTTTTGCTTAACATGAAAAAAGTTGCAATTGAGAGCATATGCTACAATGCAGATATATTTCTTTAATGGGATACTACTTTGCTAGTGTAACAAAAAATAGATTATTTTGTAGGACTGTGACCCTTTAAGTGCCTGAGAGCTGACTTGTTGTATATAATATTTCATAATGAATCTTAGACAATCAGTTTCTTAACTATATGAGTTAAATAAACACATTGGGGTAAGAGGGGACAATTCACCCCACATTTGCTTAAAGAAGGCTAGTGCAGTTATAAGGTGGCTGTCTGGATTTAGTGGGGCAGTTCACCTTAGCATTGAAGGCAAAGCTGAATAAAGTGTGCAGTTTTTTGGCAAATGTTTCTGATTTTCCAGTTTCTGTGGCGTAGATGATCGTTGCTTTGGTTCGAGAAGCCATTAGTTTTCTGAAGTGTATGGATGCAAAAAGAACAGCCCTGAAATGGCAAAGATGTGGTTAAGACATGACATAGATTGATCACATTTTCATTATTAAACTGAAGAGGCTTTCAAACATTATCATTCTATTATATTGAACATAGTTAACCAATGGCACCAAAACATATCTAACTAGCTCTTACTTTGCAATAACACTGAACTTGAATTCCTTTCTTTTTGGTTTGCGGCTCTCATCTTGCCACACATGGGTTTTCCAGGCATCGATCTGAAACAAAATTTTTCAACAATAAGAAATGAAGGCAATTTACTGATTACTGTCCAGGGTTATTCTTTAATATTTACGTTCCTTAGTATGTATTTTTTATTGTTTGTGTTAAAAATTGCGTTAAATCTGTTAAGTCTTTTCAGTTAGTATCCCTAGAATCCTAAAACACGAAGAAAAAAAAAAAACACAAGTGGATATTGTTGTACTACTCTTAGAGAATACATATTGTTAAAAAAACTTGTGATAACGTTTAGTGGATCATCAATCATAGTAAGTATGCATGTTACATCTGAACAATGGACATCTGTGGTCTTGAACCTTGCATGAATGTTAACTAAGCAACCAAGCACAATGTTCCTACCTGATAATAGTAAAATGGGCTAAGGATGTAATTGAGCATTTCCTGATGGAAGACAGTGGTGATACTTCCGGATATAGGTGGAACCAGCCAAAGCCAATCGGCAGGACACCCTCCACGCAGCCTGTATTCATTTTCCATATGCTTCATAAATGATTCCACGGCCGAATGGTGATCTGTGATAGTCACATTATGTTTCTGAAAAATACCAGATTATTTTTTTAAAAAACAGGCAGCACTGATGATAATGATATTTAGATATTTTTCAGGAATCACTAAACTCAAACACTTAGAACCCCTAAATATTAATATACATATATATATCAGGATAACCTATGAAATCAATACCACCCATTACAAGTTGGTGTTCTAGATGCTTTTTTACTTTTTTTTGTAAGTTTTATACTTCCAATACTTGACTTTTCTCTTTCACAATGTTCAATGTGTAGCTTCCCAACAAACAAAGAATATAGATTAACCTAATTATATACCACTCATCAAACCAGAAACTCCAGAAAATATTTATACATCCAATAAGGCAACAATTAATGTCCATTATCTGTAATTATGCTCTTCCATTGTTTGTTACAAGAGTTCATTGACACCTTGGTAGGATAGCCTTTTGCAATGCTTCATTTTGAAAGAAGTTAGGCATTGCATTGGATTATAAATACCACATAAAATAAAGTGAACACCAGTGAACCCTTGAAAATTGCAAGTATCGTGGACTTTATATATGTTAAATGCTACTGGTCATGTTGAACTTTCCATATTACAGGTTCCCATAGTCAGCTTTGATTCATTGGCTATGACATCATTTCAGTATATATATTTATTTGTAGAAATGACTACCTATTGATTGATCTATTTATGCTCCTATAGGTAAATCTTAAAAACGGCTTGGTGTCAGATGCAAATATACAATACATAGGCAAAACTTACTTGAAAACTGTACAGAACTGCCACATTGATCTCAACAACAGCTTGATCTTTCCACAATGATGCAACCTTGTGTGTTTCTAAACCCATCCTTCTAGCTATTTCCTGTGGAGAGGTTTGAAATATTAGCAAAGATATTTGTGAGTTCAGCAATTACTTTTCCTTTGAAACACAATACAGTGTTTATGGCTTTATGGGTGGGTCTGTGATGATTGCTTTCAACCATTATAAACAGTAATTTCTATATGCGCGCTTCTGAAATTTCTTAGATCTGTACTTGTGTGTGTGTTCTACAGTGCAGAAGTCATCAACGCGTTGTAAGTCATCAATTCTCGGATTTTATCCTTGTGTGCTTGATGCTCCAACACAGCAACATTTTCAATAGTTGACATGTTTCAAGAATCTCAAATTTCAGGTATACTTTTCTCTGCTTTTCCGACTCAAACACACAGTAGAAGCTCACCTGAGACTGAAACCTAAATCCCTACACATATACATAAACAAGGCAGCCCATTACCACGATGATCAGATGACTAGACTGCTGGTTTTATTATATTAACTACTTATTTGATGTTTATTTGGATTCCACTAACTTTCACAATATTGCCTAAGACAGAACTTTCAAAATCAGATAGAAGAAGGGAATTTACCTCAAGCAAGTTAAAACGCTGAACATCGCAAAAGTCCCGGACACCAATTTCTGTTCCCATATACCATCCATTGAATGGGCAAGCACAGAATTCAATGCCTCCAACTTCAAGGAGCATGTTGGCAACTGCTGGCAATGTGTACCATTTCAGATTGAGCTCCTTGAACCAGTCAAACCTTACATAGCAGAACATAAACTATAATTAATGGTGAATGATATAAATATGTATCTATCTAAAGACCTATATCCTCACATAAGAAAAGATTGGTGTCATCACTTGAACAAGTGAAGTGACCTTTAAGTACTGTATGTAATATTTATCTAAAAAAATAATAATCCTACTAAATTTCACATGCATGACATGTAATGTAATTTTATCTACCACATAGATGAGAAATATAAATATGTTAAACAATTACATAAAAGGTGAGAGAGCAGATATGATGTTATACTCAAGTTTTGATGAGCCTTAAGCAAAAAATATTTATGTGGGCCCTTTCTTTAACACGGATAAAAAAGGGAGTAATTATGGATAAAATAATGCAATATTTTGTAACACAAATTTTCTTTCAATTAAGGTCATTAATCTTATGTGGTGTCTGTCATGAGGTCAGGGTCAAAATATACCTTGGATGTTCCATTGTGACTTCAAGTATAAGATCTGATGGTATCTCAAACATTTCTGGATCTTGACCATCTGCCTGGAGCACCAATGGGAGGATCTCAAACCTTTCGTATTTTGGTTTCCATCCAAACTGTATACATAGCTGCAATAACACATACGCACAGATTTTTAAATTGCATTAACATTTGCATCTTCTTTAGGCACCGCTAATTGAAGAATTTACTTTTTTAATGATGTTTACACTTAAAAGACTATTGTATGAACTCTTTCTCTCTATATAGTTAAATGTAATCTCCCAGCATTTGTAGTTTCTATACGCAGTGCATATAAAATATAAATGTTATCAATATCAATTTGTGTCATGCAAACCCCAGGCATTTTACAAACCTCTGTAAACTCCACACTAGCTGGATCACCAAGAATTGAACCATCTTCCATTTCAAATCCTGCATAGCGAATCAGTTGGCTGTTCCACACCCGGAAATCGTGTTTCCCATCTGTCCGTTGGGGAAATACTGTAATTGCTGACCTGTGAATATGTGAATAAACATTTTTTATTAAAAAAAATCTACAAGCAAGCATATGAATTGTTCCTTGAATTCTGATAGGTTAAGATGCAATCCTTCCATCTCTCATCCATAAAACCCATGCACACACATTACAAGCTCTTCCACATCTAAACAGTCCAATTAGTGTGCTCCCATTGTTAAATCCAAATTACCTGATATTTCCACCATTTGTGGCATACTTTATGTGTCGGCAAATGAGGTTAAACATTTCTTTCGCTGTCTTGCAGCTGCGGGCATCAAACACCTTGAAAAGAAATAATGAAATAGTCAATTGTCTAAAATTCCTGTTCATATAGTTACCCTCTCTCCTGGAGGGACTGAAACATAATTTTTTAGTGAAATCTAATATGTAATACATTTTTGGTAATTGTATGAAAATTCCTTGTGTGTCCTTTTTATTGATATACAGTATATATATATATATTTTTTTTTTATTAATTTAATGCATTTTTTAGTGGTAATATATTCGTAAAAAAAATGGAATTCCTAATATGGGCTTGTATGTTGGATATTGTTTTTACCTGTAAATTAGACCATTGTATTCTTCCAATGCACCTGGGGGCATTCCTCCATGCCTGTTTTGCAGCAAAAACGAGTTCCTCATAAGTCAGCTGGTAGGTCCCTGTAGTTTCAATATCCTTTGCAACGGTCTCTAGTCTGTTCAGGTGGTTTTCTATTTGTGGTCTGAAAATACATAAGGTGTCAAAAGATCTAGTACTATCATAAAGTTTCTTATGACAGATATAAGTTGATGTTAACAATTCATAGAACATATTGTTTTAAAGCAATACTGAAGCCAAGGGAATTATATGTGTGATAATTAATGCTGCATAGTATATTTATACATATCATTATCAGTAATAATTTGGCAAGCAGCCTCGTTCCCTGTACCTTTTGTTTTCCCCTAGTGCCCGTATGGTGTTTTATCTATATATGGAAAGTGCCTGCTCTAATTTAGGAAACATTTATGATTATTATTTACTTAGCAAAGTTAGCAGAGGAATCCTTTTTTTTTTTTGTAAATAACTCTTATAGTGTATCTTCAGACAACTTATTAAATCAATGCAATATTCTACATTTTCAGAACAGGTAATATTTAAAGTAAAAAACGTCTTACTCTTTGAAGGAATTATAATATTGGTTAATGAATTCAATGGCTTGCGGTAATACAACATCTGCTGGCTGTGGCTTCTCCCTTGGACCCCTCGTGTATGTCTTAGGGTTCATGATTGACCCCTGGCAGACTTTAGATTGACAACTGAGGTTCTGAAAAGTAAACAGTTTCTTAAGCATTTAACATTACAAGAAAAATAATACCTACTTTTTAGTTAAACAAGAATGGTATTTAAAATTGATTTCCCAAAGAACTGCCTGTACATTTTGTTAAGTTTTTTTTTAGAATAGATTCAGTCTTCTATTCATGAAGCATATTATGTATGCATCTAACCACTCTCCTTTCTCATTATTACTTATATAAAACATTACAAAGACTGAAAAACATGTTCTGAGCACAACAGGCATGCAACAAAGGTGTAAATGTTTTATTATACTATGTTAAAAATATTGATTTGTGTTTGCAAAGTGAACAGGTAACATAGGTAGCTTTATTCTACATTATTTAATGTATTTGGGGTACGCTAACATTTGGCATATAAAAGCCACGTATAAAACATATTTTAAACATCAATGTTGTTTTATGTAAGCCATATATTAAGTTCATTAAAAAAAATATCGCATTTGATTAAACAAAGTCAAAAGTTGAATCCAGAATGGCTTTCCTTAAGTAAAAATGAAAGGAAACATTGATTTTTTCCCTAAATGGAACTTATTCATACCTTCTGTGCTTTGAGATGCAATGTGTCTTGTAGAACCTTTCCATTTTCGTAATTCTTCAGCTTCATGTATTTTGGACAAGTTAAATTTTTATGGAAATGTTTGAGGTTTTCTGGAACACCCTTGAAGAAAAAAACAAACAAATAACATATTACCAAAAAGAAAATGTGTTAAACAATATAAAAAAACATTATAAATTAAATAACTGGAGGATTTGTAATGTACAGAATGTTCCATTACAGTATTGTGTTATGTATATTTAAGGCTTTATTGATAGTTATGTTATATTTTTAATATTGTTATCTATAAAGCAAAAGCACTTGTTTGTGTACACAATACAAATAATATTAAATGTCTAGGTTCTTGTATGTGGGGTTTTTTTTAGCCTATACCTACCTCTGATGTAGATTTCATTTCAGTTATATCTGTTTGCATGATATTGAGCTTGGCATTTTCTGGTTTCAAAGTCCTTTAAAAAAATAAATTTGCAACTTAATTTATTGAATACCCATTTCAATACAAATCTGAGCTTTTGTTGCACCTGACATGTTAAAATGATGGTTAGTGTCCTTTATGGTGCTCCCTTGCCATGTCTACTAAGCAATGCAGCTCTTTTAAGTACTTCTTATTTTAAGAATCTACTTAAACAAGTCATGATGAGGATGCTGGGTATATTAAGACACAGCTAGGCATAGGTACCCAGCAGAACTCCAGGTGCAACAAAAGTATAGTCACATTCATTGGAGTTATTGAACAACTAAAGGGAGCCATAGACAGCCGAACTTCAATCTATTTTCAAGTATGAACAAATCAGGGAGTGTCATCTGGAAAGCGATTTTCCTGTTCTAAATTACATCACGCTGGAACACAACGCATGCGCAATTTGATATGATAAGATAAGTCTTCCGTGTCTTTTGCTTTGATCACTTTAGTACAGGAAATGAAAACTGTATTCAGCAATAATCCATTATTTATACTGTTCAAACTGCTTCATTGTTGGTATATGTAGTTAGCACAACATTGGTGCAGCAATTTGAGTCATTATTTCAATAATAATAATAATAATAATTTCATTTCCACTGATTTGCTTCTGAAGTGAGAAATCGTGCACATATTATCAAGGACTATAAGTGCTTTCCATCCTTTTTAAAAGTCTAGGAATCATCAAAGATATTAATTCTAAAGAACAACTTTGATTCTCAGGGAAAATACAGCTAGAACGACCTCGCAAACATCTAGCCATGAGGGACACTGGCTGGCTTAGCCATCATGGTATTCTGTCTTTGTATCCATCATTTCCACTTACCCACTGTTTGCTCCTAAAATGTGTATATATATATATATATATAGTTATTATTCTAACTTCAAAACGTTTTAACGTTTCCATCTAAGTGGTAATCTAAATGTATATTTCTCTCGCTGCATAATAAGCAATACATGGGAAGAATAAGTTATTTTGTAACATAGTATGTAGGCTATTGCTACTGGTGCTCAGCTATACTGAATATTAAACAAGATCAAGGACCAAAAAATAGGAGATTTTAGAAAAAAGAAAAGATGGGCAGACTAGATGGACCAAATGGTTCTTAGCTGCTGTCTGGTTTTATGTTCCTCGTGCTTTTAACTTAACATACAAACACACCATAGGGCACAAGACAGCTAAGGGAAGGTCAGATTTTTATTTAACTGTGATGTCAAAAAAATGGCATGACTGTTCCTTTAAGATAATGAAACTAAAGCATGAATGGACAGGAGGCCTGCAGGCCAAATTTTTCTGGAGTTCAGCCATTTCAAGGCTGGGGTTTATAGTGGAAAATGCCTATTGTTTAGACAGCCTGGAAATCCGCTTGGCACTGATGGGAAATTATCAAACCTGTTCACATAAAAACATCTGGAAAGAGACATTAGTAAGAAACAAAACTACTACTGCTATAGGATATATATCTGGTCTAGAAACAGTATGAATGTGTTTTACTCTACGCACTTTGATGTGTACTGGGAAATTAAAATCGTGGTAGGATTATCAGGGGTGTTAGAAAGACAGAGAAGCTGTGGTGGGGTAATAACTCTTTCAAGTTCAACATTAATATTTTTCCCCCTTAAACTAAACCCATAAGTGCTAATTTTGAAGAGTTCCTTAGTTGAGTTTTGTAACGTGTTATTGTGCCTAAATCAATAGCTGGCTTTGGGCATAAAACCTCCCATAACATTGCCCAACAGTTTTTGATTCATAGGCAAATGGACACTTGTCTGGCCAAATTAGATTCTGATTTTAGTCAGGTCACATTTTCTAGATATTTTGAGACAGCACTTCCAGATACTTCTTGTCAACAGTGTTTATATAATACTAGAAATGCTGATGTAACGCTAGTTTTCTAGCTTACAAAGTACAGAACAATACATGACAATACAAAGACATTTTGACTCACAAAGGTTTAGATTCTGTTAGTGGGACAGGTGCCAAAATGAGAGGCTGAGATACATATAGGTGCCAAATCAATACCTGATGATATATGCAATCGAGGTATATGTGAGTGGTCTAAAACGTCTGACCATAACTATTAAATAGTTACAACAATGGGCATGCTTGCCAATTTCATATGACTGTAAATGGCAAAAGATTAAAATTTGGCTCTTCCATTAACTGGAATCAGCAAGTTTAGAAGAGGACATGGAGGGTTGAAAAAACAGATCACACATAGTTAAAATAAATGGCACTACAAGGTTCAGTATTTGCCCTTTCATTACAGCAGACAAAAATACTTAAATTGACTTAGATGCCAAACATAGAACACACTTGAATATACCGATATTATTTATGATATATGATATATATTAACAACTAATAATAACCTTGCATCAAAATCCTGCTATACGTACTTTTTTTCATAAAAATTGGTGCAAAGTATCTATTGGACCAACTTTCATACAGTATACATAGCTAAGAAAACAGATAATACATGCTTAATACTGAAATATCAATAACAATCCACAGAAATCAAGTCAAAGTCAGTTCACATTAACATTGTAGTTTCTTTAAGGTATCTTAGATGAACATAGATGGCTCAAACTACAACCAGAATGGCTATTTCATTAGTTAATCCATCCAATTTCATTTGTAAGTTCTTTTTGTAATGGGCCAATGGGTTATCTTAAGAATATTAGATGTTACTGTTATGGTTATAAATGCTTTACCTGAATGTCTTTTCCACGTCCATATTATTGTTATTGTTAAAATCCGTAACATCGTAAGACGTTTTTTCCTTATAGTTTGCAGATTTCATGAACAGCTTCCATGGGCACATCATTTTTCAAGTATTGGTTATTTCTTAGACTGAAAGTGCAGAAAATAGCCTTCTAAAGAGGTTGGTCTGTTGGGTAAAAATAGACTTTGGTTGAAAAAAACGGTCCAAAAAAACCCCTGCAAAACACCACTTTACCACCACAGGAAAAGGCCTTTTTCTCACACTAGATGAGACGAGAAACATCCTCTTTGCACTTAAAATAAATGACCTTCTCAAGCGTCCAATATATTCTACACTGATGTCTGTAATAGTGTATCGTACTTCCTGGGGCTTCTCGCATTTAAAAAGATGGTGGCTACTGAGTTTTTGTTTTAATTAATTAATCAGCTTTTCAATTAGTAAATACAAAAACTACACAGAAATACATTTTGGGTGATTCAACTAAGATACCGGTTTATGCTTATTATAATCTAGCACATACTTTTTTGGTATAAAAGCATAGGATACATTTCATCTCCATAGTATATGATTAGGAATACATTCCTAATCTATTTTTTTCACTAGAGTATTATTGTCTAACTCGTATTCTTTTCTTTTCTTTAATATTGTCTTACACTATTTCCTTTCTCTTGGTTTTTGTTCTCATTCCAGTAACCTCAGCTTCTGGTGCACTCATGAAACCACTAGTACCATTTTTTGTCTGTAGGTAGATTGCACCATAATGCATGGTTTCATACAGGGTTGGCCCTGACATATAGGCAATAAAAGTGGTTGTCTATGGTGCTCAGCTGGTGGAGAGTGCATCCAACACGTTGTCTCTACAGAACATAAAGACATAAAGACATAGCTTGTCTAAGACACATAGCTTGTCTAGGGCACATAGCTTGTCTAGGGCACATAGCTTGTCTAGGGTACTAGAAACAATTTAGAAGAATAATTTTTTAAATAAAAGCTACCAGATCACGTAATTCTGTGCCATTACTCAGTGTTTGTTTATATATGACATCATTGATGCCCCATGCATGCTGAGATGGGACACAGTAATGTCCACTGACTGTTCTGCCCACAATCCTGTCCCAAAATTATGTCTTAGGTTATTACCCCCAATTGTCACTGTCATGTTACTCTGATGCCCCAAACACTTAAAATGAACACCATGGATACTGAACATGTATCCGTCTGTCCAGCGTTCCGTTGGGGCTCATGGTGATTGGTTGGCTTCATACAGGAAGTGGACTTTACAATCCGTTAAATGAGTAAAGTGACATCATCAGCGACATTCTGACATCATCTTAGTACATCGGTCACTCACACCTTTTGTTTTCCAAGACAGGGTAATTATCAGCCTTGTGAAAATCCATATATACTCCCTAACCTATTTGACGTATCCTGCTCTGGGTTTCCTTCACCCAATTTTGAAACCCGAGGGAAATTTAGTATAGCATTACTATTACATTAAACACTGTATTTTCCCATTGTATTAGTCAAACAGAAACTTATTCCGAAGCATTTGAGTTATTTATTAGCACATTTTATTGTGAGTCACAGGAACAGGACTAACATGTTATGCAACACAAGTCTGCGAATGCAATATACTGATATTCCTTCCTACTGATATCATATACATAATATATATCACCCTCCCCATCAGAAGAAAAACAACAATAATAATCTGTTCCTTAAAACTGTGGGTGGTAAAATTTGTTTTATTTTTTAGTTTTAGTAATTATTTTTATGAATAATAAACTGTCAGTTTAAAGCTGTTGTTGGTAATTGATTTGCTAGTGTTTATGGCGGCTTTGTATTCACAAAACAAAATAAGTGATTGTCACGGAAGCCTCCATGCCCTGGACTCCTGTATTTTATTATATTTTTAAAATCTACAAATTTTTAAACAGGTACCAATGTTTTATTTAAACAGTTCTCTTTTATGAGATGCTAGATAAGTAAATTAGCAAAATGCCGTTTTATCCACAATATTGCTTTATTAAGAGATATAACACTAACCTGCAGGGCAGTCTTTGGGATCCGATTTACAAGAGTGGTCTTGTCTGAGTGTCCCTTGAATCTAAAAGGTTCAAGAATGATTATAACATATGTATATATACGTTATCAGTCTCCCCTCTGCTAGAAATGACATGCTTCATTGATGTTACTGGTTTTCTACTATATACAGAGGTCCATTAAAGATGCAAAATCACAGTGGGGTTTATTTATAATTTGCAATTCTAGAGAAATTTTCAAAAGAAAATGTCTCATCAACATAGCAAATTAACCGATTAAAAAAAATTATACTACAAATGCTCTTTTACAAACAATCCATATTGGATTACACCCCTGACTTTCTACTGTTTACAGTACAGCAATATTTTAAAGGCTTTCCTTATTAAGACTAAACACGTCATTTGTGAAGACAAGTTGCGATGAAGTTGAAGATATTTATTGGTACAAAAATATACTAATTAATTAATTAATTTGAAAAAATTCAAGTATTGGCTAACTTTTTAGTGCAAAAAAATATTCTATTATAAAATACCAAACTTTGTCACCTTTTTAGGTACTTGCTACAACCTAGCTGAGGCAACCAGAAATTGTTTCTTTTGTAAACCTTTCCCGATATGTTTTACTTCTCAGAGCTAACTGAGTAAATGTCTCCAGGTGTAAATAGTTTGAATTCTCCATTGTATTCTAAAGAATAGCTAAGATCGAATTTACCTGTTTCAGATATCTTCAGGAATCAGTAGTTTGTTTATTTTGCAGGAAGACAGAAGCAATAATTTTGCCTGCAGCTAGTTTCTTTCTTTCAGTTGGTTACCTGAAATGACATTAACATGAAATGTTTCAAGGAAAAGCAGTAAAAATAGTTAATTTAGTTGTAAAGCTCCTTTTGTCTTGTAGTGATGTATTGGGTTTACTCAGGGAAATGGTGCATGCATTATTGATTTTTGTAGAAATCTTCAGAATTTTGGAATATCTCTTCCTTTTCAAAGTCGACCCTCATTTATCATAAGATCTTCCATATCCCCGGCCAGTGAACACATGCAAGGTATGGCTGTTAGGGAAACCTAGCCTCTGTACCTAGCCAAATGAAGAAGAAGAACAGGTGGCGTTCTATTAACACAGTACTGTTCCTTCTCATGTCTTATCGTTCCAATCAACAGAAGCAATGGAATGTTATTATAGTTATGCGATTCACCTTGCATTTGGCTTCAATAACACACTTATCAAACACTGCTTGCTTCTCTGACCTGTGGAGAAAAGGGCATGACTGCCCCTCCACTATAAACGAAGCTTAATGAATATAAGCAGTAATGCAGTAAAATATATATTATATAATGCAATGCATCCTAAGCTAAAATAGTTATGTGTAAATGTGTTTATCTGGACTGTGGAGTAATATGTCATTAATTAATACTATGGAGGAGAGAACTATATACGGATATAAGAGAAGAGATTGAAAAAACACTATGATACTAATTATGTGTTCTCAAATCAGGTGTTGAAAATAAACGGAGCATAAAAAAGTTAAACGACAACTTGTTAACAGCTTAAATAACAACATACATTTTATAACATATTGCATATCTGCATACACAGAGTGTCCCAACAGAAATATGACAAATATGCTATTAATTATGAATACATTTTTTGGCAAATCTAGTTTAAGATGATATTCTGAGCCTTAAATGTAGTTTTTCTCCTAACACCATGTGCTAGGGTAAAGTTACTGGCCATATGCTGTTTAAGGTCTACACTTACTAATACTATCAATACAATACGAATAAATCTTTACAGAATATAAAGGTTATTCTGCATGCCCTGATGTATAATTATTTCTTAGCCAGTGGATGTTCATTTAGCCTTTACAACAAGAGACAGTGAAGCCATTTGGTGGAGTTTGCAAATTAAAAATAAATAAAAAATGTTGAGGGATAGAGAGATTGGTCTCTACAAAAGCCATTTGTATATGTACTTAAAGGGACACAAACACATAGGGAAGCTGAACTAACTAAAGTATTTAAATTCATGTTAAAAATATTGTTTTGATTTCCGATTTAAATCTAATCATATATACTGTATTTCAGAGAAAGACTATTGTAAAGGGTCACTATTGCTTTGATTAGGATGTATGGTAAGAATAATATAGGAGTCTAAAAGTAATATAAAATAATTAGCAATAAATATAAATTAACAAGTTACTGATAAACAGCAATTCTATCCAATATTACAATCTACAAACTATCATCATATTATCAATCCATATATTAATATTTGAAAATGTATTTTTGAAATTAACCTATAAAATAATACTAATATAAACACGTTATTATTACTATGAAATCCCACAAGGTTAAAGTATCTCACAATAAGTATCATCATTTCATTGATTAATGTATTATAATCATTATTACTTACCGCTAATTATTATTTCAAAAAGATTTGCCATAACTTATCCTGAAACATTATTTATAAAATGAATACAATATATCAAATAATAAATATTAAAATACATTGAGATAGTGTGTTTAACAATCAGACTTACCTGGCTGGCTTTCTGTGCACTGAGTTTGCCTTTTACAGGTTAGGATGTAACAGAAGGTGGATGTGGAAGCCTTTTATATGTATATAATTCCTGCCCTGAAGATGTTTCTTTCACAGAATATGCAAAGCAAGCCAGTCAATAATAAGGAGGAAAGTCCCTTTGACAAAGACATGCTTCTTCCCTAGTGATGTGATTTTGTTATTTTTATTGCATAGTTCCATTTCATTTCCACTTTTGTGTTTTCATTTTATTTTGGGGGTGAACACTGAAAAATGTTTAGGATTCAGATAACTAATCCTTGACGTAGAGAGATGGCTTATATAATGACTTAATGAGACAGCCAACCTATTCTAGTTAAGTGGGAAAATGCTTTATTTCGTTTATGTAAAACAAGCAGGGCCAGCTGAGTATCATTGAGATTAAATGCTTATTTGAAGGTTTTCCTCAACCATATTAGTGTATAGTATCACATACCAAGAACCCAAGAACAGAACTGATCTCTAACCTCTAACAATATAACAGAATGCCTTTTCCCATAAAAGATGGATAAATAGGTAGGTAGGTAGACAAACAGATGCTTCTGTTTGAGAGAGTATGAGTGAATGTGAGTCAACGTGTTTCGGAGGAAAATTCTGAACTTTTTGCTTAGTTTTCACCCGATTCGTGGGGAGTCTTGCCTCATTTTTGTGGCTTCGTACTGATCGCCAAATTTACCAATATTTGGTAAATTTGCAATATTTACAAATTTCGAATGCATAAGCATTTATATATAGTAAGTGTTAACCCCTTTGCGGCAATGTATTCAAGACAAAGCCCTTACACGTATGGGCTGCTTTAAAAAACCAGCAATCGCCGCGATTGGCAGCTTTGCAGTGAGGCTAACGGAGGATATTGGGAGGAAAGCCCTCCCTTCTAAAAAAAAATGGCCGCCGCCAAACCAATCAATAAAGCGGCCGGCTTAAACAAAGCTTAGGAAGCGATCAGCTATTGCTTCCCTACCCCGATCGCCTTGTGATTGCTCCGTTCACAAGATGCCAGTGCCAACTGAAATGCTAATGAGTTCACAGAGGGTCTACTCTTGAGCTCACAGGTACTGCATTCAACCATGCAAGTCAATGGAGCCCAGCTCACTAATCACAATGTGATTAGTAAAATAATGAAAAATAAATAAAAAATAGTTAAAAAAAGAAATTTGGTAACATGTAAAAATAATTCCCCCCTGATGTCACCATCAGGTGAAACCACCCAGTTCCAACCCCCCCCCCCAAAAAATATATATATATTAAAATATATATTCTTTTTAGGAGAATGCTAAAATTAGCGCTATACGTTCACAAAAATCGTCACATAGAAAGGGTTAAAATATTGGCTTTTGAAATGCTCTGGGATGTTTTCAACTATATATAGTTTGATGGGATAAATTAAAGTGGCCAGCTTCAAATATGTCCTAAATAGGACATGGGGGAAGTATGACTGTATTTGAAAAAAAAAATTTTTGAAATAGCAGTATGCTACTTGTACTTATTACCCTATAATGTGCAACAAAACATAAATCTCCAATGTATACTACAAGTTAAAAGAACTTCTTCTCGTTAAGGGATTAAATAATATTAAAGACAAATCAATAATAATTATCTCTTACACAAAAGGCAGATTGGCACACATATGGGAAAAGAAAAAGGCAACAAGTATAGATTGTATATAATGTTTATCCTCTGTTTTGTACAGAAATGAGTTTCTTGTTGGCTGAGGGAAGTCAACCGTAGGTCGAGATGATCAAGAAAGCCTGGTCAAGATAGTATTTGATCTTTAGCACTAAATATGTGTGCTAAAATATTTTTAATGATTAATATTTTATTAAACTAAACTCTTGCAATGAAACATGTATCCAATGAAAACTAAGTTTTGATTTTTCATGATTCCACAGGAAGTCTGGTCTCCATCACTGATGCATGCAAACTGCTAACAAAACCAACAATCTGTCTGATATAATCTAAACTTAAATCTCGAAACTCTTTTTTTATGTTTACTTTTTACTGGACACATTGGAAATCTTTATAGAAGAAGAGATCTGGCCCTACATCCCACATTTTACTTTTTAGTCTACTTAATATACCTAAACAATTCAATATACAGAGCTGAAGAAACAATATGTGTATTTATTAGAAAGCCCCCTTGCATGTGCACTATGGGAGCAATGATTCTCATTTCCTATTTTTGGGAGACACATGATATTCATAGAAACATAGAAAGTGACAGCAGATAAGAATCATTTTGCCCATCTAGTCTGCCCAACCTCTGAATACTTCCCTTAGTCCCCGGCCTTATCTTATATGTAGCTAAGCCTTATGCCTATCCCACTCTTGCTTAAATGTCTTCACAGTATTAATCTCTACCACTTCTACTATATTTCCTGATATAACTTTTAAACCTTTGCCCCTCTAGATTAAGACTGTGTTCTCTTGTTGTAGTATCCCTAATCAGTTACCCAATACATCCTTTGTTTGATTTACTTTTAAAAGGGATATAAATTTTACCACCATGTGCTTCAAACTCAGCTGATAAAACGTATTCCCTTATTTTTAAACTTAATATATTTAATACCAGGCAACTATTTCAGAAATAGTAGGCTATATATTTTTTTTACGTCTGATTAAAAATAACAGGTTGTTAATTCTGTTGTATTTAACACTCAAGTCTGTCCTATAGTTGAAAATGTTCATAATTCATAATTAAATTATTTCATTTTGATTCCTGTATATACTAATGACTGATGACCAACTAAAGAGGCCTATGATTTGGGCACTTGTCCCTTTTCCTTGTGGGGTAGTCAGTCCTCGAAATGGGGCAGAATGAATGAGAGCTGAGAACTAGAATATGGAGAGAAGGAAGGCTGGGATGTTTCAGCCTATTTACAAGACAATGGTAAACAAAATGAGATATCATAAGAGACATAAAGAGACAGCAGGAAGCAAAAACTATCAATATAAACAAAACACGGGATATATAAAGTATGAGGAAGCCAAAAAGGCAAATTAAGAGAGAAATGTAATAGGGTGGGGAATTTCTGAATGCGTTCATACAACTTATTTATAACTCACCTCCACTGTGTTTCAAAAATAAAAATAATATTTTGCTTTCTCCACCCATTTGTTTTACACTCATAGAGTAGAATTTCTGCTGTTTCTAAATCCTCGATAAGGCATTTTAATTATACATTAACATATGTCATGAGGTTCTACTGGATGAGGAATATATATATATATATATATATATATATAAACTACAGTTCAAACGTTTCAGGCCACATTTTGTTTATTAAAATGACATGAGATTGTTCAGAAATATGTGTAGATGTTGTACATGGAATGTTGTAAGCTAGAAACGGCTGAGTTTTAATGGATATCTTCAGAGGCCCTTTATCACTTCCATCACTGTGTTCCAATGGCAAGTTGTGTTTGCTAATTGAAGTTTCAATTTACAGCTAGAAATGTCCATGTTTTTCATTAAAATCACTAACCCCTTTTGATAGTATATATGTATTAGCCTATAAAATTAATTCAAGTACGAATACCAACATGAGTTACCTTTTGTGTTAATAATCTTTTCAAGTTGAAATGTATTGGTAGTACTTAGGTGGCTTAAATGTTAATGTACTTTATTTATAGTAAATTTCAAAAGAAAAATATGAATATACTGGTCTGGAACAATTCGTAGAAATGTTTACAAACCTCCAAGCAATAAAGAAGATAATTGATAAATGTTTTTGGAGGAGAGCCTAGGGTACAATAAGGTTGGTCTCATTACTGAGTTGTCAGTTCTCGATGGTCTCTTTAGGGGTAATTTCCTATTAAATATTAAAAGGTCCATGTCCCCACAGACTGGTCTTTTTCCCTAGAGGTAGGTGAGCTTTGCCCCTCCACTTGCTCAGTGATGCTGTAAGGTCCAATCCAGGTTGAAATTTAAAATAAGGGATACCTTTTCGGTTAAGATTTCCCATTCTGATCATATGTAAAACCTATTAAACTCTGAGAACATAACTAAACATAGCATCATCCTTTAATATTCAACAGAATTTGTGTATGAATGAAAATAAAAACATTTGGTATGTAGCAGGGGAATGTAGGAAATTTACCGTACTTTGCGCAGATGTACTAACTACTTAGCAACTTATTAATACATAATAATTGCATAGCTGCTCTTATGTCGTGATACACACAACAACTCCACTTAAACTTTGTATTAGAGGGTGCGTTTTTTTCTGCAAATAAAAGACATCAAAAACTATTATACATGTGTCAGGCCTGAACAATACAGACAGCTATAGAATTCTGTTAAATACTTTCAAAAAGAAGTTCAGATCTGTCTTTCTACATTGCACAACTTCAAACTTTTCTATGTAGCACTTACTCATTGCAAAACCTGACTGACAGCCTGTATGTTTTTAAGGTATGATAATATAATTTATATCATGTATCGGTTTTAAAAAATCTAGAAGTTCCCTATTCATTTTTACGTTTCCTAGTAGCGATGACAGCTTGGCTGGGTGTGCATTTTTTAGAAAGAAATCAGATAAATATTTGTCAATTCCTGAGTGCAAGCATTATGGAAAAGCTTAAAGCAGAAGTGTAAATTAGTAAAACAAATGAGTACATTAGTCAACAGAGCATAAAACATGTTTGTTTATGTATGTATTGCTTTTTAGTTATCTTGATAAAGGACCATGGTATGATATGAAACAAATGTTATATGATTCTACTTATATGTTGAATAAAGCATAATTTATTAAGGAATACACTATTCTTCTAATGCTTAAATCAATCACGTTAATAGTTATCATTACATTATCAGCACTGCCTTAACCTTCTTGGGCATGGAGTTCACCAGAGCTTCACAGGTTGCCACTGGAGTCCTCTTCCACTCCTCCATGACCACGTCACTGAGCTAGTGGATGTTAGGGACTTGAGCTCCCCCACTTTCCGTTTGAGGATGCCCCACAGATGCTCAATAGGGTTTAGGTCTGGAGACATGCTTGGCCAGTCCATCCCCTTTACCCTCAGCTTCTTCAGCAAGACAGTGGTCATCTTGAAGGTGTGTTTGGGGTTGTTATGTTGGAATACTTCCCTGCGGCCCAGTCTCCGAAGGAAGGGGATCATACTCTGCTTCAGTATGTCACAGTACATGTTGGCATTCATGGTTCCCTCAATGAACTGTAGCTCCCCAGTGCTGGCAGCACTCATGCAGGCCCAGACCATGACACTCCCATCACCATGCTTGACTGTAGGCAAGACACACTTGTCTTTGTACTCCTCACTTGGTTGTCGTTAGCAAACTGTTAGTGGACTTTCTTGTGCATCATCTTTAGAAAAGGCTTCTTTCTGGGATGACAGTCATGCATACCAATTTCATGCAGTGTGCGGCGTATGGTCTGAGCACTGACAGGCTGACCCCCCACCCCTTCAACCTATGTAACAAAGCTGGCAGCAGTCATATGTCTATTTCCCAAAGCACGTGCACTCAACTTCTTTGGTCGACCAAGGCAGGGCCTGTTCTGAGTGGAACCTGCCCTGTGAAACCGCTGTATGGTCTTGCCCACCGTGCTGCAGCTCAGTTTCAGGGTCTTAGCAATCTTTTTATAGCCTAGGCCATCTTTATGTAGAGCAACAATTCTTTTTTTCAGATCCTCAGAGAGTTCTTTGCCATGAGGTGCCATGTTGAACTTCCAGTGACCAGTATGGGAGAGTATGAGAGAGATAACACCAAATTTAATGAGTCACATGACACCGGGGAGGGGAAATGGCTAATTAGGCCCAATTTGGACATTTCCACTTAGGTGTTTCCTTTTATTTTGTGTACTTTTGTTGCCAAGGTTAAGACATTAATGGTTGTGTGTTGAGTTATTTTGAGGGGACAGAAAATTTACACTGTTATACAGGCTGTATACTCACTACTTTACATTGTAGCACAGTGACATTTCTTCAGTGTTGTCACATGAAAAGATATAATAAAATATTTACAAAAATGTGAGGGGCGTATCCATTTTTGTGAGATACTATATATATATATATATATATATATATATATATAGCATGAGGATCATAAAATGTCACAGTTAGGGGGTCTTAAGCACAGTACTCTAGGGCAATCAGGCTCAGGAACACCAAATTGTAGCAAAACAGTACTTTATTTTTTACTACTCAAATGAAACACCACAAAAAAAATCATAAAAAGAAACAACCTAGCTCCCAGTTGAAGCCTCTCTAACTGTACTATGCTGGCCCAGACTGACCAGCCTAATCACTTACTAACTTGACCTCCCAGCCAGACCCAGCAAAGCCAAGGTCTGGAAAACCTCCCCCAGACAGCACACAAAATGTCCAGGCAGGTATTGCCTCACTTGGCTCAGGGATGGTCTTCTTCATGGCCTCTACTTGCCCTGGGAGCGCAGGAAACCTTCCTCTTCCCCCAACAGTCTCTCTGATCATCAGGCTCCAGGGGTTTTAATGCCCAGCACCTGTTCCTGATGCAGACCCCATATTGATCCCAGACCGGATCCTGCAGCTCTCTAGCCTCTTGGAAAAGCCGGCATGGATTTGTGGGGGAAGGGAGCATTGGCCCACCCTGCTCTCCAATTGCTCCACCCCAGAGACCCATATGTATGATCTGCATAGCACCTGTATCCAAATACCATGCTAATCATATATATATATATACATATACATATATATATATATATATATATATATATATATATATATATATATATATATATATACACCGTATTTGCTTGATTATAAGACGACCCTGACTATAAGACGACCCCCCAAATCTGAATATTAATTTAGGAAAAAAAGAAAAAGTCTGAATATAAGACGACCCTATAGGAAAAAAGTTTTACCAGTAAATGTTAATTCATCTAAACTATATTTTTTTTAATAAAAGCTATGATTGAGAAAAATATTTTGGTTTTATTTCCTTCTATTTTCCAACCTGCCCCCCAGTTATGCACATCTGCCCCAGAAATGCCACTGTGCCCCATGATATGCCTTTTAACCCTATATGCCACTGTGCCCCATGATATGCCTTTTGACCCCCTATGTGCCACTCTGCCTCCAGAAATGCCTTATACCCCTATATGCCACTCTGGCATTTAGAGGGTTAAAAGGCATATTATGGGGAAGAGTGGCATATAGGGAGGTTTAAGGCATTCAGGAGGCAGAGTGGCGTATAGAGGGTTAAAAAGGCATTTCTGGAGGCAGAGTGGCATTAAGGGGGTTAAAAGGCATTTCACAGAGCACTCTGCCTCCAGAAATGCCTTATGCCCCCCATTTAACACTCAACACCTATTTGAGGTCTGATTATAAGACGACCCCGATTATAAGACGAGGGGTATTTTTCAGAGCATTTGCTCTGAAAAAAACCTTGTCTTATAATCGAGCAAATACGGTATATATGTATATATATATATATTAGCCTATAATATAAATTAAAGTATGCTAACATGTTTCCTCACTGTCGCTGTTGAAGTTATTTCTATTAACACCTTTGTGTTTAACGCATAATAGAGATCAGTATTTTCAGGATATCTATAGCAACTTTTGTAATTGATGCACAAGCAAGTGTTGCAAGTAAATGTCAATAATATGACTCAAATATTCTGGTAATATATCAGTAGGTGTTTAGTTTTATTTTGTACACAACACTCTCTCCGGGATTAATGACTCTGTGAGGTCTTCTGTGAAAGTTGCATACCTGCAGGGAAGCATCTCAGTTAGCAGGAGCTCCAAATGAAAAGAAAATAATGAAATAAAAAGTTCATAAAGTCTAATGAAAGATGTACTAAAAAAAATATGCATAATTCATTTTTATAAACGTTTCCCCTGCCTACTTTGGTTATATTGGGGTTTTTTAACTTTAAAATAAAAATCAATAAAAAGTATACAAATCTATATACAGTATATTAATATTATTATTATTTTATTTTTATAGGGCCAGAAATCTATGCAGCGCTTCTTGCAGTACATACATTCTCAGAGACAAAACTAGAATTTACAGACTAAGAGAAACCATACATTAGGTAACTAAAGAGCGGTCTGCTCACAACCTCACAGTCCGGTGTCTCTTTATTACTAGACCAATCTCTAATGCAGCCGAAAATAATGGACTGTTTTCTCTGTAACCTTCTCTGCTTAGAACAAACTAAGCAGAAATGCGGTTGATGATTTAAGTAAGTTGGCCGTTTCCACGATTCCCTGGAAAGTGTGTCTAGCTTACTACTGTAATAAGATGTATTGTCTTTTGAACTGTAGAGGGCATCAGTTTACTGAAATGTACAGGTTTTCTGTTTACAGACATTTTTTTGCATCCTCTTATTGCTAAACATCTCTTATAATGCCGCTTTTATGCACTAAAAGTAACATGTTTATTTAAAATAAAAATATAAATTATAATGTGACGCAATAATATATTGTACCTATGCATTTTGCTTGCCCTCTGTAAATACACATACGTAAAAAGCTATAGTGTGCCCTTAGTAATGTATATTGTAATAAAGAATGGACCAATGATGTCTTCAAAGCTGATGTTAGTCTCTTCTCCCATCACTGTAAACAGAATGTTGCCAGTTTTGCTTAACATTAACATTACACCTGTGTAAGAATGAAAAAAAATTACGTATACATAGCCAATATATGTCCCAAATATTTCAAATCAACCAAAGAGGGAGACACTCTTTCATGGGGTTAGTGGTATTGATGGAGCTTTTCTAAGACATTATACACTGCATTGTAATGTAATGCTACCTATGTATTTGATTGATTTAAGCATTAGAAGAATAGTATACTTTATTTCAAACATTTCATTTTAAAATGCATTCTAAGTGTGTATAAAAGAGGGACGCCAAAAGAGGGGGTATTGTAAGATGTGCAAGGTTTCAGAAACCAGGTTTACAATTTACAAACTATAGACATTTGCCTTTATCATTCGATACCAGATTGAAAGTGGACCTCTATAGAGGCTGAGAATAATTTGTCACATGTTCCTATAATCCATTTCAAGAGAGCCATGCACATGGAGGCATAATTCATTTTAACTTTTGGAACTTAAGTAACCAAAACGACACATGTTAAGTTGAGACGTAACAAAAAGAAAAAAAAAACTAAAGAGTATGATGTTGTCTTATGATAGTTATGTAATTAAAAACATTGAGTGTCAAGAGTGGTCTGTCACATCTTATCACCTGGCTTTTCCCTAACAGAAAAGGAACTGCGAAAAAACATTACTTGTACCTGTACGTATTACCCTATAACATGCAAAAAAAGCAAAAAACATTGGGTATTTCTAAACTCAGAACAAATGGTAGAATCTATTTATCAGGGTTTTTTTATTCGCTTTTGTAGATGAGTAAAAGATGTTTCAAGCAAAAGTCTGAAAAAGTCCCTTTTTTTAAAATTTTCATCATATTTTATACCTTTTTTTAAGTAAATTGTTTGATCAAAATAATGGTATCTAAAGTATCTTATCCATGTGTGCTTACAGTAAATGAGAAAGAAGTAAAAATACAATCAGCCATTGTCACAAATGGGTTAATTGGCACAGTAAGAACAGACATGCTGTAATGCAGTTTACAAAATTTCACCATTTCATTTTCCCAGACTGAGAAATAAGTTCAAGACAAACTTAGTTAAGGATATTCCTAATTTTTTTCTATACCCTATAAAAAAACATACAAACATTAAAAATCTTGCATAACAGATCAACAGGTATTAATCAAAAATAACACAGGGTTTGTTATAGATATGTATGTGAAGTTATTTATAAAAAGAGGACTTGTTATGAATTTTTGCCTCTTGGGATGGCAGGTGAGTTTATGTGCCTTGGCCAAAATACAGTGCTAAAGCCTTATGTTTATTAAAAGTATGTATTTGTAGTTTTGGTGGTAATTTGTTCTTTGTTTTTTAATTTGGATGATTTTCATGTCTTTTGCTGCCGCCCAAGAAATTGGCAGTGAGCACAGACTAATGACTCTATATATATTTATGTGTTAATATCCCTAGGCTAGGGCTCCTAACAATCAGTACCTTGGATGAATCCAGCCAAGTGGCCCAGTAATAAAAAAGCCCAAATATAACAGGCAGATAAAACATAGTGCCTGCTATCTAGTCATGGCTAGTTGGCTCATGCAACCATGTGTATCAAAGTAAGTAATCCATGACACCAAAAGTAATCAGTTATCCCCTTCACTACCAGGGTTTTTTTTGGTACCTAAAATATGGGGCAATTTTGCCATTTTGCCATATGTTGGTTGAACCATTATTCCCCTTTCTTGAGAATGGTGTACAAAAGTATATTATATATGGGTTTTTCAAGGAGAGATAGCGCTTTTTTTGATACCATACTGACATGATTAGCTGAACATCCAGCATGAGTAATTTATGAAAAACTAGAGAAAAATCCTTACATGTACGGGCTTTGTCATTACGGGGTTAACTTGCTGGGTTTTGAGCAAAGAAACAAAAACAAATACCCACAAACTAAAATACCCATAAACTGCTGTAAAGCAGACAATCCAGAGTATCCCATCAGGAGCATTTAGACATTTTTTATGCACCATTTGGCCACCAAGTACTGCCAAAGTTAGCTGAAGGACACTTCTGTGTTGCTTATGGAAGATAAATTGAGCCATACTTGTTCAGCTGCATCTCCTGATTACAGAAATACCTCACATGCATGGATTATTTTTTTCTGGACATTACAGGGCACAACTTTTGTTTTTGTGTTTACTGGCTGTATGTCTCATTTGGACCTGTTTAGCACCCCCATAAAAGTATATATTTATGAAAAGCAGACAACCCAGAGTATTTTTTCGGGAGTACTTGGACACTCTAAATGAAGCCATTTGGCCACCAATCACTGCCAAAATTAGCTATAGAAATTATTTAATGTGCTTTTGTATGGTAGACCATGAAACATTGATGCAGAGTCCTGCCAGAAAGGGACAGGAAAGGCAGTGATACCTGAAGTCCTTCTTAATACCTTTTTTGGTACCAGAGGGGGAATGAACAAGGAAAGTGCCTACCATTAATATGCAGGACATTTTACCTTGCACATTTGGAGTGGCATCCTCAAACACGATCACTCCTGTGAAACTGTTAAATAATTTTTAAGTTGGCACCCTGGGACAAGTAGGTGGCAACCTTTGTATACTATATTTTGGTTTTACGCAACACCAGGTACGGCTGTAGACACTGATTAGAAAACATCTGCCCCCCTCCATGTTTTTATTGTAGTCAATGATGCACTGCAGTTCTAGGACCTGTGCGTCACCTTCTCCTTTCACACTGACAGGCACCAGTCATTCCTTATGTATGATGGACAGACTATACACAGCTTTTTTGTCAATGTACCTAAAGGCCCGAATTTCATCATGTTGTGCTTTTGTTTGGGATGACTTAATTGTTTGGGAAAACCATTAATTTTTTTTGTACAATGCTATGCCATACTTTGACCACTTTGACTGGATGCACCGCCTGAAATGCACTCTGCCCTTGAAAAGAACAGGGTACTCATTAATTGAGACATGTTGCTTGCGGTTTAATTTCCAGGAATTGTATTACAAAAAAATATATATAATGGCCCTTAATGTATACATTTGGTGACATCTAGGGACATTGGGTATTATGACAAAATGAAGAAATGTTAAAAGATCAATATCTGGTCTTGATCATCATTAGGGTCAAGGGCCACAAATTACCTAATTTCATAAAGGTAAGTGGGTTGCCAGGTTGGACATCTGCTGTCTTGGTCAGCTGCCAAGCACTTTGCAACATGTATGTAAGTTTGAGCTGAATTTGGAAAAAACTAATTTAAACAATTAATTGGCTCATTCGCATCAATATCACATCAATACACCTCAATTTCGGCAGTAGAACATGGACTTAATATTTGACATTATCAGTAGCTTCATCGGAGGTGTCATATGCTTCTTCTGTGATGTAGAAGCGTTCCATTTCTGGAACGATCTGCGCTATCCCCAATTCCCCTTAACCATCCACCAAACTAACTAAATTTTTCATCTATAAAGATCAGGGGGAGTGGGGGCAATGGAAAGGTTAAAGCAAATGGAGATGTGGATCAGTGATGTAACAGCAGGGGTTGCAACTGCGAGGGAGAGTATGTGTATGTGCATCTGGTCATGTGATGTGTGATGGGTGTGAAAGAGAGGTGTTTTGTGTGATAGGCATAATGAAAGTCATGTGTGATGGGTTACGATGTTAATAGGTGTGATGGAAGTGATGGGTGATATGTGATAGATGTGAGGGAGTGAGGAGGTATTTGTAATAGGAGTGATGTGCGACAGGTATGAGGGAGTGAGGTGTTCTTGTAGAGTGAGGACGTTTTAGTGAGTGTCTGTCTGTAATGGTGAGTGTATGTGTTCAAGGGTATATTTTAGTTACCAGGAAAGCGAGGAGCCAGGAGTGCTCTGCTTTACCTGCCCCGCTCCAGAAGATGCCAGACACCCCCTACCGTCACAGCAGTTTCTGGAAGCTATCATTTGGAATCTGTGCAAAAACACATTGTGTAGTGAAAGAGGCATGCAAAAAGTTAGAGAAACTAAGTGCGAGAGGAAAAAGTCCAGGTATACAGAGAATAAGAGACACACAGAAACATGTACATATTTGGAAAACACAAAAGAAATACAGTAAAAAATAGTGAGAGGCATACACAAACCTAAATATACACTAAGTTTAGAACAAACAAAAAGACTTAAAGACATACAAAATACATATAGTATACTATAGATGCAATAATTGAGTGAAATAATTGAAATACACATACAAAATTTACAATAGAAACGTTGCTGCAATTTTAAGCATAATACATTGCTTTGCCACCTCAAAACCACATTTATTTTGTTGTTGTTTTTTTGTTAACCTTCCCCCTCTAAAGAGAGTGCTGTAGTTGCATAACACTGTACTACATCCACTTTTCATATGTGTGTGATGACCACTGCCCTGGGAGATTCCCTTCTTTCATTTCCAGACACTACTTCTCGGACTTCCCAGATTCCTTTCTGAGTCTGTTAATTAGTTTTTTTCATTTTTCTCAAGTGGAGTATTCTTTTCCATGAACATTTCAACACATCTCCTAGCATTTCAGCCTGTTTAATTTTGGGACTTCAGTTGCCATGTTCCATGTAGAGCAGAGGTTCCAAAATGTATTTGGCTTACCGCTCCTTTTCAGAAAAAGAATTACTCAGTGCCCCTCTGGAAATCTACCTGGATCGTTCCAGCGCCCCCCCCCCCCCAGGGGGTGGTATCCCCCACTTTAGGAAGCAAGGGTCGGGTGTAGAGCATACTCGGTGTAACTCATTTATTATTACCAAGAGCTTATATCCATGTGTATTTCTCTGATAAAAGAAAGTCTACAAAAAAAATTATGTCCATAAGGTCCAGCTCTCTCCAACCAAATTCATAAAAAATATGTTTCCCCATAAGCAATTTTAACTCCAGAGTAATGTCAAAGATAACACCCGTGGAGTGGGAAAAAACATACTTAAATAATTAAAGACTGGCAAAAGTCCCATATAAAGCACCTGTCACTAAAGAAATGTTCATTTACCACCTATAGCTTTTGGGAGAGTCTTCGTGCTCAAAGCTGTTTTCATTGTTTAGATAGGGAGAGACTCCTCATTCTGATTTATGTGACTTTAAACAATGGAGATAGTGATCTATGTGCCTTACAACTACCTTAAGACTTTGATCTTTGATCCTCAAAATGTGTTCCCCAGCCAAACGTCTGTCACCACCAAGTGATGTGTAAATAAAAAGGCTTGGCACACATTGTGGGACTGCAGCCACTATTTGTGCTGCAGTCTAATTCGCTGTGTTAATGAATTAGATGTTTCAGGTTAAAATAATGCAGGCGGAATGTTTTCACCATCCAAAACAGAAAAATCAAGAGAGAAATACAGATGCTAAAGTTGCAGGAAAAATTAAGTCAACCCTGGAACTACCCAAATTTCTTCATATATTGGTCATTAAAACTGATTTTATAAACCGGTATGTATATATATATATACATAATACATAATATGTATTATATATAATTAGGCATGAGGAAAGACATATTTTGTCTAGGAGTATGTTTGCTTTTTTGTTATGTTTTCTTTACCAATATCTGTTTTTGTTATACTTGTTACATGTAAAAAAAATGTATTTCCTCACAGTTACATGATCCCAAACATGTATTACAGATCATCATTATAAACAGGTAATAACTAAATATAAATAGCTCACTGTACCGTGATGGGTGATCCCAAACATGCCGGATCATCATTATAAACAGGTAATAACTAAATATAAATAGCTCACTGTACCGTGATGGGTGATCCCAAACATGCCGGATCATCATTATAATAAGGTAATAACTAAATATAAATAGCTCACTGTACTGTGATGGGTGATTCACACCATGTATGAAAGGTAAGAAACCAGGAAATGCATTGGATGGGTTGTGTAATTGCCCTTACTACAATTATGAGTCTTACTTTAAAAGAAAGACATGTAATTAAGGAGGAGAAATCAGACCAGGTACTTAGGGTATGGTATGCCAGGTAGCCAAGTGAAAAGTTATACAGTGAGGGGAGGGGCCACCCTCTGACATGGGTGGGGCTAGCATTAAGTAGGTTGGGAGTGGGAGGGGAATCAGGCAAGTAGAGGGCATGGCTGTACACCTCTTTCTTGCCCTGGGAAAAGAGAAGACCCAGGAGAAACAGCATTTCACCCAGAGACTCCGAGTCAAACCCAGAGAGTGAAAGTTATGGTAATACGGCAGTTTTACAATGCAAGAGGAGCGATTAAAATAAGTATTTTATTAAATGTATGTGTACATGAAACTTTGTAATACAATCAAAATATGACTTGTATTCTTGTAATAAATGTCTTCATACGACTAGATTTTCATCGGAATACCTTCTAATGAAGAAGAGTTACTGGACTATGTTCTAAAAAAGTGTTTAGGAAACTCCACGGTGAGTTTGCTCTCAATGAAAGACACAAAACAGGTTCAAAAAAAGTATTGATCAACAAAACCAGTGATCATCTGGGAAAGTCAAATAAGATTCTGAATAGATGTGGCCTATGCAAGGACACTTAAACAGGAAGTTAAAGAACAATGTATTGTTAATTAGCATAATAACCTGTAATTTAAAAGGGTGTTTCTTAACCTAGAGCAAACTACTAATCATGTTACAATATTTATCTGTGAAACGTGTCTTGGTACAGATAAAGGAAGAGTATCCTGCCTTACAAACAGTTACACTACTACTTACAAGTACAAATGAATAATCAAGTTAAACTTTCAGCAACATAGCCGTTTGGTAAGTGTCAAAATAATTAACCCCAGGGTGCCCTAGCTCAACAGTATTTTACAGTACTACCTTGAGTATATTAGCTTTAAAGAGGATGTTAAATGGATCAGGTGTGTTTATAGGTGGCACAAACCCCTTTAGTGTGTGCCTCCAACCTTGCTACTACACAGAACCGTATGAACCTTGCGTAGCCTAGCCTGTCTGTCAGCTGCGTGCTTCCATTCTGCACTGCATAATAATAGGATGCACCTGGTCCGGTATAGATACTACATTAACCAGAGTGGGGTGTATCAATTACTTTCGCTTTAAAACTAAGTATCTCCAAAACAATTACCCAGATTGATAAACAGCACATGCTAAAGCAGTTTTAATTAAGTTATGCTAAACTCAGGTGACAGTTCCCTGTCTTGAACAAGTGAGGATAACTGGATTAAAAACGAGAAAGAGAAAAGTAAGTTAAAAGGGTGAGAATTCACAAAGGGGAAGAGAGGTATGAAATGAGGGAAAAGAGTTGCAGGGTGGGGAGTTGCAGGGTGGGGGGAGGGAGTTAGAGTACCACTCTAGCGCTACTTCCTCATGCCAAATGCATATTGGTGACCATTTTCCATGGACATCAAATAAAGTATGCATTCTAGTAATTGGAGTTATAGTTCTGTCTAGTTTTCCTCCTCTCACAGGCTGCCTCTACCGAAGACGTTTAATACTTAGCGGGTATTTTTGAGGAAAACGTACAGAACAGGGTTCCCCAGCTGACCCTGTCATTAGATGCAGAGAAAGCATTTGACAGGGTCAGCTGGAGATACTTGGCTGAAACACTGAGTGCATTTGGAATAAAGGGGAAAATACAGCAGGCGATAATGGCTTTATACAGCAAACCAATGGGTAGCGTAATAGGTTCAGGAATTAAATCTAACTGGTTCCCCTTAGCGAATGGTACAAGACAGGGATGTCCCCTTTCCCCACTTCTCTATGTCCTCTCGCTGGAACCGCTCGCAAGAGACATTACGGCCAGCCCGGGGATAGTAGGCTGTGGGGAAGGAGGGACACAAAAAATCAAACTCTATGCGGATGATGTATTATTGACAGTTAAAGATACAATAAATTCACTGAAACAGATTATGGTGTTGATTCATCAATATAGCTCTATAACTAACTATAAATTAAATATAAATAAGTCAATGGCATTATCATTCTGTCTTAATACAGTACAAAAAAAAAGAAATTGAGAAAATAGAATTTGGTTGGACCAACGAACCACTTGTTTATCTAGGTGTAAGAATTACAACTACCCCAAATTCCTCGACGGAAATTAACCTTCTTCCACTGATTACGGAAATGAATGTATCTTTTAAAAAGTGGCGAGGACTATTCATTTCCTGGTGGGGAAGGATAAATGTAGTCAAGGCTTATACTCTCCCCAAGTTTATATATATCTTTAGGATGATTCCATTTAGTATACCTTATAGTTGGCCGGAATTAATTCAATGTTCCATAAACAGATTTATATGGGGAGCTAGAAAACTCAGACTAAAAGTTCAACTTATTACAAAAAATAAAACGCAGGGGGGGTCTAAGTGTGCCTCTTATCCAGGAATACTCACAAGCAGCTTTGTTTTCACATGCTTGTATAATGCAGAGAAACAAAGCAACACAAGAATTATGGTACAGAGGAGAGATCCCTAAAAATTATCCTTATAAAGATTTACAAACTTTTATGGACTCCGATTAAGAGAGTCACAGAAGTAATGGAAACAATAAATAGCTCGGTTTTGAGGCATCTTCTTAAGAACTGGAATTGGGTAAAAAAAAAGTGGGACTCGAAGATAAGATAATAATAGGTCTCCCACTCCTTATTATAGAAAATGTAATTGGTAATTTAAATTTAAACAAAGGGGCATATATGTAATAAAAGATCTGATAGACGGAACTAATATTAAAACATCTAGTCAACTCCAAATAGAATTTAACCTCCCAGCAGAAGAATCTTTTAGTTATTTAAGGGTTAAGAGCTTCCAATTGAAGGACAAGATCAGAGAAAACTGCTGTCAAAATCTTTAAATTTGATAAGGACACTTAAAAAGGAATACACCACCCCAGGATTAGAAAAATGGGAGATAGACTTAGAAATTAAAATAAAAACAGAGTATTGGAACAGAGCTTTGAATTTAACATATAAAACATATACACTGTTTAAATTTAAATGAGCTACAATAAAGTTGATGAACAGGTGGTATTTAGTACCCACAACATTGGCGAGAATGTTCTCCAACAACATGTCGAACGGTTGGAGATGTGGAAATCTAAAAGGAGACACCTTCCACATATGGTGGGGTTCTACCCCGATAAATAGAGTTTGGCGGAAGGTTTCACAAAAGCTTATAGATATATTTGGCCCCCACTGGAGATTAACGCCAGAAAGAGCCTTACTTCATTTAAATTTACCTAAAACCTCAAAACAAAATTTACAATTTGACGGCAATAAAGATAGTCCTTGCTGGAAAATGGAGAACTTCAGATCCAATTTTGTGGGTAAAGAAAAAACCTCAAGTTTTACATCAATGCCATATGGAGAGAGTCAATAACGCACTAACTGTACATGGGTAATTTATTGGCAGTGCTCTGGACATTGGACATTGTGTTGTTTGTGAATGTCTAAAATGTAATAATGTACTTTTATGTCTTTTGTATTTTTATATAAAATATTAATAAATAAAGAACCCCAAAGTGTTTAAGATTGCCATCTAACAAGAGTATATTTTGATAATATATATAAAGTTTTCTTCTTTGTTTTCATAAGCAACACTACTTGAAATAGCAAAACTGACTATGATCACTCCAGACACACCAATACAAACAAAAAAAGTTATATAAGCCTGGTGGATGATTCCAGGGGCAGCTTGTCTTCCTTTAATGTATTTTTAATGTTGCAAATGGTACGGGTAATTTAATTTGACTGATATTTGACAAGCCGACTAGACTGGTTTGTGTGCTACAGTTAGTAAAAAGGGAAGGCTGTGTCAGCCTTGAAGGTAATTCTTGGGATGCTGATCATTACTTAATCGGTCACTTACCCAAATCTTGTAGTAAGTGGTCACCTAAATAAACCTGTGTGATGGTGTTTACTGATTAAAATGGGTAATACATGAATTAGAAACTGAGCTGAATTCTGCCAGTAAAATATTAGTAGAAAGTGAAAACAGTATTTTCTCACTCACTCATGCTCAGACTTTGACTTACTCTCTCTCGCACTCTTTCACTCTCTTAATGCGTCTGTACCTCACCTGCTGTCTTCTGCTTGTCCCTGTGGGTTGACTCCTTGCAAACAAAAAGGTCAGAGCTTCAGGGCACACCCGCTTACCCGATTGGAGGAAAGGCTGTCCCCGTAACTCTTGTATCTGTGAACTGACCAGCGTAAAAAATCTGACGTTGAGTCAGTCGGCTCAGAATCTGAGCCGCGGAAGGCATTGGCACAATATATCTGTACTACTTTATACTAAAAAACGTTTACAGAAAAATTAGCCTCTAGCGAGTAATAAAAACTGCATTCAGCAAAAAATAGGTGTTTTTTGTAAGTTTTGTTTTTTTACTTTTTGTTTTTACATTTTCTTGGAACTGGATGGTTCTAGGGGCAGCTTGTCTTCCTTTAATGTATTTTTAATGTTAGGGTAATTTAATTTGACTGACATTTGACAAGCCAACTAGACTGGTTTGTGTGCTAGATTTAGTAAAAAGGGAAGGCTTTGTCAGCCTTGAAGGTAATTCTTGGGATGCTGATCATTAGTTGATCGGTCACTTACCCAAATCTTGTACGTGGGTAAATGGTCACCTAAATAATCCTACATAAACCTAAATAAACCTGTGTGATGGTGTTTACAGATTAAAATAGGTAATACATGAATTAGAAACTGAGATGAATTAGAAACTGCCACGGGTACAGCCATATTCCTTCTTTTAATGAAGCTCTGAGGTGTGTTAAGCAGAAGAGAAGGGATTCAAGATATCTTTGCTTTAGTGAGCTGAAAATTTTACTTTAAATCAGATATGGCAAAAGTACATTTTACTAACTAGTTAAAAGTTAGGCTGGTGTTTTTTGTTTAGAAGACATCCATTTACATTGTGTCTAAAGCTTAAAACATATTTCCCAAAATTTTCTTATGGTCTGTATCTGTCTTGCTACTCAACTTAACACACAACTTAATTTGTAAAACCCTCACCATTTTTTGTATTACTAATATTAGATTTTTTTTACAATATTGCGCATGTTTCATGTAGGTTTTACATAATGTAGTGTTTTTAGTAGACTTGTGCATTTGTCTTCGGGCGAACATGGAAACGAACACGAAAGCGTTTTCGTTCCGAAGACATGAAGAAGAGAAGATAGCGACGGTAAAACGTAGACGAAGACACACAACACAAAGAATCTTCGTGATCGTCTTCGTCTACTAATCTCCCTGGTCCCTTCCCCATCTAGCCTACCTTATCTTCGCGGCATCGCAGGAGTTGATGGAAGCGTAAATCCACAGGTTCGCCATCGGGGGTTACAGGGCAGTGCGAGTGAGCCTATTGGTCCCCTGCAGGGACCTCCTCTGGCATCAACCAATTGGTTGATGCCAGAGGAAGACCCTGCAGGTGACCAATAGGCTCACTCGCATGGCCTTTTTAACTCCTGACAGCGAACTTAGGGATTTACGCTCCCGTTAACCCCTGTGCTGCCGCAAAGATAAGGTAGAGAACACAGGAGACTAATGAAAGTCTGTTGTGGAAATGAATTAATTGTACAAACAGGATTTTATTAGCATTGCCATAAAGAATCATCTCAGTGTGGTGATTGAACAGGAAAAATCCTCCAAAACATCACAAGAATGACAACAATGGGAGACTCCAGGTCTGCAGATAAAGCATGTTTATTGAAGCAAAATTAACTAAACGGTGTAAGTCATAAACTAGATTACTGTATACAGTACTGTATTTTATGCTCATAGTTTCAACTATTTTACTAATGACTACAACTGTTTTTATCTGGTCTTTAATCTATAATCGCATTGGTGGTGATCTTGTTTTTATAGAGCGTTAATAATACACGCATAACATCACAGCAGACAAAATATAGTGTGATCCATGTACAAGTTTGATTATGCACCAGTTTCTGGCCAGGTTCCAGCTACATTCATTTAAAGATAAATATGTCATGAAGCAAAAATATTATATGTATCCCTGAAAGGAATAATGTTCTGAAAGAGAAAAACAAGTAAGTGTGTTTAAAATAAAAACATTTATAGATACATTAAATGTTGTTATGTTGTTTCACCAAATCAGGAGATAAATACTTACATTATAGAATAACGTATTTTACATATTGTTTGACTTAAATAAAACAAATCAAAAAGTAAAAAAGGCGAATAATGTTAAAAATAGTGTTACAGAAAATAAAAACTATTCATTATGCATGCACTCTCTCCATTCGCATATTACCACATACTTGTCTATAAATAACATTCAAACATAAGTTCCACCATGCCCAGATTTCCCAATGACTTTCCAGCTAGAAAACTCCTGTGGGTGTTATTTTATGTAGTCATGAATAAATCTGTATTGTGGATAAACTTACTGCCCATGTAAGTCACAAGATGGCACATTACTTTTAATCAAATTTTCCTTAAAAAAAATGTGATTTTTGTTTTTATTTGAAGGGTGTTCTAAAAGTAATAAAAGGGACCTTATAGTCTCCCTCTAGAATGTTTTTGTATTATGATCCAGGACTTCAGAAAGCACAAATAATGTAAGTTTCAAACAAAATCAAACTGCATTTATTTACAAACTTATTTTTTTTTAACCACCCATACAGCGGTTCCACTTTCTACCCTCTCTCCCCCCTTTCTCACTATCTACCCCCTCTCCCTCCCTTATCACTTTCTAACCCCTCTCCCTCCCCCTACTCACTATCTACCCTCTCCCCCTTTGTAGTTTTCTCACCTTTAGGTCCAGTGATGGGAGCACGTCATATTCCGGCACTCAGCATGAAATGCCGGCACCGGGACGGAGGTAGAGGGCTCGTGGTGGAGAATGAGCGACGCTGAGCGGTTGCTAAGCGTCCCTCTCTCTCCTCCACATCAAACAAAAAAAAAGACAGCATTTAAAAGCCACTGACTGGTGCCCCCCTTTCAAAGGGCGCCTATGGCACGAGCCATAGGTGCCATACCTTAGATACACCTCTGGTCCGTACCTCACCTGCTGTCTTCCACTTGTCCCTGTGGGTTGACTCCCTGCACACAAAATGGCCAGAGCTTCAGGGCACACCCGCTTACCCAACTGGAGGAAAGGCTGCCCCGTAACTCTTGTATCTGTGACGTTGAATCAGTCGGCTGAGAATTTGAGCCCCGGAAGGCATTAGCACTAAATTTGTACTACTTTATACTAAAAAAGTTTACAGAAAAATGAGCCTCTAGCGAGTAAAAAAAACTACATTCAGCAAAAAATAGGTGTTTTTTGTAAGTTTTGTTACTTTTTGTTTTTTACATTTTCTTGGAACTGGATGGTTCCCTTTATGACATTACTGGGCATCTATTTTGACTTTTTTATTTTTTAAGTCATTCCAGCAATATCAACCCCATGATGTTCAATAATGGTACCTCAATTTTTGGGAAGGGGTTAAAAGAGAAAAACTTTTTTCACAGCCCAGAGTGCTCCTATGACCACTGAGACCACTAAGGGACTCTTTCTGTCCCTGGTACATCTCCAACTTTGGTACTGCTACATCTATCACCACTGCTATCTTCTGGTCCTTGTCTGCTATCAGAATGTCAGGTTGATTGACCAGTACCTGTTTGTCCGTCTGGATCTGGAAGTCCCACTAGATATTGTTCTTCCCATTGAGCTGGCTCTTCAAGATCTGCCTTATCCTTTGGTGGCACTTGGATGTTGCTGCCTTCCATGCCTCCTCATCATGGTTCCCATGTAACTGTTGGATACAAATTGCATCTGGGTTGTATCCGGGATGATACTTAAGACTGATGGGGTGAATAAGAAAGTACACCCTCTTTGAATTATATGGTTTTATATATCAGGACATAATAATAATCACCTCATACCAATTGTCAAGCTCGTTGATGGAGCGGTGATGATTTGGGCTTCTTTTGCAGCCACACAGGACACAGGAACCTTGTGGTCACTGAATCAACCATAAACTCCTCTGTGTACCAAAGTATTCTAGATTCAAAAGTGAGGTTATGCAACAGGATAATAATCACCGGCAAATCTACAACAGAATGGTCAAAAAAGAAAAGAATCAAGGTTGCAATGGCTCAGTCAAAGTCCTAACCTCAACCCAATTGAAATGCTGTGCAAACCTCAATGAACTGAAGCAAAGTTCCTCCACAATGATGTTAGAGATTCATAAAGGTGGTTCCATAAGCTATTGAATCATAAGACGTACTTTCACACATGGCATCTCCACTTTGGCTTAATTTCTGTTGAAACAGGATGTAATATGTCATGTGTTGTTGTATTTACCTAATTTTTAGACCTGCTAAGGAACAGAGAGTGTACTTTTCACACAACTATATATATATATATATATATATATATATATATATATATATATAGTGCTGGCAGCTATTCTTGGAACGTATATATATAAAGTATATATAGATATAGATATATACAGAGCCGGCCTTAAGTGTTCTGGCGCCCTGTGCTGACTGCTCCTCTGACGCCCCCTTCTCACTACCCCCCCCTCTTCCCCTTCTCACTACCCCCCCTGCCCCTTCTCGCTATCCCCCCCTCCCTGCCCCTTCTAACTATCTACTCCCTCTCTCTATTTCTCATTATCCTCACTTACCTTGTTGCCGGAGTCCTGCGGTGGAAGCAGGAGGCATCCGTCTTCCCGCTCTGCCGCGGTGCTCACGGAGAGTGAGGGGCGCCGAGCGGTTGCTGAAAACTTAACAAGCAACCGCTCGGCGCCCCTGCCTGGGACTTAAATTAAAGCATTGGTTTTTTTTTTAACTTTATTTAACATGAAGGATGTTAACTAAAGTTTAAAAAAAAAAAAACCCCCCGATGTTTTCATTTAAGTCCCGGGCAGGCGTCCCTGCTGCCATTGAGCCCTGTGTGGCAGCACAGGTCGCACACACCTAAGGCCGGCCCTGGATATATATATATATATATATATGTCAGCTACAGACAGGTGTTTTCCTTACAAGAATATTTCTAGAACAGACAGAAAATGGGTTATTTATTTTAAAGGGATTACTTGAACACCCAAAGACTTGATTAATGAAAGGTAGCTCAGTCTAGTCAAACATTTTAGATTTCAGTCATCAGTGGCTCATTGAAATTTAGAGACTTGAACTCTAATAAAATTGAGATCTGTACTTTTCTGCCAATGTGTCTTCCTCTCATTCTGTTTGCAGACGGGAAACTTTCTTTCCCAGTAAAAATATTTGTAAATGCCGTAGGATACAGTTTTCTCAAAAGCCTCTGGTGAACAAGTAGAAGTAATGTATATACCGTATTCGCTCGATTATAAGACAAGGTTTTTTTCAGAGCAAATGCTCTGAAAGATACCCCTCGTCTTCTAATCGGGGTCGTCTTCTACTCAGACCTCAAATAGAGGTCTGATTATGAGACTAAGATCCAGATCCCCCGCACCGCTGCAGGGGACCTGGATCCTCCTGTCTCCCCCCCCATTTAACACCCCCCCCCACACACTTACCGGTGCTTCCTGCTGTATTGCCGGGGCAGCGGGTTGACGTCTACGCCATGCGCGTAGACAACGTCCGCTGCAGCCGGAAGGAGGTGTGGCTAGCAGCGGGGTTTGTCTGCGTCCGTCGCGCATACCTTCCCTGACTGTCAGAGATCAGAGTTCCCCGCACCGGTGCGGGAAACCCTGATCTCTGACAGCCGGGGAAGGTATGCGCAACGGACGCAGACAAACCCCCGCTGCCAACTCCACCTCCTTTCGGCTGCAGCGGAAGGAGACGTCAACCCGCTGCCCCGGCAATACAGCAGGAAATTGGAAGCACCGGTAAGTGTGTGTGTGTGTGTGCGCATGTGTGTGTGTTAAATGGGGGCATAGGGCATTTCTGGAATGCCTTATACCCCTATATGCCACTCTGGCACTTAGGGGGTTAAAAGGCATATTCTGGGGCAGAGTGGCATATAGGGAGATATAAGGCATTTCAGGAGGCAGAGTGGCGTTAAGGGGGCATTTAATAGAGCACTCTGCCTCCTGAAATGCCTTATACCTCCCTATATGCCACTCTGCCCCATAATATGCATTTTAACCCCCTAAATGCCAGAATGGGATATAGGGGTATAAGGCATTTCTGGAGGCAGAGTGGCACATAGGGGGTCAAAAGGCATACCATGGGGCACAGTGGCATATAGAGGGTTAAAAGGCATATCATGGGCCACAGTGCCATATTGGTGTGGCAAGCCTGGGGGCAGATGTGCGTAACTGGGGGACAGGTTGGAAAATACAAGGAAATAAAAACAGCTGTGTGGCACTCCTCATGGCCGCCCAGCTCACACACCCCTAAGGCCGGCCCTATAATCGGGTGCAGCCTATAATCGAGCCAATACGGTAAATGTTGGTTTGTTTTTGAAAAAAGAATAATATACTGTCATGTGAAAAAAGTTTTACATATCAGGACATAATAACAATTACCTGTTCCTTAACAGGTCTAAAAATTAGATAAATACAACCTCAGATGAACAACACATGAGATATTACACCGTGTCATGATTTAGTAGTATAGTATAGTAGGTTGAAAAAAGACTTCAGACCATCAAGTTCCACCTTTCACACATACCTAGTTCTAAAATTCTAAAGTTGATCCAAAAGAAGGCAAAAAAAACCCTACTTGGGGCAAATATCAATTATGCCACAACAGGGAAAAAAATCCTTCTTGATTCCATAGCGGCAATCAGATTTATTTTTAAAAAAAAAAGAAAGCAAAATGGAGAAGCCATGTGTGGAAAAACTTACATCTTATGATTCAATAGCTTGTAGAACCTTTTTCAGCAATAACTTGAAGTAATTGTTTTCTGTATGACTTTTTCAGTCTTTAATTTTCTTGTAGAGGAATTTTGTCCCACTCTTCTTTACGTTGCTTCAGTTCATTGAGGTTTACTGGCCTTTGTTTATGCACAGCTCTCTTAAGGTTCCACCACAGCATTTCAATTCTATGGAGGTCTGGGCTTTGACTGGGCCATTACAACACCTTGATTCTTTTCTTTTTCAGCCATTCTGTTGTAGATTTGTTGGTGTGCTTGTGATCATTGTCCTGCGGCATGACCCAACTTCAGCCAAGCTTTAACTGTCGGACAGATGCAGGGCCGGCCCTACCATGGACCAGAGTGGAGCAACTGCCCCAGGCGGCACTTTTGAAGAGGTGGCACTTTGCCGCCCCATGCGTTTTTTTTTTTTGTTTTTTTTTTAAGCGGAGGAGAGAGAGGGGCACCGAGTGGTTTTCGCTTATCAAGTTGTCAGTACCCGCTCGGCACCCGGAATATGACGTCATTTCCGGCACTCAGCAGTAAAGCAGCACGCACCGTGGCAGAGCAGGGAGACTTACCGCAGGACTGCTGGAAGGTAAGTGAAGTACAAAAAGGGGGAGATAGGGTAAATAATAGGGAGGGAGGGAGAGGAAGGGTAGATAATGACCCCTGGCTTTGGCAGGGGGGAAGCGGCATATACAGAGGAGTTCATGGTTAACTTAATGACTGCAAGATTCCCATGTCCTGCAGCTGTAAAACAAGACCAAACCATCACCCCTCCACCACCGTGTTTGACAGTTGGTATGAGGTGTTTGTGCTGATATGCTGTTTTTGTTTTTTGCATTCCACTTTGTCTCTATGTCCAAAGGTCATTGGTCCAGAAGCCTTGTAGTTTGTTCAGATGCAACTTTGCAAACTTAAGCTGTGCTGTCATGTTCTTTTTATAGAGAAGAGGCTTTCGCCAACAACCCTTCCAAACAAACCATACTTGTTCAGTCTTTTGCTAATTGTACTGTCATGAGCTTTAGCATTGAACATAATAAATAAGCCCTATAGAGTCTGAGATGTAAATCCTGGGTTCTTTGCAATTTCTAAGGGCGTTGTACAATCTAACCTTGGTGTGCATTTGCTGGGACATCCACTCACGGGAAGATTGGCAACTGTCTTTAATGCTTTCCACTTTTGAATGACCCGTCTTACTGTAGAATGATGGATTGGTTTGGAAATGGCCTTATAACCCTTCCCAGATTGATAATTGCTTCTCCAAGATCATTGCTAAAGTCTTTCCTTGGCATTGTGTTAACATGCCTGAATACTCCAGACCAGCAAACTGCTAAAACGTTGGCTTTTATAGAGTTTGTCACACTTGCTGAAGATTAGTTAGTGAATGGCATTTGATTTGCAACATCTGTTTGCTACTTAGTATCTTATTTTTTTTTACACACGGCTTCTCCAGTTTGGCTTTAATTTTGTTGAAAAAATCATGGCATGGTATAATATGTCATGTTGTTCTTCATCTGAAGTTGTATTTAGCTAATTTTTAGACTTGCTAAGGAGCATATGATTGTTATTATGTTCTGATATGTAAAACAACAGAATTTAAAGAGGTTGCCAAATGACTGTGTAATTAATGATCCAGTTCTTTTTGGAAAGCATTGAAACATTGTAAAATAATAATGGCCCTTAAGAGGTTAATAAGACAAAGGAGAAAGACACATGTGATTAATGTCTCGAACAATGAAGTGTAACATTAGTTTGTCTATTTCTTTAGAAAAAAAAGATTGTGCCTTTTCCCTGATTACATTCAAAGGTTTTCCCTAGTTGATGGCAGCATTTCTCACTTAACACTGTTTCATAATCCAGGCCAGATGAATTAATAAAATTAGCCAAATAAAATAATAAAAAGCAGTTGAAAGGCAAGATGCATGACTGTCTGTTATTCTGGAGGACGGGGTATCACATAGAAAATTGATCCTTTTCTGTATAAAAAAATTATCTTAAATTATCACGTTGAACGGTAAAGACTACCGCTGTCATTTGGAGATTAAAATTCTTTTTTGTGTAGAGGCTTGCTCTTTTTCTGATATTTCATGGGGGAAGCTATCATTGGTGCCCCTTTAGGCTGTACATATTGCTAGTGTTCCCCTGATGATTAATTTCTTAATGTTCTATATGCTAGGTAGACGCCTTGAGGATTATTATATAGACACGTTCTTGCTGATATGAAAAACATCACAATTTCCTCAGGTGGCAACAAACAGAGGTGAAACAGTTGTTCCATACAGAAGATAAGGCACAAATCAACTCTTGGGGCACATGGATTGAAGTTTTGAGGAAGGTTGGAGACACCAAATGTCTTCTACAAACAAGCTTTTTTGAAACATACTGTCATGCCCCTCTCACCCTTACCTGCTCTCCCCTGCTGTCCTCCGTTACAGCATGCCATCCACAAGCTCCGCGATCGCGGAGTAGGCCAAAGCCGCGGACTGTAGTAGCGGCGTCTTCCCGCAATCGCGGTAGCGCGGTAGGCCGAAACCGCGGCCTAAAGTTTCAGCAAACCCAAGGAATGACTTCCAGGTGTTGTCCAAGCATCAACACAATGCAGTACACCTGTAGCAGGGTGGTAACACCAGCAATCCCCATTAAGCATCCACCAATGAAGGCCACATACAACACTAATGAATCAGGTGCTATGGATTTAACCCTGCCTAGCAACCAATCCAGTAAGGAGCTTGTTCAGCACAGGGGAGGAGTAGATACCTGCAGCACTATAAAAACCCCTCCAATTGTGAACACTTTACTCCAGTGTTCCAGAACTTTGGTTCCTGTATGTCCGTGGACTTCAGCTTCCTGTTCTCCTCTGCTCGCTCTGCTACAGACACTCTATTGGATTCTTCGTTACCAGACCTTCGGCTTCCCTATTGGACTACCCCGTTTGCCTGTTACCTGACCCTTGCCTGGACTACCGTTTATTCTGCTCGCCGCCTGCCCTTGACCTATTGCTTGTTTACTGACACCGCTTTGGACAATCCTCTGCTCTTACGCTCCCAGCCCAATCCTGACACATACAGTACTGTGCGAAATATATATATACATAATCATTCTTCCTTAATGGTTTTCAATCAATACACTTAAATTTCATGTGATATATAAAATATACTGCAAACAAAAACTAGAATGTATTATATTTCAATTCACTCTTTCCAGGGAATAAGCCTGCTCTGGGGTGTGCTGAAACAGCAGCACTAGAAAAAGGCTTTAATAACAATTCTGTTACAGGTAAGAAGGTATTGCATATCCTATATCATTTCCTTAAAGGCACAGAATGTATTTCATCACAAAGTAAGGCTTCCTCAGGTGTGATAGGGGCGGTAGAAGTGTCTTTTATGTCTGATGCTCCAACACATACAGACTTCTGGATTGCACTACAAGTCTTGAGAGATGTGATTTCTGTTTTTTGCAATGTAATTTCTTGCAACGTCATCCAAGCAAGTAATGCCTGTGAATAGTCAAGATCCCCCCCTTGCCTATATCTCATAGCGCTTAAAGTGTACTCCACAAAAGGAAATGACATAATCAGAATAGCAACAATAGTAACATAAACAGCATGGGAAATGATTCTTAAATCTTTAATACACAACCTTCTGTTCATGATTTTTATCCTGCTTTATATAATTGCTAGAGGGTGTCTGGCTATTAAATATCTCATGTATATAAATAGTATCTTTATTTCTAAATTCAAAGACAGACATAATCAGAGACCAGATTTATAACGTTACTCAAAATCTTCAACTTTAGGGCAGATATACAGAATAAGGGGAACAAGAGAAAGGCACAAATATCTTACGGATACTGAAGCGGCCACATAGTGAAGAAGGTGTGAACAACCTAAAGAAGATTTCACAAAAGCGTCAAAAGATTTTAAAAAAAAAAAAGAGTGTGCTGCATCCAAATTTCAAATGTACGGTCTTCTTGTGGCTTTCTTATTAAAGTATTTTTATGCTGTTTCAGGGTATTTTTCCTTGTCTTTAAATTTGCATTATAGATTATTGGTGCACTAGATTAGGGGCATTATAATTTTTATGATCATGTTTTGAATTGCATTTTTAATTTAGACACATCATATTTATTTTTCTTTATGGATTTTTTAAACTTTTGAATGTTTTGGGGAATCTTCTTTGGGTTATTGCAGCTATTCTATTTGTCAGCATCTTCTTTACCATTTGTGCGCTTCAGTATCCACAAATATTTTTCCTCTGTATATATTAACACAGAATCACTCTAACATGCACCCACTGACTAACACCCTACACTAACACATACACACTCACTCGAATGTCATACCTATCAATCCCACATTCACTCTAACAACATACACTAACACCCCCCACACTCCACACAGGCTCCACTAATAAGCTCACACCTGATGTTCTAACACTCTACTGCAAACACCAGTATACATGCTAACCATCTACACTAAACTAACATATACACACACTAAACCACCATATGCTGTCACACACCATATATTAACACACACACTAATAAAGTAGCACGCTCACACCATACACATACCTATACACAGTCACTCTCACTCTGACAGCTCTCCATCTCTCTCTCTTATGGCTCTCCATCTCTCACTCCATCACAGCTCTCCTTCTTATGGCTCTCAACAGCTTTCTCCATCACAACTACTCCACTTTCCCTCTCTCAAGCTATCCTTCTCTTGATCTCCCACTCTCACAGCTTTCCCTCTCCTGATCACATCTCTCCCCCACTTCCTTCTCCCTCTTACCTCAACGCAGAACTCATTTTCCCTGCAAGCTACTCTTCTCCTGTGCGGTCACATAATGTGTGTTACCCAGGTGCCCATAAGCAGGACTGATGCAAGCTCAGCCCAAGAGCCCCAAGAGCTGACATAGTGCTACATATTTTTCAGCTTTGGCCTAATGAAATGTATTACATACCACTGAAGACTATCTTCTTTTGGACTTATAGCACCATAACCATTTTTCTTATAAAGCTTATTTGGAATATTTAACTCATTATTAAAGGGGTAATCAGTGTGCCATGCATTCACATCTAAGTACGTCATAGGTTAATAATATTCTCACCACCTAATACAATGCAATCCATAACAATGCTCTAAGACACATGATTGTACTGGCTTAAGGCTTGGTTACTAAACATATCCAATACATTTTGTTTACAGTGTATAGTTTAATTATTGTTGGCCTTGAAGCTTATGGGAAAGCACAGGAGGCTGAAGGAAACATACTTCTAAATGAAACGTATTTAATTGTATCTGTGTTGCAGAAACATGAGTACTATAAGGAACAAGGAAATAGCTAACATACTAACACCCACTGGTTTCTGTAGGGAAATTTTCTTCTACATATAGGATAACCATTATATTGTTATCCTATCTTAGTATCATGATACAGGCCAATTGAATCCTGGGTTGAAATACATGTCTGTTTTTGTTAGAAGGAAATATCTCTCTCTTTAATAGAAAGGTTGATATAACTGCATAATAGAAAAGGAACTTGGTGTACTGAGATCTTTTGTGAAATACTATCCTCTCAGTTAGCCATTAAAGGTATCATTTTTACTCCATTGTTGTGGATTCTTTATTATAAAAATACTTTTTCCCCTATCTACATATCTGAAGAATATAACCAACACATTTGCCAGATACTAAGACTGGAACCAAAACATGAAATACGAAGCACTGTTATTAGGTGTGAAAATGTGAACCTCTTTGTAAAGCTTACGTAATTAGTACAAGCATTTGTCACCACAAGTTCATTAAAGGGAACAGAAAATTATTTCACATATTAAATTGTGGGGCTTTTGGTTTGTTTTTTTACAAAAATCACTAAATTGGGAGAACTTTTTAAATTTTTACTGATTAGACTCCACTACTTTTCAACAATTCAGGAGGGCGGAAGGAAGGCTTGTTGGTTCTTTCTATCTTACTATACTAGTTGACTATATTTTAAGGGCCGTTCTTTATTGGCGATATTTCTAGGTCTAACAAGCCTAGTTATTCTATCATTACTCGTTATCCAGCATTTTCACTGTGGATATGATTATGTAGCCTAGCAAGACCAAGTGGTATTCTGCGGCAGACTCCATTACAAACAAAAGACGGTGCATGTGACAAATATTTTCTCATCCATTATACTAAAAGGAATGCCATATTAGTAATTGAATTGTGAAGCACGTTGTATTCACCTTGGATCCCCTCATAATGCACCTTTTATATACCAACTTAAATTGGCCCTGGCTCTCAAATTTTTTTTACAAAATCTGTCTCTATGTTGCAATTGCAAATCCTTAGCTGACCCAAAGGTTTGTTTTAGTAATAAATATTCACATTTCATCACAATTTCTACATGGCAAGCAAATACGGTGCTGTAATACTGCCACCTAATGGAGATTTTACATATAAACATGTAGCAGAGGCTTTATTAACTACCATTACTAATCGGCATCCACCCGACATGCCAGAGACTTGCTGTTCCCACAGAAATCTTGGAGAACCGCTACCACTGCAAGGGATTCTGGACAGGCGCGTTCAAATTAGGTTAACAATGATTATCTAGACCAGGGGTAAGCAATCTTTTATGAGGGCCAAATTGATGTAATCTACCTGAATCACATTCTGTCAAGTGTCATGGTAAATAAGGTGAATGGGTTTCATGAAGTCTGCGCAACATAAGAAAAGATGAAATCAAAATACAACTTCCCTAAATTGCAAAATATCTGCGACTCTAAGGGAAAGGTAAATACCAATTATAATCTTCACAGGGCTGAGCTTAATATAACTGTTGGTCAATATGTGGAATTATCAATGCTCAAGCAAGTACATAGGGCCACATGCCTTAGTGCTATATCAAATATCAGTAAAGCAGCATACTGAATACAAATATATCACATAAAAAGGTAAATACCTCTAAAATAAAATATGTATAACTCACAAAGGTATCTTCTTTTCACTGTTCTGCATAAGAATAATAGACTGTAAAAACATACAAATGTACTTTTCTATTATTCATTAAATATTAGAACATAATTATAATTTTGTGTTATGCACTTACTTTAAATTATATTCACAAACAGAGCATAAATAAAATGGCCTACACATGTATACCAAAAGAAAAATAAAATGGGAAGATAGTTACTGTTGGACCTTTTCTTCACAATTGTAGCATTTTCTATATTTTTTCATATGGTTGTTGACCTTACTTTATCACACAGATACTTTCTATACATTTTATTTGCACTGAGTGTCATTATGGTATTATTGCTAGGCTTAGGGATAGCATCTCAGTGGGAGAGCTAGAATTTGGGTTATGGTGGTATGTACCTTGTATCCCATATATATATATTTTTGCCATATTCTAGTTTATCTACAACTAATGTTAAGCGCAACCTCGTGATCTATTCATTCACCCTCAGAAGACAAAAATCATACAAAAGAAGTATATCAGATTAAGATATCGACATGTGAGAGGCAGACTTTAGAAAGTATATCTGCCGTGTTTCATCCATCAGGTGCTAGGACAAATGAGTAAAGAAGCATACAAGAGCAAAGCAATGAGGATACCACTGGGGCAAGTAATATATATATATATTATATATATATATATTAACAAATTGCATGGAATTATATTATTTTTATTTTAACTACATATTACAGTGTTTGTCAGATCTTTCATAATTTGGTGAGGGGTGGCATTAAGCACTGCTGGTCCAAAGCATAAAAACCGACTTCCACATCATTAAAAAAAGCTCCATTAGAGTATGTGTGTAGGGTTAATGAATAAACTAAAATACCCAAATCGTTGCCAGCCTTTAATTTGGGGATGTTAATGCAATTTTAGACTTACATTGTTGTTCAAAGCGAATTGGGTTTTTTCACACAAACGGGGAGGTAACACAATAGTGTAAAACTAAAAGACTCCCAAATCAATACACATCCTATGTTCCGTTATTCTGTCGGATTTCAGATTCCCATGCACCTTATACAGGTACCCTTCGATTACAAGGAAGCAGGGGGAAGCGGTTTCATTCTTTTCTCCCCGTTTCAGCAGCAGAGATCACCAAAGAGTCACTTTTCACCTCCATAGCATGTACGTTTTCAGTATAATTTTGGATGTTCTTAGGTTTGTTTCTTATACTAAAAAAAGAAAAAAAAAACAGATATGATTTTAAAAGGGTACATATGAAATAAAACACTTTCACAGGCCAATAGGTCAGGCTTTTTAAATTCTAGGTTTTGGGTAGGCATTTAGCAACCATATATAGTTTGAACTATTTTGTTTGCTGGCCACCCACAATCAAAGCTTTTTTTATGGCTTCATCATACTCCAATGTTTTACCCCTAATTGGGCAGGAGGTAGTCAGAGATCTCCTTGCAAAATCACCTCTGGTTTTCTCTCTGGTATGTGGTTTGATTTGGTCAAATATGTGAGCTTTGCAGGGTCCTAGTCCTTTCCTTCTTAACATTTGATGAATGAGAGCGTCCTTTGGGGTGATTAACACTGAAGGTTAAATAACACTACTAGAATACATACAAATGGCTATTATGCAGCTTCCTGAAAAGAGTTTTGTATGCAAAAAGCTACCTATAGGCTAGGTTTCCACTTGGGTTTTTGTCCTGCGTTTTTTTCTTGATGAAAAACGCCAGGAAAAACGCCAAGAAAACTGCCACTGCATTTACCTGCGTTTTGGCGTTTTTTCTGGCGTTTTAGCCTTTCTGTGGAAATTGCTTTTTTTGACCTTAGGCAGTTTTTCCAGCCTTTACACGTTAGAAGTTTCACCCAGCTAAAAGGGATTAGGATAAATGGCGAGTATCTGCCCCCTCCTGATGCCATTTACTTGGTAGAGTTCTACTTAAACACCCCGGCGGACCCTTTTGTCTCTTTTCTGTGGTTTGTAAGGCATGCTTTATTCCGAATGTCTGCTCCTATAGGAAGATTGGCCCCAAATGAGGGTGCAAATTGTTTGCTGTTGCTTTTGGCAGGCAGGATCCCGTTGGTTTGTTTGTAATGTCATGTTTGTTCCAAATGGTGTAAAATTCAATATGAACTTTGTTTTGTGTGAAACTGTTTGTTTCCAGCCTATTTCTCGTAGGACACACAGATACTGGGTCCATCCTCTGCATTGTAACTGTGGAAAAAAACGCCATAAAAAACGCCAAGGCAAAAAACCCACATGGCTTTTTCATGGCATTTTTTCTCTCCCATTGACTTCTATTGGAGAAAAACGCCAAGATTTCCTTGCAAAAAACGCCAGAGTGTCAACATGCTGCGATTTTGAAAAACTGCCACAGAGCCCAAAAAAGCAGAAAAACGCCAAAGAGGACTGAAAAAACGCCAAACAAAAAAACGCCGAGTGGATATGGCATTCTGCGATTTCCTATTGAAGAACAGCTAACATCTGGCTGCAGCGTTTTTTCACTAAAAAAACGCCAGGTCGCGCTATTGGCGTTTTTAGCATAAAAAAACCAAGTGGAAACCTAGCCTAAAATGAGCTTACTTTGCAAGGTATCTACAGATAGGTAACATATTTGAAGCTGTCCAACAAACTGTCTTAGTCTCAAAAGACTTGTAATCTATTGCAATTGTGTTCGTCAATAAAGGTTTTTAATTATACATTTAGTAAATTTTATGAAAATACTGATAATAGAAATGAAAAAAAATGAGAGCATTCATCTTCAACACTAGGTAGTAAACTATATATGCTGTTAAGGGACTACAATTATTGTCTTATTAAGCCCTGAGGTTGTTGCTTCAATGTAAAGAAGAAAAAAAAAAACAGATACTGGTGTCCAGAGGGGTTACGCCAGCAACCAATCCCTCAGGTTTGCTGCCGGTTGCTTCGGGGGCCACATTCCTGGTATATGACTTTCAAATATGGTGGCGCTTGGAGGCCGAAAAAGTGGATCACCTCCTAAGCTCAACAAGTCTTGCTGAAGTGCCTCGATAAAGAGGCATTCAGCAACACACACACACAAAAAAAAGTTAGGGGCCCCGGATGATTGCTACAAAGTGCTACTTGAAAGAGACATGTTACCTCTAAACAGATAGCAGCACCCATGTAAAATAAAAGTGTTACCACAGGGGTCTGTCCAGACCATCCTGAGAACTCTGCGCTCCCCCTGCAGATTGACTACAGGTACTGAAGCCAACCATGCAGACCAATGGGGCCCAGCGTACTAATCGCTATGTAAATATTTAAAAATTAAAAAGACCAAGTGGTGCCGTCATTACATCATAAGGGGAACCATCCAGTTCAAAGAAAATACATTAAAAACAATTCTGGTAAAGTCCAAAACATCCTGGCGTGGAAAGAGTTAAAATACCAGCATTTGAAATACCCTTGAGTGTCTAGTTGATGGGGTAAATTGAACTGACCAGCTTCAAAGACATCCCAAACAGGACCAGATTTGAAAAAAAAAGGCTATGAAATAGAAAAATCCTTGTAGTTATTGCCAAAAAACATAAAAACATTTATTTCTAACCTCAGGACAAATATCATAATCTATTTAGCAGTTTTTTTCATAAGCTTTTGTAGATAAGTAAAAGATGTTTCAAATAAAAGTCAGATTTAATTTTCATCAATATTTTGGAGTTTGTATAGTAAATTAGATGATCAAAAAAACGGTATCCAAAAAAACCCAATATAATTTGTACGGGCACACTAAATGAGAGAGAAGAAAATTACAGCCAAAGACAAACACTGCAGAAGCAATGAAACAGCCACTGTAACGAAGAGTAAAAAAAATAAACAGCTCTGTCCTTAACCCCTTAATGACAATGCCCGTACATGTACGGGCTCAAAATGCATTATTTTCAATGGGTTTAGGGACCACAGATTGCCCTTAAGGGGTTAAACACAAACATGTCAGGGAGGACCAGAAGCGCATGACATGCTATTGTGCTCTCAAAAGGTGCTGTGTTCGGCATTACTGACCAAAACCCGTGCACACAGATCTGAATTAATCTACAAAATCAAAACACCTCGGTCCTTCAGACATTATCTACAGAGCTGCTGTGCTAGGTATCTAGTACAGGCATGTCCAAACTTTTTTCGAAGAGTGCCAGATTTGATGAAGTGAACATGTGCGAGGGCCGACCATTTTGCCTGACATTCTTTGAACCATTAAAATTAAATGCAAATTAACTATTTTATGCAAAGTTTATTGAAAACGGAATACTTTTCATTTTGTGACTTGGATGACAAATCTAAACAGGTGTTAAATCACTCTGCCTTTAATATAAAAAAAAACAGATCTATATTTGGGCAACTTCTCTGTGGGGCCTTATCATTCCAGAATGCAGGCCGCAATTGGCCCTCGGGCCGGACTTTGGACATGCCTGACCTAGTAGAACCCTGTGTCCATTGGCCTCTCACTCTTACATGGATAATAGGTGTGGGGAAATGTATATCTCCTTTGCCATGTAAATTATTTATACAATTCAGTAAGTGTATCCCACAGGCATACTTTCCTCTCCATATGTATCTGATCCCAGATACCTTGTACCCGCCATGACCTTGGTAGACTTACTTTATTCATTACCCAATCAGCATCTTCAATGGCCCTTTTTATGATCTGATGTATCCTTGCTGGGTCATCCTCATCCGCATGAACTCGAAAACTCTAAGGGAAGAGAACGAGGGGAAGGTAACAAACATTAACACTAAAACTTCAAAATCAAATTAAGATTCTTTCTTAGAAGTCCTGCGTGGTGTAAATGACGTTAAAATTCTTTAAAAAATACTAGATTTTTAATTAATATTTCAGAGTGTTGTTCATTATCCCTTGTGGGATAAGAATTAAATATCCTTACGCTGATCCTCCCTAAGTCTAGGGGTGGCCTCGCCCTGCCCTGCCCGCGAACGTATTATCGCGCCTGTCATTTGCTGCGCATTGTGGAGTGGACCCGCTCTCCGGCCCATAAACAGTGGGTGGGAGTGGAGAGCGCGCTGCTGGGCCTCCCGATCTCCTCTCTCCCCTGGCTCGCTGTGGATACGGCGCGTCGTCTTGCCTCCCCTCACCCCTTCATGTGTGCTACGCTACGGGTCTGGCACTCCTTGCTCCGCACTACACGGCTTTCTTCTGTCCCTTCCCCACTCACCCCACTCAGAGATAACCCCGACTTTCCGCCTGGGCTGGGACTCAATCTTTTCCCTGCAGCGACTCCGGAGGGTGTCCCGAGATTACGATCTTTTGTGACCCCTGCGGGGCTTAAGCCCTTGGATCACCTTGTCGGCCAGGGGACGACCTCCCTGATGGTTAGGCTTCGCTACCTGCAACTGCAAAACTTTTACCGCTCTTTGGCTCGGAAACATAACGTGCTGCGTGACCTCTCCCCTTTTGAGTCCCTGTGTGTGATGGATGCCCCTCTATCCCATGGTATCTCCAAACTTTACAGCCTCCTCCTGTCCTCCTTGACCCCCTCACCCCCTGCGTTCATGGGGAGGTGGGAGACGGCGCTGCAGGTCGTCCTTACTGAGGAACAGTGGAGCAAGATGTGCATCTTCGCACATCGCTGCTCTCTCAGCGCTAAAGCCCAGGAGATGTCTTATAAACTGCTAGCCCACTGGTACCGCCCGCCTTCGGTGTTGTCTCGCTACCAGCCTGGGTCGACAGACGAGTGCTGGAGGTGCGGGGAGTCCCCGGGCTCTCTCCTTCACCTCTGGTGGAACTGCCCTCGTATCGCTCCCTTCTGGTCCGCCGTGCACGATTGTGCTCAGTCCCTCACTGACAGGGTCCTCCCCTTCACCCCGGAGTTCTACCTCCTACAACATATGACGTTCTCCTTCTCCTGGTACAAACGGACGGTTGTTAGGCACCTGATCACGGCCGCTAAGGCCCTCATACCTCTCCACTGGGGTGACCCCTCCCCTCCCTCTTTTAGGGAGTGGTTCCTCCGGGTGGACAATAAGCGCTCATTGGAGGAATTGGCCCTGTCGGCTTCGAATGCGGTTGAGAGATACCAACGCACCTGGTACCACTGGCTGGCATATGCCTCTGGTCCCCTCGCCCGTTCCTTACTGTCCCAGGCGCCTGCGGACTTACCTACAGCCCTTATATCTTGACCCCCTGCCCGACGATATTGTAGCGCTCTGGTCCACATCCCCAGTCCTGGCCCCTCCTCTAACCCCCCCTTTTTTTTTTTTCCTTCTCTTTCTTTCTCTTTTTTCTCTTCTTCTCCCCCCCTTTTTGTTTCTCCCTTTTTTTTCCCTTCCCCCGTGGCCTGCCTTCCTTCGCATGCCGCTCTTGACTCTACCCGCTCGACCCCCGTTCTCTCCTCTGCGGTTATATGGGCCGTATGCCCGTGCAAGGATCCCCCTTGACAGGCTGCTCCATCCCTGGCGACTCTACGCTGGTGGTTGCGCTCATTTAGCACTTAAGGCCACTAAGGCCATTCAGAGCCGAAGTCAGCAACCTTTGAGGCTCCTCACTCCCTCTCTTAGGTGTGCTATTTAAGACATGTGTCTGTCAGGGGTCTTCTGATGATATCTTGTTGCTAGGCGGGTAATTGTCGGGGGGCGGATTGTCGGGATGCCATTGTTCTGATGTGTACCAACTTGGATGTCACGGTTTGTTTGCTCCCCTACCCTTTCTTTTTCTGTATCCCACATATTTTGAAAATTTTGAAAATCTCAATAAACATTGATTTACCCTAAGAATTAAATATCCTGTGTTAGGATATTTAATTCTGTAGCCACTGATATTTACCATTTATTATTTTAGTTGCAGTAGGGAAATTATTTCACATGCATCACACCATACCTCCCAAGTATCCCTGATTTTAAGTGGAGTCCCTTTTGGGTCTCTTTTAAGAATATTTTGTGGGTGTTGGTGTAATACAGTCTTAAAAGTAAAAATAACATGTATATAGAAAGCAGGAATAATGTCTAAGGGACTGATTAAGGTCTGTCGATATGCACAGACTAGATAGATCAAATGATTCTAACCTGAAGGCAAATTTTAAATTTCTAGGTCTGTTTGGTAATGGTGAGAAAAATACGATAACCAACTGTGACACCATACAAAAACGGTATTACCGTAATAAATACAACAGCGCTTAACATGCACCTTCTTCTTCAACGAGTACCTGCTGCACCGCATGCTTGTAATGATTCTGGAGGTTTTCTGCAGGAAGTTGCTTGCAGCACCGGAGAAGGTAGCGGTAGAGCTGTAAAGGCTTGTGCACCAACTCTGCACCAGGTAAAGGGACCATTTCCTATTAAATTGCTGTCTAACAAGCAAGCAAAATAAATGACACTAAATATGTGAAAAGGCCCAGTTTACAAAATGAGTAATCACACAGAGACAAAGCTGCTATTAGAAGTGACAGTTTACTTTAATAAAACCATGCAGCAACAATAGTCTACCTTTATTACTACGTAATAATACCGAGGGGGGCGGGAAGCAACAAACTGAACGTCACAACGCTGCACCTAAGCGATTTATGTTGTCACGTGAAGGCTCCGTCCAATGCTAATGACTTTGCTCCGTAATGACCTTGACAGTCAGTGAGCGCGCGCGCGCTGACCTGAGATTTCCCGTACAGGCGGAGGGATATAACGCAGTGAGGAGTTCCCGAGTGCGGTTTACTCACCGGGACGGGAATTCACGGTCAGGTCTGTCCGGTGCTGCCGTATCGTTAATGTGATGCACGCTGACGGAAGGGCGTGCACGACTGTTTATGAGCGGTTTTTTGTTTTTTTTTTAAATAATAAAGTAACCGGAAGCGAGCTCTAAACCAACACGTCCTGAAAATCTACTTCATTCATTTGTCGTGAAAGCTAAAAAAAGTATTAAGAGTGTCTTCCCTCCTGGCGTTATTATTATGGCGGCCCCTAACGGCTTGTCTTCTGCTGCTGTTAGTAAATAAGCAGTGCCTAATAGTGTTCATGTTACTGGTCACACAGGTGGTTAAAGGGGGGTCCCATGAAAGTAAAATATTTCCCAGCGAGGGAGTAAAATACAGCGCTGTACAGGTAATATAGGTAAGCATTGCCAAAACCATGGAGTTATTCTGTGCCCATAAACTACTTTTATGTGGATCTCTTGTCAGTCATGTGTTCAAGCAGGTCAAGTCACTATGCTGAGCTGATTCTTTATGGCAGTGCTTATGAAGTCCATAAACTTCCATTAGGTGGAATGTCCGACTGGGTGATTAAGACTGAGCCATTCTATTGCTTACCACAGCCAGTATGATAAGGGGTCTGGCCAGGGTGTTGTTTAGCATACTGTTCAAATACAACAGCTAGAACACATACAACTGACTAATATATAGCTGCTTGAAACGATATTTGAAAACGTATTTTTTTATGTCATAGTAGTCATGGAAAAGAAGAGGTGAATGCGTGATTGTGTATCTTGCTTTCCACATTTATGCACAGTTTTACTTGCCATGTATTGTCATAAACTGTCACCATTCAGAAACAATAACTCGATCATTCAGATTTACTTAGTAAAATGTGATACGTAGCAAAGGATAATGGAAACCGCAGATACGCTCATTTTCGGAATATTATGCATGTCTGGCGTGTTATTTCCATATAGACAAAGCATTCACCAATGAATGACAGGTTCATTGGAACACCTAGAGAACTCCCAGCTATCATGCAGAATGACAGTCTTCACGGTAGACTTTTTTCCAATGGCAACAATTCAGTAAAGGGAGAGCTGGCAGGACAGTTGTGTCTGTCACTTCATTATGAAGGGTGAATACTGGCATGCGTCTGCATCAATAAAAGCTGAGCTGGCCCTGTACAATGTATAATTCAATTTGTGATGAGGCTTTGAAGAAGTCACATTATACAGGGCCGAGCGTTTCTTGCAGAAGAAGCTTGCTAAAGTTGGCTCTTCATAATGTATAGCGACATCAACGCATTGAAATCACAACTTCCTTTGAGCTTTTGGTGCCACAAAATTTATCCTGATCCAAGCTTTAACCCCTTGATGACAATTGCCGGTCCGGGTACGTCATGGAAAAACAAGTCGATTACGACAAATGACGTGCCAGGACGTGATCGGTTTTTTTCACCCAAACGGCGTTGCTGTAATGCCTCGACCTCGAGGCATTCAGCAACGCCACGATCGGGACCAGGGGCGTCAACATCTGCCATACAATGTATGGCGGCGGACGCCCATTTTAAAAACGTTTAGGAGGCGATCAACGATTACCTCCTAAACTTAAATGGTGTCGCTGGAATGCCTCGATCAGGAGGCATCCAGCGAAATCAAACACTTACCCCAGGATGGACTGTGACCGCTCCAGAGAGCGGTCACAACCGCAGCTGCTCACAGTCTTCACCATCCACAAGATGGCGGCGGCGGCCCGGGGAAAAAAAACAATAAAGACGAAAAAGTTCGCTAGAAGGTCTCCAGACCCTCTAGAGAACTCTGGCTCCACTTGCAGGTTGAATACAGGTACTACATTCAACCATGCAAGTCAATGGAGCCCAGCTTTCTAATCACAGTGTGATTAGTAAAAATTAATTAAAAAATAAAATGAATAATAATTAGAAAAAAATAGTAAAAAAAACCCAGTAAAATGTAAAAATAATTTCCCTCTGATGTCAGGGGAACCTTCAAGTTGAAAAAAAAAGTTAATTTAAAAAAAAAAAAGGCAAAAATAAAATATATATATAAAAAATATATTTTTGTGAGCAAGTCCTAAAATTAGCACATTAGCTTAAAACAATTCTCGCATGGAAAGAGTTAAAATGCTGGCATATTAAATGCCCATGGGGTGTCTACTTTTAAAAAATGTATGATTTGATGGGGTAAATTGAATTGGCCGGGTTCAACAATTTCCCAATTAACACGGGGGGGGAAGGATGGCCACACATCTAATTTCCAATTAGAAAAATGCACACGTACCAAATGTGGCCTTTTAGTTCCCCCAAAAAATGACAAACCCATGCATGTGGGGTATCACTGTACTCAGGAGATGTTGCTGAACACATATTGGGGTGTCGTGTGACAGCAGCATATACCAGGAGCTGTAAATTCATACATTTTTCTAAATTTTTCACCATATTTTATACTTTTTTAATAGTAAATAATATGATACAATCAAAACAATGTCATCTAAAGAAAGCCCTTCTTGTCCTGAAATAAACAATATCTAATGTGTGTGGGTTCAGTAAACAGGAAAGAAGAAAATTACAGCTAAACACGAGCAGCGCAGAAATGTTAAAACGGCCATTGTCACGAAGGGTACAAAAAGTAAAATCAGCCTTTGTCACGAAGCGGTTAAACATATTTCCCATGAGGAATGATTTTGGCACCTGATTAATGAAATGCAAATTCCAATTTAATGATAGATACATCTATGTTTGATGACAGAAAATACATTATTCTTAATCAGTTGTAACAGCTGCTGGTGTGAGCACTAGTGAGTGAGTGAGCAAAATATCGCTGACGTCAACGGGAAAGTCATTTGAGGACAGGATATCCCCTGCAGGGTCTGTCTGGACCCTGCTGGGATATCCAACCGCTTTCCCTACTGGCCAATCAAACACATTGCCATCCCCCCGTTCACTACCCCCTAATCCGTTAAGCCGTATAAAAAATACTGCCCTATAGAGTACTATATGAGGGATGAATATGGCCTTCTAGAACATAAAAAATATGTATATAGGGTATGTCTGCAATCATACCCTACAGGTACCGGCCTCTCAATGGTGTCGCACCCCTGTGGTACGCACTAGGAGGGGGTTACATTGTGGGTAGCCGGTCTTCCTTGTGGAGGCAGTTGCCTTCCTCCTCTGCCTATTCTTCACTCCCTGCCTCCTTGCAGGGAGCTGGAGACAGCGGTGATGGAGAGGCCAGGCTGCCAACGTGGGAGGTGGCGCTTCCGTGTGCCATGTGGGCACCACCTCTTTTAACCCTTTCATCGACAAAGTGGGGAGCGGAGCTGCAGAGGAACTGCCTGACACCCCTATAAAAGCCCCTGGAACCATGATGGCGGTGCTCAGGTATTTAGAGTATCTTAGCTGCCTACTGTGTCTCCCTGCTGCTTTTTTTATGTCCTTTTGACTCAGATTGTGACCCGTTTTGCCTTTTTTCTGTCTGTCCCCTTTTTGACCCGGATTGGATTACCAGTATTCCTATTGCCTGGCACTGACCCCTGGACTGTGACCTGGATTTATTCTTGCCTGCCTCTGACCTCTGGACCGTGACCTTGTCTGCCTTTGACCCTTGAACTTCTGGTCTGTTTTTTTAATCTTTCCTCCTATTGAACCATAGTTTTCAAGAAAAATTATTTCTACAAGCATTGTGGTGTCCCTTTAACTGTGTGTAGCTCATCTCCTGCATGTCAGGTTCCTAGTCCTTAAATCAACCCCTGGTATTACATCAGGGGATATTGCTGAACATGAATTCAGTTATTGTTTAACAGGGGCACCTAAAATATAGAAGAAATTCTAAGAAAATTGCCCAAATTTTTTTTTTATATATATATATATACAAGCACTCACAATTACTATGTTTGCATGTTCCTATGGTTTCAAATGAAAACCCTGTTTATTCTGAATGAAAGGATGTGTAATTTGCGTGGGTACATCAAACACAGAAAAGGGGGATCTTAATGAAAGCCACATATGGTAAAAAAAAACGGCACTTAAGGTACCAAAAACCACTGGGACTAGAAGGGGCTAAAACCTGTGCAAAGATGCCCATTAGGATGTTATATTATGTCCTGAGTTTGTTGCAGCGGCTGTTGAAAGCCTGGATTCTCCTCTGTCGTCAGAAGACATCTGGGACCCTGCTGGGATCTCAGATTGCTCCCCCTGTTGGCTGTTTGCAGCACAGACAGATAAGGAGGAGAGGGAGAAACAACGTTTTCAAAAACTGGAAAAAAATATAATTTATTGGGAGCCCACTGATGTCGCCTTACGGTATGAAAACAGCCGTGCCTGGAGGGGTTAATCATGGAGCATAATAAGTACTTCAACATTTACATAATGTGACCTTATGTCTGGAATGCGGGTGCGCACATTCCCCTTATTTTTATGCCACTATGACTGGTCACCCAAGAAACAATTATCTAACAAAAAATGCTTAGTGTTTTGTTTTTTTACATGTGCTTTCTGACACCCAAAGCCCCAAAAGTTGTGCTTAATCAGAATCTTGGCATTTGGTTTAGTCACTTGCTGCAATATTGAAAGTTGTAAGTATGTTATGTAACCTGAAGGTGGAGCTTTAGTATTTTGCATTTGGTAGTGCGAACTGAACTTTGTACAGATTAATTTGGATATTTTGTCCAGTTTTGTATGTCTTTATTTTGCACTGGATCATTTGCAACACACTATCAGTAGCGTACCTAGCAGGGGGAAGTCAGGCAGACATCTATGCAGTCCGGCGGGTGCCTAACGCAGCCCTGCAGCTTACCATTGCGGAGGGGAAAACAACACTTCTGGCTTGTCTGGTGTCTGTAGATGAGTGTTTAATAATCCTTTTTTAAGAAAACATTTTTATAGATCTTTGTTAGATGATCCTGTTATTGCACAGCTGACACATAGCCTTCTGCAAGTATGCGCTTTATTGCAAAACACAACTTTTTCACTTCTTGCAGTTTCATACCATATCTTGTCTTTAAGTTATTCTATACAGTGTGTCCTTTGTCTCCCTTGATGCAGTGTGGTTTGCACAATTTTTTGTTTTTTCGCTCCTCTTTTAAAAACATTTATTAAGCTGTTAATTTAATAACTTGGCATCATATTATTTGCTTTTTCATTTAATATCAGCTCCAGGCTTACATGGTGCCTTTCATTTATAGAGTGTTTTTTTCCCCTGTGATCTTCATGCACTATCATTGACCTTTCTTAGACTGGCTCCATGGAAACACCTCTCTTGCCCCAGGCTGCTTATTCAGTAGTCTGGATCTCACAAGGCAAGCTGTGGAAAAAAAGATGCACATACCTTTTCACTCAGCTTTTTGTCTATTTATCTAACAGAGTCTGATCTAGATTTAAAGCTGTGTGACAGGATCTACCAATGTAAAATTGGGCAAATATGCACTTTTGCACAACTGTTGGTTGTCTTGATATATGCATAGATGCATGCCTGTATTTATCATATTGAACACTCCTATTTGGGTAACCTTATGTGTCCTGAAAAAACAAAAAATGAAGCTCATTGTGGGGCTAAGCTAGTGGATGACAGGTAATGGTTTCTCAGTTTAAATACACGAAGTAACAATGTGTTATGTCCGTAAGGGAAAAAATTTAACACAAAGGACAGGACTTTAGGTGCTTGATTGAGTGAAGGGCTCTATTTTTCTATTGTTAGATCCTAAAGTGACTGTAGTTTGAAATCTCATGATATTAACCTGAATCATATGTTAAAAATAGCCAATCTCAAAGAGGCTCTCGGGTGAAAAGAACCTGTAATCTATGTGATTAAACTATACATTATGCAAAGTCAACCCGGTCCTCTTCAGAAAAGAAACTTGCCAGGCTTAGTCTTTTGGTAAAGCCAGGTGTGTCATCGGGGGAGGGGGTCTACTGGGGTTGAAACCACAAATCACACGTCAATAGCACCGAATCTGGATACATCCGGCCTACAGCAACATGAGCTGCTGCCAATAGATCTCCTCACCTGGGGGCTGGGGCCGGTATTGAGGAGGCCATCCAAAATATGTGTGGCTGCAGCTTAAAAAAGTGGTTTAAAATTATTAATTTGTTATCTATAAGAAGTCCAAGTTTTCTTTTTTCAAAAGATATATACACACATTAGACATGGGTGCCAGGAACATGTGTTTTAATCACATGACAGAATTATTAGCGGATCGCTCTGGAATTCTTGTAGGATTTAGTGGATATATGCTTGTAGAAATTGCCATAGAAGGTAATCACTTCATCGTACCTGATATTGTAAAAAGCTACAGAGACTCATGGTTAGAAAGGCAAGGTCGTCTCTATCCTCTATTCCTTCTCCCCCATCGTTTCAAGAACCGAGAGCTTGGAGTACCCAAATTCCAAAAATGCCATTGTCCTGTTATTGATTATATATGTATGTATGCTTTGTATAAGAAATAAGACATCGAATCTGTGATTTCATCTGATCTGTGGTCATTTAGAAAGTTAGTCAAAGCAAATATATGTAACACTATCCCTGGTGGTTCATATGATGGTGGTTTTCGCAGCCTCTTAGGTAGAGCAGGCATCATGATAAGTTTAGAAAAGAACTCCACCATTCTTGCATTCATGTGTTCTTTCCTGCGCTACCCAGTTAGGCATCAGATTAGCTTGTTTTGGTTTTTTTATTTATAGGTTCTAGTTCAACTCTCAAGTACCCTTATTTTTCCTCATCTGTTTATGGAAGAACCAGGAGCTTCCCTATCCCACCTTGACAGGTCAGGGCTGTTTTGGCAGCAAAAGGGGGGCCTACACAATATTAGGCTGGTGGTCATAATGTAACGGCTGATTGCTGTATAGTGACTGAGAAAAGAAACATTTAGCATGATTTATGACAAAAGACAATCTTTATATAGAATTCATCAGGGGTATTGTTTATTATAAGCAGATGTTGGTTGTAGATTTAAAATTATGGCAGTTATACATTTGTACAATGTTTAACTCTTAGGTCACATTGGGCAAAGGAAGACTGGAATACACACTTTCATAAAGCATTTGTAAATAGAAAACAGGTTTGCTATATTGTGTGACATCACAATGAAATTGCTGTGATAAGAATTGGCAGTTACACTTGCTCAATTTATAATGTGAGATCATAATTGGGTTTCTGTTATGCAGCTGGATGTGATGTCATAACATAGTAATACACAACTGCATACACAATTGTTTGGGATACAAGGAACACATTGTTAGCTTGTTAATTGCTGACAGCAGATAGACAAGGTAGTGCCTACATGTCCTTTATACCACTTACAACAGAGACAGTCCTAATTTCCAGTTATTCTATGCAGATTAAACATTGTTTTGCATCTTTATTTTGTTGTGATGTAGAGTAGGCATCAAAATGTAAAATACTGTGATTTACACAGAGCAAATAATGTTTAAAGCAACAAAGAAATTCTTAAAATAGCATGTAGAAAGCAGCATCTAAAAAGTAGACATTCACAAAATATCCAACCTCTAGGCAGCAGTGTAGTCATGGCTTCTCCTGTATATCTAAGATTATAACAATACTTGGAAAAATCTGCCATATGCTTGCCCACCAATTAACACAAAGGGGATCAAGTTAAACCTTCTATCATTATTTCTTGATATTTTACTATTATTTTTATATTGATCTGCTTCCTAATTTTACTTAATTGTAACATACACTATTGATTAAACGTTTGGGGTTGCTTAGCTGTTTTCGTTGGAAAACAAGGACATTTGTAGCTGTGCTAATAATAATAGCAAAATGGATTCTAATGACGAATTAGCCTTTTTTTAACTGGGATTAGTTAACAAAATGTGGCATTGGAACACAGGAGTGATAGTTTCTGATAAAAAGGCTTCTGTATGCCTAAGAAGATATTCCATTTAAAATAATCTGTTCCAGCTACAATAGTCATTTACAACATTAACAATGTCTATACTGTATTTCAGATACATTTGCTGTGTTTTTTAATGGATAGAATTTGCTTTTTTTTTTTCCCCCAAAAAACAAGGACATTTCTAAGTGACCCCAAACTGGTCCTATTGCAGTTAATAGTTTTATTTATTATTAATTTATTTTCAGGAAACACATGCCCCATGTATTCTGAAGGTAAGGTGTTAGCGAGGAATGCACATGGCTCATCCAGGGGGTATACATGGATGAAGGTCCGCTAAGCAGGGTAAATGAGTAAATCAGATGTTTATAAGAATGAATGCCTTAGACAGAGATCCATCACATTACATCCAGTTGAACTACACATTCTTTGATCCCAAGTAATCAGGTGATTCTCTAGAAGAACTTTAAACAATAATATTAGTTACATTCAACATACAATACAAGAAAGCACCCCAGGTGCTTACATGTAATTTATGTTGTAAGCTACAGTGCTTCATTTCTGTTCTTTTTATGTGCCTTTTTGTTGATACCAATAGTAAAGTTCATTTGTACAAGAAGAACCCCAAAGATATACTGATGAACATAAATTATAATGGCTTACTTCCTACTGTCTGCAAGTGATGTGTCTGGCACCTCATGGCGTTAAACAAGCTTAGAAAGTGATCAATGATTGCTTTCTTTGTTCAGTGTTGCTGCAATGCCTAAATATTGAGGCATTCAGCAGCACCAAAAGATGTCGAAGCGCCTGTGTAATTGGAGTCATCACATTCGCCATATTCAATAAGGCCAACACTTTGAAGCCAGTGCCAGCATAAGTAAAATACCGGCAATGCGAAAGCTGGTTTTTTTTTTTTGTCCAGTGGCAACTCACATATTTTCTGGGACAGTTGCCAAGATGGGTCAAACAGCCTGTGATTAGCATTTTGGCCAGCATTCCCAGAAAATATGGTTAAGGCTCAAAGTGGGTCCAATAACAGGTGCTGCTTATTTAGTATTAACCCCTTCAGTCTCCTATAGACGTACTGGTACTTCCATAAAACGCATCTAAAAAACCCATGGACGTACTCCCCCATCAGATCTACTGCCCGATCTCATGTAACAGCTTCCGGTGCGAACACCGGAAAACTGTTAAATTTTTAAATGCCCGATTGCGTTATTGGGCATTCCCTTCTGGGTCGTGTCACTGCTGACGTCACCCGGAAGGTCATCGGAGGACAGGATATCCCCTGCAGGGTCTGTCTAGACCCTGCTGGGATATCCGATCGCTCCGATGAGGCACAGATCACAGACACTGTGATCTTTATGCAATTTTGTGGGGACTTTTCGCTAGTTTTTTACTAAATTTCACATCCTAAACTTTCAGCTAATCATTTAACTATGGTATCAAAAGAAAGCTCTATCTCTCCTTGAGCAAACAATATTTAGTTTACATGGGTACACTATTCGCAGGAAAGGAGAATAATCGCTGAACTGACATACTGCAAAAATGGCAAAATTGCTCCAGGCTTTGAGGTACCAAAAACCCCTGGTACTGAAGGGGTTTAAAAATACAGGAAGCACTTTATTTCATTAAATAGAAGTACAAACCTCAAGGGCTCTGTGGACCTCAAGCTTCCTCTGCTGGGATGCTGTTACATATCCACTACCCCTCAATAAAGTAAGTCTTCCTTACATTAAGTAGAACAGTATTACATTAAATAATAGTAAATAGTAATTATTATGCAAGGGACAATTTACAATTTCAGTGCCTGTAAGAGGTTATATAATTTAGTGCAGCTTGTATTGCAGTCATTGAGTACACAGCCTGACAACTCCCTTCCCCGTTACTGCCTTCACCCACCTCTCCTGTCAGCATGGCTTCTGTTTCTGCAGCGAGAGATCAGAGGAGACCAGAAAATGGCTGGAGAAGGTAAGTGAGCAGGTGTGGAGGCAGATACAAGGCAGGGGAGAGTGCAAGGGGCACAGACAGGACTGAGGGACAGAGAGAGAGAGGAATTTTTGGGCAACACATTTATTTTCCAAATAAAAAAAAAAAGCCCCTCATTTCTGAAAGGGAAACAAATGAGCCCAAAACTTAAACGAAAAATGGGCCCTGTGGACAAGTCTAATGGGTGTGTAATCTTACCAGTTTCATACTGTGTCCCTGAATGGCATAAATAAAATGCTGCCACCCTAGCCCTTACTTGTAGAGACATCACTAGTTTCCTTTGACTCTTCCATGACGTCTGTGCCCTAAACTGTCTTTGAATATTGTACCCAAACAGTTTGTCTGAGCCATCTTTGCCACCAAAAACAGGTATATTAGAAAATACTGGTATTTGTTTTGTAAGGGGCAACAAAACTACTTATGGCAGCACTGGGGAGTGGCAAGCTGGCAGAATATGTGAATGCAAATTGGAATGGTGCGCTGTACGCATGTGTGCCACCAATGTCAAAGGAGGGAAGAGTGGGCTCTGCCTCAGTCTCCAGAATGGACGCAGACAACCTCCACTGCTAGCCGCTTTTCCCCCCGACTGCAGCGAAGTTGTCTATGCAAATCGCGTAGAGCTCTACACGCTGGCCAAACTACGCACCAGGAACTCAGAAGCTCCGGTAAGTTTGGAGGAGGGAGGGAGTGTTAAATAGGGGGCATAAGGCATTTCTGGAGGCAGAGTGCTTTTTGAAATGCCTTTTAACCCCCTTAATGCCACTCTGCCTCCAGAAATGCCTTTTAACCCCCTAAATGCCAGAGTGGCATATAGGGGTAAAAGGCAATTCTGGAGGCAGAGTGGCACGTAGGGGGTCAAAAAGCATATCATGGGACACAGTGGCATTTAGAGGGTTAAAAGGCTTATCATGGGGCACAGTGGCATATAGGGGGTGTCATGCCACGGCATGAGTAACTGGGGCTTGGCACTGAATGGGTTAAGGGATTTGAGGCTAAGTCCAGTAACATTTGTTCACACCTTTCCTTTTGGAGCCAGAACCCAAAATAAAACTTGATTACCCCATGGTGGGTATTGTCACCTTGGACAGGAAGAGATTCCTGTGGAAGAGTGAAAGGCCAGACATCCTGGCAACATCTCCCTGGGGTGTGGAGACAGGGTATCAATAGACACAGGGTAAAATTATTAAATGTATAATGTCCAAAATATGATGGGTACATAACTTTTGGGCCCCATCGTACATTGCATCCTTATGCCTGCGACGTGCTGGTTTCAGGGAGACCAAACACGCCATGCAGGCATGACCATAACAAGTGTTATGCGAACGTGTCCTTGTGCCAACTGATACAGGTGTGGAGTTTGGTATGAAAATGATCACTAGGACCAGAGAATTATGATGATCCTGGTGTCATAATTATGCCAAGCTCAGCCAGCGTCATATTACATATTTTGTGATCCCAGACCAAAGATGAGAAGATATAACCCCGCCTTCAGAAGGTCATAGTTCTGAACCCCCTACTCCCATCCCTTTGCTCAGGTAACAGGAAAATGGCGGTCTTGGGGGGGGATAAAAAGGTGGGCAATTGGTAATGGGGGGACAGCCTGTTTTTACCAACACAGAGACAACATCAAGGCTCCAAGGAAGTATGGTATGATACTTTGTTTTATCCCTTTTATTTTACACTGTTTTGTACTATCTAAGTCTATGTCTCTTTTTATATGCATTTTTATGTAACAGCACTGTGACCCATTTTATACTCAGATTAAACATTTTTAATCAGTTCTATCTTTGTTCTCTAATCGAATTCAGCCTGGAGATAGCATTTTGTATACATATAAATACGTCACGTTACTAAGCGGTTAACTATATAGATATCAGTTTGGGGATTGTGTAGTTATCGCGGTCTGATTGTTTTTGGGTAACCTAAGACGCCTGGTTTTAAAGTTCTTGGTGGTGGCAGCGTGGTTTACACTGGGAGTTTTGGGGTGACTGGTTGGGGTTGGTGGTGGTTGCTTGGTGCCCTGCGGGGAAAGTGACCAAACGCGCCGGAAGTCTGGTTGGCGTTTAACCCTTGGTACACCCATACTCCCACGTCACAGGGGGTATAAGGCATTTCTGGGGCAGAGTGGCAAGCCAGGGGGGCAGATGTGCATAACTGGGGGGGGGTAGGTTAAAAAAAAAAAGGAAATAAAAAAATATTTTTCTCAATCATAGCTTTTATTAAAAAAATTGTTCACATAGTTTACATGAATGAACATTTACTGGTAAAACTTTTTTCCTATAGGGTCGTGTTATATTCAGGCTTTTTCTTTTTTTCATAAATATTCAGATTTTGAGGGGTAGTCTTATAATCGAGCAAATACGGTTCAAAGGTATCCAAAATAGGAAGTGAGCATAGGATGACCAAACTTGAAAAAATGGATTTGAAATAGCAGAACACTGCTTGTACTTATTTCTAAACTCAGGACAAATATTAGAATCTATTTAGCAGGTTTTTTTTCATTAGCTTTTGTATATGAGTAACAGATTTTTCAAATTAAAGTCAGAAAAAGTGTTTCACTGTATTTTTTTATATATATATAGTAAACATGAGGATATGATGATTGGTCTCCTCAATGCTTAGAAGTACAGCCAGATACCTATCCATCAGGGAGTCATCTAATTGGCCACAAATGTATTCAACAGCATAACAATGATCCCAAACATAGAGCCAAAGTATTAAAGAATTATCTGAAGCATAAAGAAGAACCAGGAGGAGATTACATGAAGAGAGAGAAGCAACTGGGGCTGCCTAAAGCCACAGAAGAACTGTGGTTAGTTCTCCAAAATGTTTGGAACAACCTCTCTGCCTAGTTCTTTAAGTGTACCTCGAAGAACTGGTGTTGTTTTGAAGGCATCAATTCTTCTTTTGGTCACACCAAGTATTGATTTGTCTTCTGTTCCCTATTAACATGACTATTTATGAAAGCATTTTTTCAAATTTTGCAGAGTACTGTGTATGTATTTGGCACAAGAACAAGGCCAAAGAAACTCAGGTACTCATAGTTAGGCTGACAGCCACCTTTGACTAGATTGTAAGCTTGCAAGAGCAGGGCCCTCATCCAAATCTGCTGGCGCTATATAAATAAATGTAACGTCATGCAGCCTTAATAGCATATCTGGTCCACGGTCACCGTTTAATAGCATTATTAAATTCGAGACCCCAACTATTGTAATACCAATTGATATATTTAATTGCCAGACAGCGGTTCCCATTTTAAAGTGATTTAAAAAACAAGGCTATTTCTATATTCTAGCAAATGCATGAATTTGCCTTTCACATTTTGATAACAATCTTAATAAACTAAAGCCGCTGACATAAATATGAAATGGGATGTGTTCATTACCCACCATTTCCTTTGACCTGGAAGCATGCCTCCCTATACTTATGGTGACAGGAGGGAAGAAAGTAAGCTGACAATTCGTGGGTATGGATGGAAGCTTTTATTTAGATACATTTCATAAAATTATGGACATGGGGCCTCTGTCAAGAGACTAAATTTAACAGTGATTGTGGTATATATTCCATTATAGAGTAATCTGTAATTATAAAAAAGATAGGGAGTTTAATCACATATCTGTCTTTTTCAGAACATTGGCAGTGCTATTTTGTGTTCTCAGTGATTAAAGCTTAAATAGATTGCAGCAAGGAATCAAAATTAACCTCTACATTGCTAGGCTACTGCACATGTTCCTGCGAAATGCAATTAGCACATTTTATGTAAAGCCAGGCAAATAGCATGAGGTAGGTGACATGATGATGTCTTCATGCTGTATTCTTCAATTAATATATTGAGTAATTAATACAATAAAAATATGATGTAAAATGTTGTTCTATTTACCTATATTTAAATAGACGAATATAGTAGAATAATAATTGGCAGTTTGTGGTATACCTGAAGACTTGAAGAGTTCTGCACCGCTAACTATTTTGATATGTGGGTGGGGTTAGAAAGGTGGGAAGGCCTTGTTATACCAGGGATCAGAAACTTTCCCGCAAACCAGTCAGCTGATCAGAATTAGCACACATTTTTTTTGTTTCCTTCACTATTGATTACCTGGTAGAAAGCATTTTTATTTTCTACCTTCAGCATGGCTGCTGGTCATTAATCGGCCACCTGTCTAGATACACTGAATTTAAAAAAAAACTAGTGAAACTTAAACTTATTTAAAAAAAGATGTCTAAAGGTTATTGAGCTCAGTTTTTTACTAAAATAATATTTTCTGTATCCCCTCAGTTTAACTACATTTGGCCTTCTCATAGCTCTTGTTTTATTCAGTCTTCATTACCATATTATACGTAAACTACACGACTAGGCTCCTAACCCTTTTGTGAAGACTACAGTTGTAAGAGGTACCTTCCCAGGACCAAGTGCAGGTTTAAGCAGTTCCAGGAAAGGCATGTGGAAATGGTACAGGCTGTGAAAGGAAGACCAGAAGCAAGAGTGCAATTAGTCAATGCTAATATAACCAGGCAGTCAATACATAAGACAACTAGAGGGACATGTCAGTCTTGGTACACAATCATCCAGTAGGAGCCAACACTCCTTAAGTCTTCAGCATCTGTGATAGCAAGATGGTGTTAAGTCTGCAGAAAGAGGGATGTGGGTGCTGACCTTATTAATTAGCAAGTTAAATAGTGCCATAAGTACACTTCCCGACCAAAAAGGAAGTGCTTTCACAGATTTAACTGACCTAGATGGGAAGCCAATCATCGACAACCCCTTCCGGTTCCTGGCAAGCAGGTTACAAGGCAGAAATATAGAAAAGACATGGAAAGCAGTAATGGAGGAAAAAATCGATGCAACTATAGAATGAATGGCATTCAACCAACCACAATGCCCATGCAATGTATCCATCAGCAACAAATGTATGGACATGCACTGCAACCCTGTATGTTGTACTGCAACCAAACAATGGTGTTATTTTGTTCATGTTTTAATTTCATCGGCAAATAGAACCAAAATAGTGTTTTTAACTTGTGCTTATATTGCCATAATATTGCAAAATAGATGCAATAAACTCTACGATAGTGAGTAGGTCAGCTGCGCAGATTCACAGTAGTTCAGTCTTGCCCTTTCCTCCAAACCCGTACATAGGCCCTTACTGGGAAATATAGATTTAAAGATAGCAAACATAGGCACAACCCATGCACAACTATAAATAAAGACATGTTATCACAAAAGCATTATCACAGTTTAGTAAAAATACCCCCAAAAAAGTTCTGTTCTCCAGTAACAAGTTCTTTGGTAAAGTCAATTATCCTGCTCAAAAATAAGGAAGTTCACTTGTTTATTTCAGTGTACCTACGTTTTTGTAGATGAACTGATTTTTATAGCTGGGGTGGATTATCCCACTGAAGTCTGGGACGTTTTTGGAAATTACCATTTTATTTTTATTCCAAATCATTATATTGTCTTCTAGTTGAAAGTAAATCAAATTGTGCGTAACTACTAGCCATGAGATTACTTGTTTTGTTGAGTAGAAAAGTGATTCGGTTGTGACACACTGAGTAGATGTTCAGTCATCAGAGGAGGACAGAAATCTGAGCAGTCTGACAGGATGAACATGATTAATCAATATTTGAATGCAGTGATTCTGTCAGGACTACATGGTGAAACAAACGCTTCGGTGCATGACTGATTTCACACAGATAACAACGTTAGATCGTACAATTTTCTTTTATTTTTAACTTTCATAGTTTAACTCATTTAACCCCTTCGTGCCAATGGCTGACATTTCTGCGGTGTTCGTGTTTAGCTGTAATTTTCTTCTTTCCTGTTTACTGAACCCACACAAGTTATATATTGTTATTTCAGGACAAAAAGGGCTTTCTTTAGATGTCATTATTTTGATTGTATCATATAATTTACTTGAAAAAAAAGTATAAAATACGGTGAAAAATCTTTTACTCATCTATAAAAGCTAATGTAAAACCTGCTAAATAGATTCTACTATTTGTCATGAGTTTAGAAATACCCAATTTCTTAACGTTTTTTTTGCTTTTTGCTGCACGATATAGGGACACTGTCACACAACACCCCAACATTTTTGCAACATCTCCTGAATACAGTGATACCACCCATGCATGGGTTTGCCTGGCTGTTTAGGGGCAAACGGGCCACATTTGGGGCATGCGCATTTTTCAATGTTGGATTTTGACATTTGGTCATCCACTGCCCATGCCCTATTTGGTACATCTTTGAGCCTGGCCAATTCAATGTACCCAATAAATCCATATATATATTTACATTTTTAAATTATTTTTAAAACTGGAAGGTTCCCCTTATGGTGACATCAGTGGAAAATTATTTTTACATGTTACCAATTTTTTTTATTTTTTTTAACCATTTTTATTTATTTTATTATTATTTTTAAGGAGGGAGCTCGTTTGGGAACCCTGGTTTTATTACCAATCTTTAGGAATGGGGTTTACCCAGTCACGGCTATGGAACTCTAGCTCAGCTATTGCGCGGACTATTCCTGGGGAAGTTTCCAACACTGTTGCTCAGGGTCCCAATGACGGATCATAACATCTCTGAACACCAATCTCTCTATTGGTACCCCAGCATTGATGCCGCTCCCTCTGGATCACCCCAAAATAGTGACTCTTTGTCAGGTGGGCATTGCTGGCCATTGAACTGCATGGAGGCGCCGGACTGTCTGGTGGTTGATTATACCCTTAATCCTATCATGTCCTGCGTATAAATATCTGTGCTGTCTTCAATAAACTGAGTTCTGTTTTACCCCTACACAAAGTCTCGGCTAATGCTTAGGGAAATATGAAGGGTTAATCCATTGAGCAATTAAACTTTCAGCGGCAAGGAAGATCTCTATGGCGGAGCTACTCAGTCCAAGTATGGGTCTCCGTCACAAAGTCACATTAAAATTCTTGTAAAGCACTGCCCTTAGCCACACCTTAAGCCACACTCCCTAAAACAAGCATCCTTGGCCAACAATGCTGAAAGGTATGTAAATAAGCTATTTTTATTATATGTTTTTTGTTCTTTTTTTTTCTTCTTTGCAGTAAAGAGATTCTTAATGAAATTGAGAAGGTATGTCCAGTTCTCCCTCAAACATCCAGTTTAATGAATATACCTTATTCCTAAGTCCAAATATTATTCTAAATTCAAACTACAATATGGTTAGCAGGATAAAGATCAACCCTTTCTAAAGCTAATATTTTAATTTATTCAGATTTAGCTAACATAATCTGCAGTGTAACTAGATAAAGCCAGTTAAATAAGGAAGTATTTACACACAAGGATACATGGTTTAAAGTAGGCTCATGAAAACAGTTACCTCCAGGAGATTTATGAAGACATTTCTTCTATCCGGTGAAGACCAGGACATCATTTCCCCATCCAGCATTTACAACCATCCAGTAGAACATCCTTCTTTACTGGTATCCTGGACCTGCCTCGATTGGTATTCTATTATTATCGATACCATAGGCAAGGCCAAGTCTATCAGTAGCCTGTTATGTCGTGTTTGGATTCTGTTGGGTGTTTCCTCTTTAATAAATTTTGATAAACAATTATCTGTTAAAATGCCCAAGTTCTATATCTCTGTATGTTATCCGATATATATTTATTTTACTTAAGATGTTACCTATGTGCAGGGCTCAAATGCTATGATAGAAACTGGAGAATTTTGTGTTGTACTGTAATTTTATGATAACAACAGAGTAACAACATATCTCCCATGTCTTTGTTTAGCAGGGACAGTGCCTTGGGACCAAGATTGCTATGCCCCTGTTTCCTACCCTGATGTCATTTCTTCCTAGGAGCTCAGTATCTTTGGTGGGTATGAGAGTCTCACAGTGTTATACTGCCGTAACACAATAATCTGTATAATCAGCCGTGTAGCCTGCTGATTATACGGCCAACACAGCCATAGTATTTTATAACTGATGGTGGATCGCAGGAATATGACGTCATGCTTTGATGCACAGCACAAAGAAGATGGCAAATAAATCTCAGTTAAGCAAAGCCCCTCTTTGACTGTTTGAAATATTTGTAGGTATCTGGTGAAGAATGTGTAGTTTGTTATTTTTATCATTTATACTTACAAGACTTTCAGCTTTACTTATTTGGGGTTTTTAATCAACCCTATGCAGTAAGAAATATCAAAACCATTTTCTTTAGTGTTTGTTTTGTAAGCTACAGGCACTTCCTATTATGCATTAACACAGAATTTCTATTTCAGAACCGCAGCATATCCTGCTATAATTTATCATTTGCTTGGAACTTCTCATTAAAAACTGCCAATGCAACTTTTTTTGACAGCTGCTTGAACGGTTTTCAGTGATCACTACGTATACTACACAGACATTACATATTAACATATGTTCTCCATCTGCTTAAGGGAAGGTTGAAAGCAAAATGTTTTTACAAAGCAACTAAGACAAAATGTCATCAATAAGATGATGAAGTGAGTGCAGAACATCACAGGAATACACCAGGCATAGGGAAGGGTAAGAACATACTCTAAGGAGGGTATGTGGAAGCTGCAATTGAGGTTTGTGGATATCCACTGCTTTTTGACCTCCTCCAACCTTAGGGAGATCCTCTGAGGTTGGGACTTACTTGGCAGAAGTCCATGTACATTTTGTTTGTTTATCAATCTAAGTTGGTGAAAACCACTTCAAAAGAAAATATTTAATTAGTAAGAAAAATTACATCCAGGCATTACATAAACCTCACTAATTAGTATAATTAGAGTTTAGAATTAAAAAATATTTGTGTAATTATTTTGTTTTAACGAAACAATTTGGTTATAGCAAAGATATCCACACATTTATATAGCTAATTTAACTGAATTAAAATTGTCAATTACTTTGATCTCATTGTATGACCAGAGGTTTCTTGTGATCCTATTGGACTTGCAGGTCTAGACTTAGTGGTCCCTGTGCTGTGATTATTTGACATGCTTGTTTCTATATGTATACATGGCTTGAGCACACTTTTTGTTTTTTTTACTGTAAAAATCTATATTTAAGGTGGCTCATTGGATCAAGTCCCATACATGTGTGTCAAGATTCAGTGAAATTTGGCCATATTATCTTAAGGATGAGTTAGGGTGGATTGCTCTATAAAACTACAATATTTTATGTGATCACATGGGCATATGTGTTCAACCAAAATACATTAAATATCAAAATGTATGTATTAGGCCCAACAATAGACACCCAGTTAAAATTAAAATCAGTCTTACTGACAGTGGAAAGTTACCGATTTTCTTTTTGGGTCACTGTCTTTTTATATTTTACTTATTAGTAATGTATGGGCACATGGAAGCGTTTGTGGTATATCCAAAAAAGTACCTCCATTTCCCCATCCAGCATTTACACCATGCTTTGTTAAACATGCTACATGTTAATTACCATTAACTGATGTGCAATGCAGGTACTTTTTGTGAAGAGAAAACTTCACAATGCAAAGTCAGAGGATATCATATTCTATTTTTACATTCTATAATAAAAATAAACACTGTTTTCTGCCTAATGATCATTGATCTGGTTACAACCTCAGTATAATTTTTTTTATTGCCATAAGTACAGTATTTATTTTTTTTCCCCATTTTTACCATATGTGGGTTTAATTGAGATTCCCTTTCTTCTTTTTTGATGTACCCACACAAATTACAGATCTTTTTTTTCAGAAACTGCTAGTATAAAGTAACCCATACTAAAAGGAAAACAAATCTACACAGCAGATGGAACTGCTGATGACCCAATTTATGTTTAGAAATATCCCCTGATTACAGACATACCCCACATACACGTTTTTTATGTCCTAGATGGCCTCATCCATACCTTACACATAGTATTTTTAATACTTCTGGCTCAAGGGGTTCAGAGGTACTGCTAGGGCAATAGGATTCAGGGTTTAAATGTTTTATTTATTTATTTATTGCACTGTTATTAGTGCAATATGGATAGAGATTCTGTTGGGCTCACTGTATTGTTTGTTTATATTATTTTTTTTGAGGCTCTATAGACTTTGAATGCTAATCACAATGTGTGCAATAGGCCAGCAGGGGGAGCAGTGGCACCTACTAGAAGAGAATGCCCAATCGCCTGCTGACAGGGAGTCCAGGCTGTCAATATACAGCTTGATCTCCTATGTAGCAGTACATCCTAATGGGCACCTAGCCACAGCTTTTTAAGACATACTGGTATGTCCATATACTGAGGGGGTTAATTCATTACAAAATTATGTAGATCAGCACAGACAGATCAGGAGGAGAGGGAAAAAAAAAGTTTAAAAAAAACATAAAAAACTTATAAGGCCCCCAATGGGATCTTGAGGAACTGCACTGGGAACAGTGCAAAAAAGGGAAATAATTGTAATTTCTTTTTATTTTTAAAGCCCTTTAAGTGCCCCTTAGCCCTAACACTATGCAGTATATAAGAAATTTTAAGCAAACTTGTTCTGAAGACATAGATGTATAATTTGTGTAGGTTTATCAAATATGTAAAAGGGGAATCATGGTTTAACAAACATATGGTAAAAATGATAACCCCCAGTCTGAAAGGGTTAACATGCATTATTCCAAAACAAAAAATAAAGAATTTAAGGGAGAAATTGCAGCCCTGTTGCTGCAGCTGTCCTCTTCCTCCATGGTGCAACAATCCATGCCACTGATTGGCTGCTTCAGGCCAATCAATGGGAGCCCATTCTGCACATGCAACACTCAGAGCCACAGCTAAACAGCTTAAATATGATAGATAGATAGATAGATAGATAGATAGATAGATCGATAGATAGATAGTTACTACATTAATAATTCGATGTATATCAAAGTTAATAGCAATTTGAAGATATTTTAACTCTTAGTTTTCACTCTTTTAAAACAGTTAATGTTTTTTGGAAGAATAGTCTATAGCATGCTCCTTTAAACTAAAGCAGAACTTGATAAATAGAAACTGTACAATCTGCCTGAAAATAGTCAAAACTGCATTGCACCAACTAAGATTGATTTTGCTAATGGTGGCTTTAAGAAGGCTGTTTATGCAGATAAATTCCATGCATTACTCCTCATTTCCCCAAACAAGCTGATTTTTGCTAAGGTGCTGCAGCAATTACACGTGAGGAATCATCTCTGTATCCGTGGCAGGAAATCAATTCCAGCACTTAGGTTTAATTAAAGCACAATGACAGAAAATTAAGCAGCATATGATGCTGCTGGGGAAATGTCTAATAAATACCGTATACTTGGTGTTTGTATTGCTCAGACTTTACATAACTGGTATAATCTGCAACTTTCACATTATCCTTCTTTTCTCGATACATGGATCTAATGTATGGAACCATTATGTGTATATTCACATAAATCTGTGGATTTCTCAAGATGGGCTTATTGTATAAATTGCAAAGCATGAGCTTATTTGCCATGAAGCTTAGCTGAAAAATGATTATTTACAGCAATGAATGCCACAGAGAACAAGAACTCTTCAGGTCTTTACCTAAATCCTTCCTTAGCATAATCACAATTACTTAGCAGCTTTTAGGGCTATCGTTTATATATTATATATATATATATATCAGGCCCAGGACAAGTTTATCCCCATGCAACACCCCCTAGCCAAATTAAACCTGAGTACCTGTAGCCACTGGCACAGACCCCTCACCAAAGTGAGTCAGTGTGGACTGTTTGCTTCTGTGCATGCGTGTGGACATATAGAGAAGTTCCAATAGTTTTAACCTATTGAAGGATCTAGCCTAGCGACACCCTACCTGTGTCACTGAACTGAGTCTGTTCAACAGGCTTACATGTCAGATGCAGCAAGTAGAGAAAAAATACTAAGCAAAACTCAGGAAGGCTATGATGACTTCATTATTTTTTTATTTAATTAATTAGCAAATTTTTTTTTGGGGGGGGGACATGAAATTTCCCAGACTTCCCAAAATAGTGGTACAGGTTCTTTTCTTCTGGATCAAAATAAGGGAATAAAAGGTGATAAAATTACGGTATATTGACAGTACGGCAAAAGCTTATCAACTCGTATCTGTAAATGTACTACCATATAAATGCAAAAAAACATGTAATCATATTGTTAATAACACTGTGACCGAATATCACAAACTAAAGTACATACTTTCTTGGTGGCCTCAGCTGAAGAATAAATGTTTACCTGCTGATGTACCCAGGGGCCTCCATTATCTACTTGCCAGGAGAACACACATCTCTGCAACCTCGCCAATTATTTGTGAACCCCCTATTATGCTGAAAGATTTAAGAACGCACACAGCTTCAAAATACATGACTTTCAGAGCGATTATATTTAGCCTTTTCGGAGAAGGTGTTATATTACTGCTGAGGAGTCTTTTACCTTGTAATTATCATGACACCTTGTGTAACACATCTAAGATCACAATTCCCACAGCCTGTTTAATCAGGATATTCAGCAAATTATATATTTTTAAGTGCCGGAGGCAAGCTGTTCATTCACTCCAAGGCCAATTGGAATTCCCTACATAATCCTTAAATAACGTATGTTTCCCATATGTCTGGAATATATCACGAGTGGCTAGATCTCCCATTATGATAGCTTTGGTGTCTTACTTTGGAATATCTGGATCTGATGCTCAATCAAATACGATTTGATTTATATGATATTCATCTGATATACATCACTAATAAGAAAGCAGCACAATCATTTAATACTTTTTGCTGACCAACTTAGACGTTTCCCCACATGTTGCTTACCAGTTCAGGTTAAATGCTGCCTTGCAGTAACTGAGTAACCGATTCCCTTCTGTGAGTTTATGCCTCTACCTACTGTAAACTAATGCTTTAACAGCTACTAGATGAATACTTGCAAAAACATAATATTCAGGGATATAACTTTTAAATTATGGGAAACAGCTTTGTGATCCAAAGAGAGATCTTACTGCCATTCTGGGGTCAAGAAGGTTTTTTTTCCTAGTTTCTTGGAATTGCCTTCTTTTGGATCAACAGCAATTATCAGTGGCTGAACTTGATGGAATGCATGCCTTTTTCAGCGTATGTAACTATGTAAACTACTGGGGGGTAGTCCGATAGGGGCAAGAATCCGTAAGGATTTACTTCCTGAATATGTTGTGTCTTACATAAAGGGGCAACATAGCAACTTTCAACAAAATGTTGAGACGCACAGAAAGTGTGTGTATATATTTATGTATTTATTTGGTACCTGAGCTGTGGTACACATGTGAAACTTCTTTGAAGACACTGTGGGAATAATACTGCTGCTTTCCAACCCAGCTCACAGTATTGATGGGAGGGTTAGATGTGTTCACTGATGTACTTCAGTATGAGTATATGTTACGGGGCTTAAAGGCTGGCGCACAAAATATTAATCCACAACTACTTGTTTTTTTATAATAATGATTAGTATTGTAATATATTAGGAGTGTGGATAATCAATGGATAATAATGTGACAGTTCCCCTTAAACTATATTCTAAGGGAAGATGTCATAAAAACATCTGTCACCTTGGCAACAAGATGCAATTTGGATGCACACATGACCACCAAGACTCACTGCGTACATATGTGAGTATTATGGTGCAATGATGCACATACTACACGAGGTGGCCTTTGGTACCAAGCATCCTTTATTTAAATCCTGTCATGCCCTTCATCTGTTCTCAGTTTTTTGTCTGCAGCCTAATCTTTTGGTACCTCATTCATGGATTTTGGAGTGTCTCCATCTGGTCTCACTATTGGGGTATACCTCCCACTAAAATGTCACAGACGCAGAATTCAGCCAGAGGCAATTTCATAAATAAAAGGTTACCAGATCACCTGACTTTGGTCTGATGTACTTTTGTTCCCTGCTTGCTCACTGACATTCCATGTGTGTTGGAGCACATGTAAACCCTCACACGTTGTTTCTAAAATAAGTAGATTGTTAACCAAACAACCTGAGAATAACAGTAAACTCCAACCCTATAATACAAATACAGGGTTTTCTACTGTTAAATAAGACATCTTTTCCTCTGTCCATTAATTTCCTGTTCTAGGGAAAATTTATTCGTATCGGACAGTATCAACAATAATATTGTTTGTGAGTCGCCTTCATTTTGCATGATCAATTAGTTATCTTATATTTGTTTCATTTTGTCTGGATGCCTGGATCTGCTTTTTCAGTATCACCTCCCCTTTCTATACCAAGTCATTCTACAACAGTGACGAATGAAACATTATTTTGGAGGATGTAAAAATGTTGTTGACTGTTATATTTGTCAGGAATCAGAGAACATGAAAGGTGACTTCCTATCTCTACCATAAATATGCAGCATTTATCAATATACTAATCCCATCAATCCTGTCAATAACCCTAATGTACTATACATTTCCTGTTCCTATACTAATGTAGGCAGATCCATGTCAAGATCAATGCAGGTCAACTTGAGACATTCAGTTACCTTTTATAATGTTTGGGATACATAATGTCTGTGTTCATGCTCTATTTTGTAGGCAGCAACAAGACATGAAAAATAGCCAAATTTAAAAACAAATAAATTAACAGCGTTCAAATCCAAACCTACAAGTACCGTATTTGCTCGATTATAAGACGAGGTTTTTTTCAGAGCAAATGCTCTGAAAAATACCCCTCGTCTTATAATCGGGGTCGTCTTATAATCAGACCTCAAATAGGTCTGACTATGAGACGACTAAGATCCAGATCCCCCGCAGCTGCAGGGGACCTGGATCCTCCTCTCTCCCCGCCCCGCCCGCCCCACTTACCGGTACTTCTGAGTAGAGGACTGCATTGGGAGGCGGGTCCCGCGGGTCCCGCCAAAAAACTTGCGGGCGGTCTTGCTGGGGCTGCGGGCGGGAGCGGGCGGTCAGGCACTGTACATGCGGGTCCCGGTAATCCCGCGCAGTCCCGCAAGGATGCCTTCTCGCTGCTCCATTACAGTGTCTCCTATCTTGCTCTGCCCATGAACAAGGCGGAGTCACATGATGTGACGTCACTTCCTGTGACCCCGCCTTGTTCCTGGGCAGAGCAAGAGAAGAGACGCTGTGAGGGAACAACTCGAGGGCAGCCTTGCGGGACTGCACGGGAAATCAGGTAAGGAGGCGGGCGTGATAGGCCACAAATGTGGCGGGAGCGGGCGGGATTGGCCACAAATGTGGCGGGAGCGGAACACCCACATTGCGGGAGCGGGATTCAAAACAGCGGGAGCGGGATTCAAAACAGCGGGAGCGGAATTCAAAAAGCAGTCCCGCGCAGGGCTCTACTTCTGAGTCCCCGGTGTGTAGCTGGGGCAGCGTGTAAATGTCTACACGATTCGCGTAGACAACTTCCGCTTCAGCAGAAAGAAGGTGTGGCTAGCAGCGGGGGTTGTCTGCATCCATCGTTCCCCGCGGGGAACTCTGATCTCTGACAGTCGGGGAAGGTCTGCGCGATGGACGCAGACAACCCCCGCTGCTAGCCACGCCTCCTTCCGGCTGCAGCGTAAGTGCGTGGGATCTACATGCTGCCCCGGCTACATGACAGGGAAGTTAGAAGCACCGGTAAGTTTGGGGGGGGCCGGGGGAGTGGTAAATGAGTGTTTCTGGAGGCAGAGTGCTCTGTGAAATGCCTTTTAACCCCCTTAATGCCACTCTGCCTCCAGAAATGCCTTTTTAACCCTCTATACGCCACTCTGCCTCCTGAATGCCTTAAACCTCCCTAGATGCCACTCTTCCCCATAATATGCCTTTTAACCCTCTAAATGCCAGAGTGGCATATAGGGGTATAAGGCATTTCTAGAGGCAGAGTGGCACATAGGGGGTCAAAAGGTATATCATGGGGCACAGTGGCATTTAGAGGGTTAAAAGGCATATCATGGGGCACAGTGGCATATAGGGGGTATAAGGCATTTCTGGGGCAGATGTGCATAACTGGGGGGCAGGTTGGAAAAAAGAAGGAAATAAAACCAAAATATTTTTCTCAATCATAGCTTTTATTAAAAAAAATAGTTTACATGAATTAACATTTACTGGTAAAACTTTTTTCCTATAGGGTCGTCTTATATTCAGGCTTTTTCTTTTTTTCCTAAATTAATATTCAGATTTGGGGGGTCGTCTTATAATCGAGCAGATACGGTATATTTTTCCATAAACCTGTATTTTGGCCAAAGATCATAAGTTCACCTGCCACGTCAAGGCAACCCATGAAAAGTGAGTCCTAACTTACATACAATGTCATTAAACCAAGGCAAAATGCTTGGGCTTCCAAACCAGAAACCACCTCTCCTGGGGTATATGGGGTCAAGTCATCACCCAGCTCTAATTCTGGCAAAGCCTTTCATCAGACTGGGCTTTGGATCCACTCATGGTGCAGTCACAGTCAGGGGAGGGCTGGCAGCCTAAGGCCTGGGGGGCAAGTGTAGTCAACTGGCCCATTGCACCATCAAAGCGGCTGAGAGCGACATTGAAAGCGGCCGTCGTGCGGCAGTCACTCCACCAGCGCCTAATGAAATTAAAGTGGCCGGTGTGCACCGCATGCCTCAGCTCTTCATCACACCCCTTTTAAGACGTGGGAAGAGGAGCTGAGGCATGGCCGTTGGGTCTGACAGCCGCAAGATGCAGGGGCGTACCTAGAGTATTTGGCACCTGTGGCAGATCCTGTATGTGGCACCCCCCCCCCACACACACACACACACACACTTTAAAACTGCATAGTTTCTATGGTTAGGCAAACATTGACAGGGGTACAGCAAAATTGTTATCATTATATACTTAGGGATTATGCGGTACCACCGTCAATGTGTGCCTATACACTGAGCCAGACACTGACAACCCCTATCACTATATACTAAGCCAAACATTGATGTGGTGTAGGCTTACCACTTTAGTGACTGGCATAGTATATAGTAGGGATGCACCGAAATGAAAATTCTGGACTGAAACTGAAAATTCAGCATTCACTATAACAACAATCCCGATCCTATCATGCCCAGGTTCTAGCATGTGCTGGCTGACTTAGCATGATATGAGTGTGATTGCTGTTTGCAATTATATATATATATATATATATATATATTAATACTGTCATTGAATTATTCTGTCCAATAAAAGTGTTAACACACCAAAGTTGGACCAAAAAATTATTTATAACAGGAATCACACTCCTATCATGCCTAGGTAGCCACTACATGCTGGAATCTGGGCATGAAAGGAATGTGATTATGGACTCCCTATGCCAAGCTATCCCCCAACGCTTAAACATCCATGCTATCTGAAACCCTCATTCACAAACATTCAGCATAACACCCATCACTCTCACACACTTACATTCAGCATAACACCCATCACTCTCACACACTTATTAATCCACTCTCCCTGAATCTTGTCCTACCTTTTCTTCTTTCACTCTCACTTTTCCTCCTCCTCCTCTTCTTCTTCTTCTTTCTGTCCTTCCGGTGCACTGAGCGCGGAAGACGGTGGGCGTGGCTTCAGTGTTGTGCGCCGGGATTTGACATCAAGTCCCGGCGCACAGCCACAGTTGCCGCGCACATCGTTTCTGAAGGCGTGCCGGCATGGTGGTACCCCTCAGATGAGCGGCAGCCGGGGCAGACCGCCCCCCCCCCGCCAGGTACGCTACTGGCATGACGGCCGCATTCAATCTTGCTCGCGGCCGCTTAGTTTTTAACTTTGCGGCTGCATTGAATGCTCATCTGCCGGTCGTCCATCCGGCCCACCGGCCCGGATTTAGGGCGGCCTGGGGGGCAATTGCCCCCCGGCCCAGCCCGCCCCTGGTCACAGTATAGTGTATCAACTGCTTTAAGGAGCTCCAATGCTTATATCATACAAATAATCTCCTCATATGCAAGGTTTAACATAAAAACATATTCTTATTGGATAACAATAAATACACAGGATTACAATTTGCTTTATTTATGACTTTATTGAATACTATTGTAGAGCATAACTAATAATTATTCAGTTTCACTGGTTTTCATTCAGAAACGAATTGTTGGCTATACAGTAATGTTATTTTAGCAGCCCAACCAACATGGAGACAAGGCTGTTTCACAAGTAGTTTGTTGTATGGAGATAATTATATGATAAGAGTTATCATAAAAGGGAGCTACATTATAGTTATGGTTTCCCTAACAGTAATATAACAATTATGCTGAAGCATACGCTCCAATTACCTGCCCACTATTTTGTATGCAATCATTTTTAGAAGTATTTAGAACATTGCAAAGTTTGACTTCAAAGAGTCAAATGGGTTCTTGGTGCGTTTTTAGAAAAAAAAAACAATCAGATCCATTTATCACGTCTTCCTTTGCTCCTCTTGTAATTAAGCCCTCTTATAAAAATTCTTCTATAATAAATGCTGTTTGCTCTAAGCTGCTTACAAGAGAACAGTAATTGGAATACTATAGAATGTCTTCTTCTTTTTGAATACTCAAATATATGGATATCGGCACACAGCCCATGTTAAATTGCCAAAGTCAATCTGTGTGATTCAGTGCTTAAGATGACATCATGGAATGCGACAGACAGCTGAGTGGACAAAGAATAATCCATTGAGAATACTAATGAAAACAAAACCTTTATTTTTTATTAAAGCAGCTGAGCAGTCAACCTACAAGTATGTGTGAAGTAGCCAATAATGACATGAAAAACTTGATAAACCTTATTTATGACTTTATATCATGTTCCATTTGCTGCATGACAGTGTTGTCGAAGGTAGGCTATAGGTTTTAGGGAACACAATATACATGTTTATAAATAATAAATGTATTCATTCTTTCTTTCATTTGAACATGTAAGTCCCATAAACTAGATGATGTAATATTTAAAGGGACTCTCACCTTAACAGGCAGATATAGACCCTTGAAAACAACTATACACTATTGTAGCAGAACCACAAAAAAATCAAGGGGGAAAAGGTATATATTTGCTAGTATATTCGTATGTGGTCCAGTATGCCAATTCATTATTCTTTTGCAGTACATAATTTACATATGGTTCCATGAGGTGTTTTCATAAATAAGAGACAATCCTAACAAGTTTAAACAATATTCATCTGCGTTAAGCACTCAAAAAGAATATAGGTGCAAATACCATTGGCCATTTCCCTGTAAGAGGCACAATGTATGACAGATCAGGAATTGCCATCCTAGTTTGTTGGGAAAAAAAACACCACAGAGATATTAAAAATATAAAAAATGAAATAAAGCACCAAGATTATTTTCAAAGTCACAAAGCCAACCCTTTCTAATAATGTCACAATGTGACACTATCGCCAATAGTTCCTGGAAATACTTCTAATGATACACTAAACAAAGGAGTGTGGTTCATGTTCATTCTTCTAAAGTATATTCTCAAACCCTACACAGTGACTAGGTCTAGGTTTTCCACAGTTGTAGACTGATCAACTACCAATGCTTTATTCCAGTCACTTCATAGCTCATTTTATCCATATAATAAAGTCAAAATTATTATTATCCAACACACACAGATAACGACACAGACAAAATCCAAACCCAAAAGTTTAATTATGTTGCTATGTGTTCTTACATTTTGCATAACAATGTGTTCTGCTTTTGTGAAGTTCTACATGATATATTTAATCCGCATCTCATTCTCTATACTCATTGTATGCCCAAAAAGCTTTAATGTCACATTTAACTAGATTGATTCAAGTTCCAACATTAACACAACATCAATAAAGGACATGTTGCTCAAAAACTGAACGATACCATAAACCTACAGATCAGAATAATTGTATCCGTCTCCTCTTCTTGAGTGTGGATAACCATGCCACCTGCTGATTAAAATGTATGGTCTTTTAGGTGGGCACATCTAAAGAGAGTTTAAATAGGAGGTGAGGTGTCACACTTTTAGGGACAGAGGCTACCCGGACCAAGTATTACAACAACAATATTACAGGGTGAAATTATAGAACAGACATTTTATATAGGACCAACAAGAGGGTGAAAGCATGACACAAACCTCCTCCTTCAGTTCAATATTCCATCCTATTTTTTTTTATATATAAGAGGGGATCAAACCAAGACCAACTGGTGAGAGCCGACGCCGGTTCCCCCAAAACATACACAAGATTTTGCTGCTGATATATATATCCTAAAAATGCCCAGTTATCTGTATGTGGGTGAGAGCAACAGACATGTTAAGATCCACCTCATAGAACACAACCAGATAAGGATGGCTTGAGCATGGAAAGAAAGTATAGATGTTGCTGTGGTAAAACCTTCTAAGAGGCTGGACATCAGGTCAGTCAGCTACACTTTCGAGTTATCGATATGTATGGCCACTGAGACGAGAGGGAGATTATGAATAGCTCCAGAAAAGGTTGCAAACCTTAATTGAGTTAATTAAACCCTGAGGAATCAATGAGGGCTTTGCACTAAATAATTTTAATTTGTCCGTAAAGGTGTTTATCCTATAGTACCTGGCTCATGTGGGGGATTGGGACACCTGATGATGTGGACCTTATCTTGTTAGGCTTATGAAATCCTGCCATAAATCAAAGGGTAGGGGTCTTCATAAACTCATGAAAACATGCCATAAATAAAATGGTGCCCACAGCATCATCTTAACCTACATACATTAAAGCACCTCCTATATATAGATTTGTTGTTTTAAACATTTTTAAACATTTTAAAAGTACAGGCTACATGCCAACTCACTGTATTACTGGTGTCATGCACGAGATTATTTAGCTTTTTACATGGAGGCTGGTGGTAGCACTTTTTAAGCACCACATCAGACCCAAGGATCATACACTTTGGTCTTCTTAGCTAACCCCTAGCAGTCAATATCTTAGCATCTACTAGTAACCAATTCACTACAGTCACATCAGCAGCCAATGTGTACAAGAGCAAGTGTCTCAACAAAAGATCCTTCTCAGACATTTTGAATCACCAGTAAAATAAGACTGTAATTGTGCTTTTCTGAAATACTTGGATGTACAATGGCCTCATCAGAAAGTAAAATCTCATTTGCATTTAGATAAAGACTTGTTAAGATGAGATGAGAACAAAGCTAGACACCAAAAGTACTCTGGCATCTCCATGGTTTGCAGAAAAGCTGTCACAATTTACATTTTTTATCAAGATATTTATCCAGTTAAACAAGGGTTGACAGCAGGCAATTAACCCCTCCTTTTAGAAACCAACATGGGGCATGTATTATTTAACCAGGGATTAATGTTTTTAAATAGCCTGCAATTTTATCTCTTTTCTAAATTTTTTCTAAATATCTGGACCTCATTATCACTACAGAAGTAGTTATAAATAAATTATTAAAGTTAGATTAAACCCCGCCACACAATTGGGTTTATTCACAAATAGTAAGTTTTAAGTACGTCGCAGTAATATGAAAACGCTCCTTTAATACAATAGTATTAATAGTATTTAATACAATAGCATCAAGAAGATCCCTGGTGGTGATTGTTCTTTATAATGCATTATTAATACAGAGTTTTTTATGTCGCCTACAACCAGATGAAACTAAAACTCACTGTCAGTGTTCCTACAGCAATAAAATACATATCCAGCCCCCACATAAAAAGCATAGAAAAAATAGACAAAAAAATAAAAAAGTATACTTCAGGTTAACGGTTTATTGATCTGTATCGTGTCAAATAGAGTTGAGTGAGCTAGCAAAGATGAGGCTAAGCAAAGCCTATATAAGCGACCAGAAGAACATCACAAGGAGAAGGGTGTGCATTTTCTCATCTCTGGCTTATGTTTCTCCATTAATGCTTAGCAATGTTCAGTCCACCCATGCCTTGTGTCCAATTAGGGCTGGAAATAAAAATACATATATAATAACAGCCTGTTTAGGCCCACCTTGGCTTATGGCTAAACATACATTAGCTCCCCATAACTATGACTCTACTGGAAGATCATCGATATCATCACTACGTCTTGCTGGGAGCATGCATTGCTTGCTAAAGCAACACAGCATTGCTGGGTGTGAGCGGCACAGACAAGGAGAACAGCCAGATGTTCCAGAGAGAGGTTCCTTGAGAGGCCTGCAGAAACATGCATTTAAGGAAATCCTTTCAATATTTACTATCTGCCGTTTATTTGGCAGACATAAGAAACCCTGCATCTAGCGCCGCATTTTAGTGGATTTTGTTTTGTGCTTTAAACAATGACAGACCCTCTTTTATACTTGTTAACCGGGCAGTCCGCTGTCCCATGTTAATTTTTTGTCCTTGAGAGAAATGTGTTTGTGCGTATTCTCCTGCGCTCAGGATCCCAACTTTTACAGACCTCTCCCTATGCATCAACTTCAGCTCTGTAGACAGTACAATTTGGTTAGTACTGTTGATTACCACACGCCTTCTGACTCTTGAATTAATTTCCATGTTCTCCCTTCTCATCAGCCTGCCAAACTGCCTGTGCTAAGCCACATTCATCATGCATTATGCTAATCCAAATTTTTATGTAATGTTAGCATTGCTAATGTGACTTGTCGCTTATAATTGCCCAAGCAAAATGAATCTGCTAAAAAGCTTTTCAAGGCTTAATTTCTTAACTGACTTTATAGCCTTATTGGATAATGTCTCTCTTGCCTGCCACCCACCTGGGGCCTTGTGTTAATTGTAGAAAATAGGATCCATCTTCTACTTAGAGGCTCAAAGGCCCAGTTGCTGAATTATTGACTGTGTAAGTATTGACAATCTTTCTGCCTCGAAAATCATTGTCAAAGCCAAAGCAGTTAAAGTCAAAAGCCTTTCTTTAGAAAAGCAGACTAGGAATCATATTGTGCTATAGAATAGATTACATTTTACACAAAAATGCTTCCCTAAAAAGGCTACTTTTTGGTACACTGGCATTCCATAAATGAAAACTCACGCAAGTAAATTAGAGGCAACATTTAGGGGAACCAGAAAATAAACATTGTATACAGCTATAAAATGCAACTGATTTGCAAATGATGTAAAATGTGAATCATGGTAGTTGCTATGGTGATAAAGCAGGAGTTTCGTATGGATCTTAATGACTATAAATGTATAATTTGTGTACAATGTGCAACAATAAACCCTTTGCATGTACTCATGTACAGTTCATGTGAAAGCATATAACACTATCATATTCATTGGGAGAGACAGTCCCTCTTTGGGATTCTTAACAAGGAGATCAGAATATTTAGAGGGTATGAACAACATCATATTTATTTGTTGCACTGCTGTAGGCATTGCCCCCAGCTGCCCCCTCCCTGCCAGCATGCTTGCTGCTGAAAGCCAAGATATGGTTATATTCTGTTCAGGTTATATTCTGGCACTCCACTTCTTAAGTGTACAGGCCTTTAGGGTGACCTCAAGTCATGGAACGTCTAGGACCTTCCTGCATTTTGAGGCACTGTCCCGGGTCGCGGGGCACCTTCATTCCAGGACAATGTAGTGTGCCGGAATGAGCTCTGTCAGTGTGCCGATCTGGGCACAGTGCACTGTCACTCACTACTTCTAGTCTAGTAGTACTATGTATGGTTGGCTGGTTGGCAGCTAAGCCCTCTAGATGACAGCTCAGCCTCTGGTTGGTTGGTTGGTTGGCAGGTAGTAGCTCAGCTTCTGGTTGGCAGGTAGCAGCTCAGCCTCTTGTTGGAGTTGGCTCCTGCGTGTTGGAGCCAAAGTGTAATTCTAGTAAGTGTGCCAGTAACTGGTTGCGAAAATACAGAAAAATGCACTAGCAGATAAGTTGTCGCTAGTCTCAAGCATAACTTTGATGCAATGCACTTGTGAAAGTAAATATAAAAAAAGTGTCCCTGAAAGCAGTTAGCAAATGTAATCACCCTAATGGCCTTGTGTACAGAGCTATGGATGCTGTGCCAACTTGGAACAGACCTTCATAGTGTATATAGGCAGGTTGGGGATATAAGAGATCTCACTTGTAATCAGACCATTGGTTCACCAGGGACCTGTTCGCTGAATAGGGTAATCTTCTTAACAGGGCCGGCCCGACAATGGAGCCCCAAGCCCTTTTTTTTTTTTTTTTTTTTTTATAAAAGCGAAAGAGAGAGAAAGGGGCGCCGAGTGGTTTTCGCTCACCAAGCTGTCAGTACCCGCTCGGCGCCCCTCTCTCTCTCCTCTGCGGCAAGTCTTCCTGTTCGGTCTCGGTGCCGGCTTGTAATGCTGAGTGCCGCCACAGGACTGCTGAAAGGTAAGTACAAGGGAGGGGGGGGGCGGCAGGGACGGAGGAAGGGTAGACAAGGGGGGGGGGCGGCAGGGACAGAGGGAGAGGAAGGGTAGACAAGGGGGGGGCGGCAGGGACGGAGGGAGAGGAAGGGTAGACAAGGGGGGGGCGGCATTTTAAAATTCGCCCCAGGCGCATTTTGCCTTGGGCCGGCCCTGCTTCTTAATCTCCTGCAGCCAGATAAGCAACCACCATCCTGCCCTACCATCCTAGAACTAATCAGCCTAGACTAGAATATGCCACTGGGTATGAGTGCATGACAGTGTTTCACATCCCTAAAAGTCACATATAAACAGCTGCAATTATGTTGGTAAATTACAAAATTACAAAAAATATAATATTAGATTATTAGAAAAAAACACATAGAAAGTGTTGGCTGCATGTGCTTGTACGCTGCACGGTTTTTCCTGAACCCAGCACCATGCACTGTTGTGCTACCGAGTCAAAAGACAATCAAAAAAGTATGATAGAAGCAGGCCCGGACTGGGACAAAAAATAGGCCCGGGCATTTAAGACTGAGCAGCCCATTTTTATTTATTTATTTATTTATTTATTTATTGTTAAACCAAATTCTGACAAATATAATATACCATTTCTTGTTGTCTATTAGTTATATTTCAGCATGCTTTTGTCACTGTAATCAATTAGCATTACATAAATATATAATAAATGAATCATAACGTCATGCAATTTATAAAGTGCTATATCTTTAATGAAAGATTCAAAACAGTAACTAATCACTTAGAAACTAAGACCCGTCTGGGTCTAACAAGCTATTAACTATTAGCTACAACTATTAACTACAAGCTATTAGAGCAGGAGATAAGAGATTCTAAATTAGACAGAATTTGCAATAAAAGTTTAGAGTACGTTTTGGAAGACACCCTATTATCTAATGAATCTATATATATATGAAAAACAAACAGACAAACAAAAACAACCTGCCACTGATTTTTCAAACATTATATATACACATATATATATATATATAAATAAGTATATATATATATACACACACACACATTAAATATCAGTCACAAACTCTCAGCACTACACGGAAACAATCTTTAAAGCTGAAATGCCCCATAAAAATGGAGGGCTTGAATAGGCCTCTGAACTAGGGCTGCAACTAACGATTATTTTAATAATCGATTAGTTGGCCAATTATTTTTTTGATTAATCGATTAATCAGATAAAAAAAAAATATTAAAATTTTTCCTTTATTTAAAATAAAAACTTATAAGATGTGTCATTACTATTTTTATCTCTTTATCACAATCGCATTTCTCTATTCGCCTTCTTATTTTACTGACATGATAATTAAAAGGTATATTTTTAAGGTACAAGAACCCAAAACACATTTCTCAAACTAAGTTTTTTTTTACCAAAATACCAAAAAAAAGTTTTACTAGTAAATATTAGTTAATGTAAAAACTATGAGAAAAATGCCTCTTGTTTATATTTTTTTTATTTGCCAACCAGCCCCCCAGTTATGCACATCTGCCCCCAGCTTGCCACACTGCCCCAGGAATGCCTTATACCCTCCTATATGCCAGAGATGCCACTGTGCCCCCTGATATCCCTTATACCTCCTATATGACACTCTGTCCCGTGATATGCCTTTTACCCCCGATATGCCTTATACCCCCAGATATGTCTTATGCCCCCCAGATATAAGAAAAACTGACAGCGATAAAATAGGTATGAAAATATATGCTTTAATAAATAGACAAAAAAAATTAGATAATACATAATACAATATCAATATATATAAATATATGGACAATACAAGCAATAAATCAAATATTACAGCAATCAAAAAAAAATAAAAAATTTAAGAATGCACATAATTAATAGATCCCGAAAAAATTCTATCTGCCCACCAGGGGTTAATATATCAACAGAAGAAACATGGGGCAAATAAGCAAAAAAATAAAGATAATACTCCAGGCTAAGCTTACCCAGTGGTGCTTATTTGCCCTGTTTTTCTTCTGTTGATATATTAACCCCTGTTGGGGCAGATGGAAGTGAAGTAGTGGAAGTTGCACACTAAAATCCAAATTCCCCGCAGCACTGCAGGGGACCTGGATCCTCTCTCGCAGCCAGTCACAAACTAAGAAACTCAGACCACGCCAACTGAATTGCGGCGCTCAGCCAATCCTCTAGGCTGAGCAATGTGACTAAAAAAAGTCATCATACACGGGACCCCTGAAGCCACAATCTAGTGCCACAAATCCTTTTTAATAAGATACGCAGGTTGAAATAAGAGTAAATAACACAATACCTTTACTTTTGCTGGGCCTAGAATGTTTTGACCTCTGAAGTGACAAATTCAGGAGGGCGTTTTATCTCTGGATAAGTAAAAATTAAATAGTTCAATTTAATCCTACAGAAAGTAAAGGGCCAGAAAACAGATGACTAAATACACATCAGGACAGGCTCTGCCACCCAGTCAGTCACACACACATCTTTGCCACCAACCAGCCCACCTGTGGCATCTTTGGCCCCAAAACAGCCCGCCGGTGGTATCTTTGCCACCAAAACAGCCCGCCGGTGGCATCTTTGGCCCCAAAACAGCCCGCCTGTGGCATCTTTGGCCCCAAAACAGCCCGCCTGTGGCATCTTTGGCCCCAAAACAGCCCGCCTGTGGCATCTTTGGCCCCAAAACAGCCTGCCTGTGGCATCTTTGCCACCAAAACAGCCCGCCTGTGGTATCTTTGCCCCCCCCCTTACACATCCATGCTATCACACACACACATATTAATTCACAAATATTTACTCACTAATTCACAGATAATCCATTCCCTCATTCAGACACTCATTTACATATACTCATTCACAAACATTCATTCACTCAGTCCTTCACAGATACTCATTAATTCACTCACTCAATCTCAAATACTCCTTCATGCAGCCTCCCCTTACCTGAACAACTGAAAATGTAAAAAGTATGTGCCGCTCGGCGCTCGCAGACCAACCTGTTCTACTGCACAGGAGGAAGCAGATGCGCAGCAGGGTCATGTGACGTACGTCACGTACGTCACGTGATTCTGTTGGATTCCTGCGTCCCCAGCATCCTAGGCTCGCGCACGTCTGCCAGTAGCGGGCCCCCGTGGAATTAATCGTGGGGGTTGCCCGGCCCCCCTAGAGTGGTGGGCCCGGTCGCAGTTGCTGCAGGGTTAAGGGGCAGGTGCCCCTTTTGCCCTGCGTTATAGATGGCCGTAGAGGCCGCATAGGCCCAGTCAGTCCGGTCCTGACTGGGCCTATTTTAAAGGTAGGGACCTGGAGCTGCAGCTCCATCAGCCCCTAAGTCAATCCGGCCCTGCCGCGGCCCGGCCCACCGGGCAAATGCCCGGTGTGCCCGATGGCCAGTCCGGGCCTGGATAGAAGTACTAAGTACATGGGTATACCTCATCAGCATTTCGGTCCATTTACAGATATGTCTCATATTAATTCTTGCTTATTTGAGGAACTAAGATCAGACAAATGTGTCTGTACAAATTCCCAGAATCAATAACATTTAGAGCATTAAACTCCTTACCATTCATATCAAAAACGCTTGCGCTTACATTAATACAACAAAGACGAGCGTCCTGGCAGCAGATGGGAGATAATAATACTGTGCATTTTTGAATCACTATCGCCATGCTTAAGAGCTCCTTTAAATGGTGGAGTTAAACAGATGATTAAACGCACAGCACTTTCTGCATTTAATAACAGAGTCTTTCCCTTTTTATCCTAAAGCAGGATAAATGGATCCTAGTTTGCAATGCAGAAAATAAAAACTATGACAGGAGGCAGTTAAAATATATAATCATGTGGAGGAAATGAATCAAATTAGAGTGAAACAAACAATAAGTGTTTCTGAGTTATTATGTTCATGTTTGTCCTCTAGAATTTAATAAATGGTGTCTGCGAGAATTAGGAGCGTTCCACTTATACCGCTTGGAGCTGGGCAGCAGAAAATTCAAGGAATTTGTTCAGGAGATGATATAAAGCGATATGGTGTGAAAATGGGTTTGGTATAAGGAACATCAGATAAATGTGATTTTAATAACTTTTCCTCAACTCAATGAACTCTGTCATGTTTCTTGTTTCATATACTCATAGAAATTGTCATGTCAAACCCCAGGCCTCGAGGGCCACAAACAGACGTGAAATGAGATTTAATAAATTCAAACCATTTTGAGCTGCTAGTGCTCATGCTGGTATATCCAGAAAATCTGCCCTGGTTTTGGTTCTTGAGGCATTATGAGACATTATCCAACTAGAGGTGTTCTGCCTCAGAAGGACCTGGTTGGATGGCCCCTTCTAAACTATTTTGAACCAGTATGAGTAGACAGGAACAAGGTGTTGCACAGGTCGCCCGGGCCCCCTGTAGGCAGTGGCCCCATTGCAGTTGCCACTGCTGCGACCCCTGTAGTTACACCACTGTACACAAGGACTTAACAGGAGCAAGCAGTGGTATATTCTGGTGCAGCAGCCCTTCTGCCACATAACAGGGAGCTTGTTGGGTGATTGGTTTCCCTGTAACACCACTGCTCGTTGAGGTGGTTAAAAGGGAGAACACTGACCCCCCCAACCAGCTCATTAACATTATGGACGGGTGTGCCAAGTCAGGCTTTCCAGTGCCAAGCTTCCTTAAAAAGTGGAGTGCCAGGTGTCACATCATATTGCAACGCCCAGTAGTAACCATATCGGTGCGTAGGGGGCAGCCTAAACCAGGGAGGAGCAGAACATAAATAAGCCACTGGACGCAAGCTGCAATTTCAGACACATTTTGTGGATGCAGATTTGCACACCAAATTCTGCTTTCTACTAACTTCATGCACTGTAAATGAAATGGAAACTGCATGAAGAAAATCATATGGTTTTACAGCTTCAGAAAAAAAGCCTATCAGTGGGAGACATTCTGGCACATAAAGAATTTTTTTTTAAAAATTTAAAGTTTTATATGTTGCTCTGTGAACTCTACCCCATTAATTTACAAAGCATAAATGCCATTTGGAAATAAGACAGATTTTCTGATATATACTGTACCATTTGTTGAAATTTGACTCAATGCCCAATTGGATGACATACCAAACTAAAAGTTACCCACCAAGGCTGGGTAATGCTAGAGCACTGATCTCTTTCAGCAAACTGACATGTGCTTTCTGCCCTATGCCCACTGAACTTGTATTGACTAAGTGAACCTGAAACAATCTAATTGTGTTCTAATCCAGCCATCCACATTCAACATGCACATGCTTTCTGAAATGCCAACATTAGTTCTGCGCTTTGAACTAAGCTGAGATCACTCCTTCAATGTCCTCTGATCCTGCAACCTCTGTCTATGCTAAATGTGAATGCCCAGTACCATATCAACTACATAACACTGCAGCAGGAATCAGCACTAGCAGAAGCAAACGCTGTATACAAGAGTTAAGATGTGTTTTTCCAGACTTCTGCATTATTACTGGTACAACCATAGGTTGTTTTAAGTTTTAGGGGCCGTGTGAAAAATATTTTGGAGGCCATCTCGTGCAAAAAAAACCCAGATACGATCAAACGATTCATTATACAATACATTGTTGTGATGTATGATATTCATTTTGCTGTATTTTATTGTTGAAAACATTTTGGCAGCGCACCTTAATCCTGTCAGTCTGCACTACTCAGCCAGCCCATCTCTGACATTACAGGAGGGACGTCACTCACTCACACCTATTACACAAAACACCTCACTCCCTCACACCTATCACACATCACTCATCTCACTCAATGACATGTATCACACATCATAGCCAGTGATTGGGAGTCGGGTATGACTGTGTATTAGGGTCTGTAGAGGTTTGCTGTTTCATGTGGACGAGCATTAATTGGCAGGTGGGAGCGGCAGAAGACAGTCAGAATGCTGTAATATAATACATAGGGATTTGGAGGAATGGCAGGACTCTAGGCCGATTTCTAGGCAACTGTAATATTTTAATGAACACAATGGAGCATTAAAGAGAAAAACAAAATGACAGACTTGTTTTTTTAACTTCTCTCATCTTATATTTTAAAAGCCCCCCAGGTGGAAAAGCACCTTTAAGTACACGCTACAACTGTAACTTCACTTCTACATCCATTGGAAGAGCTAGTGTTTTCGGTATGTCCTTGTGTACTTTGCAAATCCAATGCAGATAGCAACAATAAGACTTTTATTTGTTTCATTTTTAATCTCTTTTTAATGTCTTATTTTTTATGTTTTAAAATCATATGTCTGAGCAGTACTGACTTCATAAGCCACAACATTAATGTCATGAAATGGCCACACTAATCAGTAATTAAAAAGCAATGTAACTTTTAGTGAGGAAATTGTGACTTCAACCATGATGGATATGCCAAGTCCTTTTTTTATCTTTTAATGTACTCATGTTCAAGTTAATGTCTGGAATCTAACAATATTTAAGTAAGCTCATAATGCTGGTTATTAATCTTTCTCCTTATAGGAGTTCCATTTCCACACTAAAGGTGCCACCCAACAAATACTTGCTGAGAATTACAAGTCAGTCGCAGGTATGGGCAATCAATGGTGCTCCAGTAGTTTGTGAACACATTTCCGGTCTGCCTGGTGTGATAGTCAGCAGCACCTAAAATGTAAGGGGTTCTGATTTTGAGACACATTCTTTATGATGAAAGGGCACATTACGTTCAAAAGCTGCTACTGGTACCTCTAACATAACCTTGCAAAATAATAGAACCTTAGCAATCCTGCAGCTGACATTCTACATCTACATCTACAGTCCTTTTTTATGGACTTTCAGCAGTTGAACCAATAACTCTTATAACATCTTCCCCTTCCAGATTCCATGCATGTTCAGTAGTGGTCTATAGCGATCGTTAGTATTACCGGATCATGTGATACATGTTTCTGTGGCTGGGGAAAAAATGTCAGGTCTCCAGCTCTCAACTACATCGCTCTAAGCATTCGTGCTGATGGTCAAAGTAACTCACTATGTATTATGAAGGGCAAGCTGTCATAGGTTGCAGAGCTGGCCTACATAGCACATAGATAAATCTACAAGAAACGTTTGCTTTAACCATGAATTATACAGCACAAGACAAGTACTTCTGGCAGGAGATGCTCCCTATGGTTGGCCCTTCATAATGCAAAATGAAGTGTGTAAGATTGCAAACTCATGCTTTAACAACTAAACCTCTAATTTTTTTAAACAAAATGTAAGCTTTAGCACTAAAAGAGAACTTTTTGCATGATATTATAATTTCTTGGTGACAGTGACCACCAAGGCAGATGGCCACCTGGTTCCCATAAGAATTCTGGTTGAGATGCAATGCATTCCTTCCAAGCATCAATGCCTAAGGTCAAACCAAATCTACAAACCGGATGCAGATTCATGTGTGTTCTTGAGTGTGAATCCCAAGTGCATGTGGGACATTGGTGGTCAAGCAGGGCACTGTCTATGCAATGCTGAGGGATAGCATTGCATCGGAACCAGAATTCCTATGGGAACCAGGTTGCCATGTGCCCATGGATAGGGTTAGAAAATAAGCCCTGCTATACTCTGCAGTAATGCCAGTAGTATGTTGCACTTTAAACGACCATACCTGATCACTCCCTGTTTATTTTAAATGTCATTTCTCATTAAATATGTCATATTTCACATAGTTCTGTTTTGAGTAAGAAAAAGAAAGGAGGCAATACATTTTATTTAGATTTTTAAAGACCTACCTGAAAGTAGTAATGTATCAAGTCCAGTTAAATGTACTGGCAACATTGTAAACTTGATTTAAAAAATATGACATTATCAAAAGTATCTTACATATATTCATGACTAACGGGAAAAGAAATAACGAGTGTTTCTGATTTCATCATGGTACATTTGTAATCTCCAATGCTATGTTTAGAAACTACTTTAATATTGATGTAGTATTTTTTCTTTTTTTTTTCCATTAGTGAAGGACGAGCTACATAGGGCAGAACAATGCATTTTCAAGAATGGTGGCAGTAAAGGAGTTAATCTCCCTGACCTAAATGTTCTCAGCATTTTTAAAGAAGCTCAAAATTGCTTTTTAATCCTGGCTCCCGAGGATTTCCTTTTGTTACCATCTGCTCTCCGCTCTGGGTACACACTTTCAGAATTAGGTCTCTTTAAGCATCCGAAACACTGGTTATGATTGCCCGGTGCATCAGAAAATCATATGTACTATCATATAGATGCTGTTCTTCACATATTGCACTGCTAGGGTATGTGTATATATATATATATATATATATATAGTTTAATTTTCATTAATATAAAGTAAATATCCTACCCTTGCAAAACACATGTGATTTTCTGTAGTTCTGATCAATTTCATAGCCCACTGATTCAGACTAAACATTTTTTTATCCTCATTTTAAATTGATATGAATAGTAAGAACATTTTGGTAACCTGTAACCTCTCACTTGACTTTCTCTGTCCATGACAGCTTCTCCTCAGTCCTCCCCAAAGAACTACTTTATTTTTTCCATCATCGTTTCTATATTTTAGAATATTACTTTTCTAAAAACAAAAATAAACTACCAAATATTCAACATATAGCTTTTATAGGCAAGTAGATAAGAGACATGTAATTTAAGCAAAAGAAACAGAAGGGTGCTTTTTTTTTGGAAAACAAAACTATTTGTTGTTACCAAACCTTTATATTCACAAAACAGTTTTTGCCTAAAAATGCCTTATTAATAGGAGGACTATGTTACTGTCCCCTGGCAGTATCACTTCTTTTAATTCTATACAGTAATGAAAAGAAATGCCTAAAGCTGAGCTAAATACATATATTTTTTTATTCTTACTAGTAACTAGTAATATGTTGACAAACTTCAAGCGTGACTCATCTCTTTTGATATGACCTTCGCATGAACCACACGGAAAACATTTTCATGCTTCCAAATTAAAGCAAGTCACTATGTTAAAACGTTTGTCATATCTACAGTTCAAATAAAGGTCCCTAAACTTTCAATAAACAGGCTTGTACATAATGCATGTTTACCATAGCCACTAAGCAAATTAGTAGGTGGATAGTACAAACTAATAACAAAAACAAAACCTAAATTTGAAAAGCCTAATACCTAGGTAAATCATAGGGAATAGGTGTGTTCCAAGCCGTTCATTCTGGGATTTTCCTTGCAAATAGACGCCCACTAAGACTACAAGTTCTGTATGATGCTAAAAGGGTTGAATAAAAGGTAGCACGTTAACATTTTCTTTATGCTCTACTTTGCTTTATGAACAAAACTGTTGCTGTCATGAATCTGATAACACAATGTTATACAGTTCTACAAAATTTGGTTTTATGTTAAAACGCAGGCATATATACATATATGTGGGCAAGTTAAATGGTAGCCAGTGTGTACCTCAGAAGTGTTTCACTTTAGGATTGCCAGTCCTTCTTTGGGACCCAAATCTATAAGTTATTTTACCTCTCTTGGTATTATTATTTTCTAGAAGCTCAAGATGTTTCTTGAAAAAGAAATACACCCTCTTGAACTCTATGGTTTTACATATCAGGACATAATAACATTCATCTGTTCTTTAGCAGGTCTAAAATTAGGTAAATACAACCTCAAATGAACCACACATGACATATATTACAATGTGTCATGATTTATTCAACAAAAAATAAGCCAAAATGGAGAAGCCATGTGTGAAAAAGTAAGTACACACTGCTTCCATAGGAATTAAGATGCTAAGTAGCAGACAGGTGGAGCTAATCAAACCCCCTTGATTAATTGATCACCAGCAAGTGTGACCACCTATATAAAGCCGAAGAGAAATCCTTCTCTCTAAAAAGAACATGGCAGCATGGCTTAGGTTTGCATGGCACAAGGTCTTTTGGATAGATGGGATCAAAGTGGAGATGGTTAGCCATAATGGAAACCAAACACAGCATATTGGCACAAGTACCTCACACCAACTGTTAAGCACACTGGTAGAGGGGGATGATTTGGGCTTGTTTTATAGCCACAGGACCCAGGAACCTTGCAGTAATTAAGTTGACCCTTAACACCACCTGTATACCAAAGTATTCTAGAGTCAAATTTTAGGCCATGTGTCCAACACTTAAAGCTTGGCTGAAATTGGGTCATGCAACAGGATAATGATCACAAGCACACCAGCAAATCTACAGCAAAATGGCTAAATGGCCCAATCAAAGCCCTGACCTGCATCCAATTGAAATGCTGTGACAGGACCATAAGAAAGCTGGGCATAAACAAATGCCCTGCAAACCTCAATAAACTGAAGCAACGTTGTAAAGAAGAGTGAGCCCTCTTGGGCGATAAGGCTCCCTGCAGAACCCCTGTTTAGCAGGCCAGTTTAATATTAAGGGCATATCACTGATCACTCCTACCAGCACAGTCCTCCATAGTTGACGTCCACCCAGCGCTGTGCATCCTTAAAAGCCATGTTACTGGGATATGATGTCATATGCTGGCACTCAGCAATAAAGAAGGCAGCACGGAGGGGGCAGCAAGTGGGTGAACATCTCTGCCAGGATGGTCACAGAATAAAAGGGATGGTTCTGAACCTAAAGAGACAGAACAATATGAGAGACATAATTAATGCACCAGTAAAACACCCTCAACAATGGCCTGAACTGTGATAGAGAATTCCTATCACAATATCCCATTGTAAAAAAACCAAGATAATTATACAGACATCCTGCAAGAATTAAGACATATCCAGAGGCCTGTGATATTAACTGGGAATTTTATAGATCACACCTCTAAAAGCCTGGACTGTACAGTTCTCATCTGTTTCACTGCCCAGGCAATGTTTATGTTAAAATATTTAAGATGCGCTACATATTTAATTTATAAATTGCCTAAAGAAGAAGCCTAAGTTATCCAAAAGCTTGCACTCTAATTCTAGTCAGTTAGCCAATAATATCAACATCTTGTCTCCCACATTTCCATTCCATCATGGTACCACCTACTTTTTGTCCTTGTCAAGAACAGGAACAAATGATGGGTTTAATACCATGGAAATAAAAATGAATAGCTTATCATGGCATATCATGGTCTAATCAGTCCTTTCAATACCTCTCTAATAGAGCAGACACATCTTTGATGATCATTTTCATGGTGCTAATTGAGTAATCCACACATTTTATTCCACATGATTGGAGGACATGTTTAAAGCCACCTATTTTATGTAACTGAATCCGGAATGTGACTTGTACACAAAATTAAGGCATCAAAGAGTTACTTGATATTTGATACAAAGCGCTGTGTATTACCTAAAACTAAATGGAATACAGGACATACAGTAAGCAGGCAGGGCCGGCCCAAGGCAAAATGCCGCCTGGGGCGAATTTTAAAATGCCGCCCCCCCCCTTATCTACCCTTCCTCCCCCTCCATCCCTATTATCTACCCTTACACCCCCCCCCCCTTGTACTTACCTTTTAGCAGTCCTGCAGCGAGTCTCCCTGTTCGGTCTCGGTGCCGGCTTGTAATGCTGAGCGCCGGAAATGAGGTAATCTTCCGGCACTCAGCATTATAAGCCGGCACTGAGACCGAACAGGGAGACTCGCCGCAGAGGAGAGAGAGAGGGGTGCCGAGCGGGTACCGACAGCTTGGTAAGCGAAAACCAATCGGCGCCCCTTTCTCTCTCTTTCGCTTTAAAAAAAAAAAAAGGGCTTGGGGTGGCAAAGTGCCGCCCCCTTCAAAAGTGCCGCCTGGAGCGGTTGCCCCACTCGGCTCCATTGTCGGGCCGGCCCTGTAAGCAGGTCATGAGTTCTGCAATGTAAGAGAAATGGCAAGGTCATAAACTGGTCGTCCCTAAGCTAGCAGCTAATAATACACCCTGTGACAGGCCCAACTAACAGTCAGGTGCTAAATTGCAGAAGGGAGACATCCGCAACAGTCAAGCTGACCATTTTTTAAAAGGAAATGTTCAACTAAAAACATATCTTGTTCACTACATTTAAGACAGTGTATATTGCAAGTTACTTACAACATAGTAACTTATCCTTTACAAATGCATTCAGAGCAGCATCAACTGCACAGTCAGGGATTTTGTATGCATATAGTTAGTTGTATGATTAAACAATTATACCAAACAGGTGCTAACGATCATCAATTTGATTTGCAGGTTGATAGACGATGATTAACTCAAACATAAACAAGTCATATATCATGGCAAGACTGAGCACAGCCAAGATACACGGTAGTTATACTGCATCGGCAAAGTCTCTCCTAGGCAGAAATTTCAAGGAAGACAGGGGCTTCCAGATGTTCTGTCCAAGGTCTTTTGAAGAAGCACAAATACCATTACATAAGTTATGGTGGGTAAAAGGTGATGGAAACCCTTCCACTTAAATTTAAGGGGTAGTAGAAGTATTATTAAACACTCATCTACAGACACCAGGCAAGCTAGAAGGCTTGTTTTTCCCTCAGAAATCTCATGATGCTTCAACAACCACAAGGGATTCTGGGTAGGCGCATGCAAATAAGGTTAACAATTATCACCTTTGCCTCTATATCCACTTTATACATGGATCCCTTGAAAGTAATTGCCCGCTGTACAAGACGGCCTTTAGACAAAAGCCAGTATCACAACCTCATGCTGACGAGTCCCATGAAGGACAAAACAGCTTTCCATGAGTGGTGATCTGGCTATTGTACCTCTTCCCGAGTTTTGTCTAAAGGCCGTCTTGTACAGCGGGCAATTACTTTCAAGGGATCCATGTATAAAGTGGATATAGAGGCAAAGGTGATAATTGTTAACCTTATTTGCATGGCGCCTACCCAGAATCCCTTGTGGTTGTTGAAGCATCATGAGATTTCTGAGGGAAAAACAAGCCTTCTAGCTTGCCTGGTGTCTGTAGATGAGTGTTTAATAATACTTCTACTACCCCTTACATTGAAGAAGCACAAAGAAATAGGGAATTTTGACACAGTGGTCAGCCAAGGAAAGTTAGTGCAGCAGATGTAAGACATCTTACTGAGCCATCAGCTCAGCACTGGTAGAACACAGTGGGACTCTGGTACACCCATCTACTGTCTGGAGAAGTCTGGTCAGAAGTGGTCTTCATAGAAGACCATACCTCTGATGTTGGGGCTGGATAGCTGTATGAAAAAGAATGCATGCAACCGTGAAGCATGGTTGAGTTACCTTGCAGGTTTGGGGTTGCATTTCTGCAAATGGAGTTGGGGATGTGGTAGGAAGTAATGGATCTGCTCCCACAGAGTCCTGATTTCAACAATGAGTCTGTGTGGGATTACATGAAGAGAGAGAGAGAGAGAGAGGCAACTAAGGTTATATAAATCCACATAAAAAATTGTGGTTAGTTCTCCAAGATAAATTAAAGCAAGAAAATGTGTGCTCATAAAACTTAACCTTTAATATTGTCTCCCTAAGAGATAGACGAAACCGGTGTCTACAAAATGCACAAGGGTAAGCATAGAATTATATTCTTTCGCTTAGGGAAAGACTAGAATCATAAAAGATTTGAGCTCCCAGCTATGTATGATTGTTGACAGACATTTACATAGCTGAGTAACGCATTTAGAAGAATATCCATGTGTTTTATATGCACAATTTAATTTCTGTACACATTATGGGGACTTTTAGGGATGTAGAACATTGCGAAATACTAATACCCAACCACCATTCTTAGCTCCTTTGGAAAAATAGGATGTCAGGGGTGGGAATCAGGAGCAGTGATGTAACAGGGATCACATTATATGGTCCTATAAAAAGTCAAATGTCTCTAGAAAGAGATTAGATTTGTAACAATGCTTTCCAAAATAAATAGTGTCCAAATGGCCAAATTGGAGACCATTTCCCTATTGGCAAACTTTAATATAACGTACAAAATAAAATAAAAAACTTTAAAATCTCCTATACCAGAGGGTGTATTAATAACTTGCTCAGACTACCGGGGCCTGATTGCCACTCTTGATTAATATGCCTCACTTACAGCAGTATGAAAAAGTTAATGTTAGTAGCTTATTTTGCCCAGCGTGCTGAACATGTCCCAGTGGTTTCTCGCTGAATGGCCATTTGCCATAGCCATGGATGTACGGATGGCTCTTTCTATATGGTTTCTTTAGAGTTTTAGTCTGTAATTTTTCTTTTCAAGCACAATATGTTCCCTGCTATGTATTATGTCATTGAGGGAAGGGCATTGCAGAATGCTATTTTTGTAACAGCCCTATTAACTATTTAGAATTTGCAGATTCGGAGAATAATATCTGTTTTCAGTTCTCAACTGGATCCGTCCGTCTTAGTCCCATCCACAATGACGCTAATACGTGGAGCCCATGTGTGCAATACATGCAAATCAATCATGCAAATGAAGGGCAATAGTGTGTTGTTGTGGGTTTCTCTTTTCTTTTCCTACATTGCAAAGAGTGGCAGGGAAATTATCCCAAAATAACTTAAACGGCATAATCACTGGTTTCAGAATGATTCCTGGTTATTTTCCCAAAGAAAGCCAACAATCCGTGTTCACTGTTCAGGCCAATCAGGGTTGCACAGTTTATATGCAAAACTTTCTACTTTATTGTTTAGGCTACTTGTTGTATGGACAGTCAAGCCTCAACCTGCAATGTATTATGTAAATGAAATAACAAAAGTGATCATTTTTCAGGGAAAAAAATACCATATAACTGCTTCCAGGGTCAGCCGTGGGTAAAAGTTCTGATCTTCAAACCGTACCCCCTTTCCTATTTGTAACATGTCTCTGAATTAATAATATTAACATATTAATGTCTTCAAATCAGAACATTTAAAAATTAATTATTTGGCAGATTTAATGATATAACAGTTTCTACACTAGAAGGCTTATGTTTGAACCGAACATTTTTACAAACATCATTTAACTCCAAAATCATTTGTCCTGTAACTTTAATATTTGGTCAAGGGAGATTAACCTTAATTACGGTATCTTTTATGTGCATACACGGTCATCATATCTCTAACGCTATGAACTAAATATACACGAACTAAAGATACCTATTTCCCATGGCTGTGATACATCAAATACATTTTGATCATCCTTGTTCTATCAGGTGCTGTACCTTGTGTCATTGGTACCTCTATCCCCAACCCCATCTTATTTTATATGCCCTTGTCTGTGCATGCACCTGCTAACATAGTAGGGAACCTGGTGGTGGCACCCATTGCCGGGTCAGACCTATGACCAGATCCATACAGGGCCGGCCCATGGGGCGAATTTTAAAATGCCGCCCCCCCCCTTATCTACCCTTCCTCTCCCCCCCCCCCCATTATCTACCCTTCCTCTCCCTCCCTCCCTATTATCTACCCTTACCCCCCCCCCCTTGTACTTACCTTTCAGCAGTCCTGCGGCGAGTCTCCCTGTTCGGTCTCGGTGCCGGCTTGTAATGCTGAGCACCGGAAATGAGGTAATTTTCCGGCACTCAGCATTATAAGCCGGCACTGAGACCGAACAGGGAGACTCGCCGCAGAGAGAGAGAGAGAGAGGGGCGCCGAGCGGGTACCGACAGCTTGGTAAGCGAAAACCAAAAAAAGAGCTTGGGGCGGCAAAGTGCCCCCTTCAAAAGTGCCGCCTGGAGCGGTTGCCCCACTCGGCTCCATTGTCGGGCCGGCCCTGGATCCAAAGGTCATCTATATTGTGTAGTCAAACCTGTTTTCTGTCTTGTGTAGAGCCTTCTGTACCAGTATGTTTTTGTTTTTTTTCATCTCATTGTAATGGCCGTATGGCATTTCCTGGGCCTAATAAATTATAATATCACAATAGTTTTACAGTTCTAGTAAAGTAACATTAGTATAATTCTCTGTAAGACTTGCATAAGTTCTTGGTAGGAAGCTCTATAGAACAATGGTGGCCCTAAGCAGCTAGTTAGTCTTATTATATGACTTCTTGTGGCCATGTTCTAAAAAAAAAGGTTTCATGGATGCATTTGTTTTGACCTCAATGTGAAAATGATGCCCAACGCTTGATAGTGCCATGTACCTTTATTAAGTCTACAGTCTGTATAACCACGCAGTAACCTCGTGTACCCAATGAAGTGTACAGAAGCTTGGAATATATCCTAGAAGAAGAAAAGGACAAGTATAGATAATTATCCCCATATATCTATACAATCCTCATACAATCCATACCATGTCCTGATTAACATTAGGAGACGTGTTGCACAGTAGTGTATCTTGGTTGGGGGCATCCTAGACCTGACCCAGGATAGCACCCTGGCTATCACTTTCCTCAGGGCCATTGACAACTCTGCTTGTGATGTTATATGCTGTTATCATATCAAGGAACTTTATGGCTCATGCTACCCGGAGCCCTCCTGTATGGTCCCGCTGATGTCAGTGAACGGTCCTGCTGATGTGACAGGACACACAGCTGTTTAAATGGGAAACGGGTGAGGGAGTAGGACGCCGCTACTGTGACCCACGGTTTTCCATTGGTGAGTCGGAGAAGCACCTCTTCTCCTGGAGTCTATGGCTAAAACCCGGAGACCTCCCAGGTATGGCTGTGATATGATACAAAGAAATAAGGGATGGCCAGGGAATATGATCAAAGAATGCAGCAGGGGTTGGCTGTGATATGACATCATATGCTGGTGCTCTGCCTCTAAAGAACATGCTGCATGGATACAGGATGCTATGGAGGCTATAGCCCTAGCACATAAACAAATTAAGCAACAGGTTATTGTCCAAAGGTCTAAGGGGCCCCTTAGATGATGCACGAGAGAGAACTATATAAGTGTCAAACAATTTGCCAATAAATTTATATTATTGTAATATATTTTCTTCAAAAAATGTTTGTGATCATAGATATTGCATTCCTTGCTTTATGCAAAACCATTGTTTTCATTACTTGCAGAAATGATAACTTATTTTTGCCTAGGGCCCAAATGCTGTATTCACCATTCTTTCTTTGTATTATTATTATTATCTTATTTATATGGCACCAGCAGCGCTTCTTACAGTATATACATCCAAAAGGTATGACAAAGGCTAGAATTGACAGACTAGGACAAACTGGTAAAGAGGTAAAGATGAATCTGACCAAAAGTAACTGCACGGGTATTAGCTCTGAATTATGGATAAACAAAGGTTTCTCGAAACATTCTTGGGAGCTAACTGGGTTTCACATTTCAAATAAATAACATACCAAGCATTTTTAATTTTAGAAGGCAAATCCATATAAAAGTGCAGGCAGCTTTTTTAGTTCTATAAAAAAAATCAGATATTGATCCCTCTGACTTTTGATATACATAACCAGGATGATTACAAGACTATCGAAAATAGAAAATCTTTGTTTCTAATAAAAGACAAGAACATTAGGAATTGTGAGCTGGGGGAAAGCAGAACGATGCAATAATGAGTACCAATTACTGAATATAGTCATGAATGTTATGACTAAATTAAAAATACCGGTAGTTATATTGATAAATTCCTTTGAGTAAAGCCAATCACATGTCTGTCCTGATCACTTATGGAGGACAAAGGAGATAAAGAAATCCCCAATGTGCTTATTGTTAACTCCCTGAGTGCCAGTAAGATAAGCATAATGGCATGATAATTTTACTATGTCCTCTGCGTTTCAAAAGTTTAAGCAGAATTAGATTATTGTTAAAGCTTTAGATACAGTACAATACATCGCAGTTATTCTGTAGATGAAAAGAAGAGGAAACCATTTATACTTTGGTGGAAAAAAGCATGACTGAACTGTGTTATGTTGAAATCTGAGCTGAGAGGAGAATGTCTTATCTAAAGAGATATTTTCAGAACATGCCAAATTGGTCTGGTAAACGATTGGCGTGGATAAAGACACGTTACCTGAACATTTACTTTCTCCAAATACTCATCTCTCTCCACTGGTGTAAGAAAAATGCCGGGGCCCTTCTACAAGATTTATGGTGAGGCCCCCAAGCTCTTCCTACACATAGCAACATAGTTACACATTCACAGTGACATGCTTACACCCACTAGCATACTAACACACACACGCACACAAGCATTGACATACTTACACACACAGTAACATATACATACACCTCTACCCTTTTTGGCTGACAACAAACACTGTAACATACTTACAGACATATACTCACACACACAGTAACATACTTACACACAGGTACTCACACACATTGGCACACATACACACACAGTTATTTTCTCCGTGTGGTCCCCATATATGGCCTTTTGATTTTTAAAGAATTTCTACAATACTACTATAGACTGACTAATTTATTGGCTATAAAAATAGCTTTTTGTTCCCAGAGGCCAAATCTAGCTATTTAAAGATGCCTGCAAGCAGTAAAGCCACTATTGGCCCTTAATTGCAAGCACTGCCTATAGAAAACATGTTGCAAAGAAGGGGCTATACAGCATAACTGGGAGTGTCTACGGAACAGGACATTTTATCACACCTTTTATTCTAAAGAAAAAATATCAAATACAAGGGTGAACCTATACCTGCATGTTTATCTCGATTAACAGAAAAACCTTACAAGGCCAGAGAGAAGGAAACATGCAAAATAAATTTATCTAGGATGACATAGCAACCTCATTTCATTTCAGGGATGTGGCTACACCGGCCACTACGTCAACCCCTCTTAGCCACCAAACATGTAAGAACTAGTGCCAGAGTGGTTCTCCGGTCCTGGTCTCTCTTGTGCTGAGAAAACCGATAGGTTAGTTAGCACAAAGAAAGACCAATCTTTCGCAGACACGTGTGTATGGACAGGCTTGTCTAAGGAAAGTGTATGCGTATATGTGTGTTTATGGGCGCGTGTGTGTAAAGGCAGTGTATGTGTATACGCGTGTTAATGGGCAGGTGTGTATAAGGGCAGTGTATGCGTATATGTGTGTTTATGGGCAGTCGTGTGTAATGGCAGTGTATGCGTATATGCGTGTTAATGGGCAGGTGTGTGTAAAGGCAGTGTGTAAGGGCAGTGTAAATAAAATAACCTCTGTAAAAAAAATAGCACAATGGGGGGCACAATTTTCCATTCTTGCTTCAGGCGCAAAAGGAGCTAGCTACGGCTCTGATTAACACTGTAAAGGAACAGAACCCCAAATGAGATTGGAATTTGGACAAACCAGGGCCCCTAATGGTGAGTGTAATTTTGTATTAACTGCAATAGGTCCTGAGATTTCAGAAGGATAATCACACAATATACACTCACTGGCCACTTTATTTGGTACACCTGTTCAATTGCTTGTTAACACAAATAGCTAATCAGCTAATCACATGGCAGCAACTCAATGCATTTAGGCATGTAGATGTGGTCAAGACAACTTGTTGAAGTTTAAACCGAGCATCAGAATGGGAAAGAAGTAGGTTATTTAAGTGACTTTGAACGTGGCATGGTTGTTGGTGCCGGATTGGGCTGGTCCGAGTATTTCAGAAACTGTTGATCTACTGGGATTTTCACGCACAAACATCTCTAGGGTTTACAGATAATGGTCAGAAAAAGAGAAAATATCCAGTGAGCGGCAGTTGTGTGGACGTAAAATGCCTTGTTGATGTCAGAGGTCACAGGAGAATGGGCAGACCGGTTTGAGATGACAAAGGCAACAGTAACTCGAATACCCACTCCAAACAAGATATGCAGAATAACATCTCTGGACGTACACACGTCAAACCGTGAAGCAGATGGGCTACAGCAACAGAAGACTACACCAAAAGAAGAATCGGCTTCAGCAGGGGAAGTCACTCAAAATATTGCATGACTAATGACAGCAGTCTTCAATTTTTTTTATAAATAAAATAAAACCAAAGTTTTGGTCAGTACTAGCCTACATTATAACATACAATGCTGTATTTTACATTCAAGAAGAAATATATTATTTTATGGGACATGCTGCTATTAATATAATTGTATGTATAGTGACTCCTTTACAAGAATAACCAGGGCAGATCTGGTTAATCAGGGAGGTTTCAAATGCTATTCATGTGCTTACCTGTCGGCTATTGTGTCTGGTATCTTGGGGCAGGTGCACTTAATGCATCTATTTATAGAAATAAATAGGGTGAGGGCTATTTTCTTTTTCCACCGGGTGTGCCCTGAAACTAATAGATATATATCGAACAGATGAGAACATTGCTATATGTAAAAAATGTTATTTAGAAGTTGTATTAATCAAAACTGTGTGTATAGGTTAATAAAGAATGCTCAATGCGCATGTTTTTAATGTACCATCTGGTTTCGATGTAAAAAGCACCAGAGGAATGAATATCTTTCCAGGTGTTTGGTAATAAAGTCCTGCTTTGGAACCATGAATGGCGATTTGTGTTTGCAACAGCCTTGTGGAAATGGACAACAGAGTAGGGCAACCACAACGGCCATTTTTTTCCCAAGGACACTTACATTTAATATGTTGCTGACAAACACAGATCGGATACACAGTCTAGTTTCCCATACATCCCCATCAATGATTAATTAAATTTAATATGCATTACTTACCTGTACGGAAAAAAGCTATAAACCACTTACCTTTAGGAGAAGCTGCAGCACACTCTCTGTGGTCCCATTTTTCTCACCACTTTTATCTCTCAAAGCAGCCAAACACATCTACCGCAAGCTTAGAAGCTGGAGATGTAACAGAGGTGAATGTGAAAGGGAGGATTCGGGATAATTCCTCCATGCGTTTGAAATCATGCCAACGTTAAAATGGGTTTCACAAAATAATTTTTATTTTACAGATTTTAATAATACATATAGGCCGGTGAGGATTTTTTCAGTGACTTAAAACCAAGACCAATGACTTGACCCTCCTAGAAGGCAATGTAACCTCCATGAAGCATACACATTTTATTTGACTTAAAGAATTTAGCAGTGGGGACAGAAATGTAAAAATATGTTCCATGTCAGACACATATAACACCCAGTCAGCTGCTAAGGAAGCCTACCTACAGAAATTGACCTTTTCATTTAAAAAAAGGCCTGATGAGCCAAATACTCACAGAGAGAACAGATTAACCTCCGGTGAAACTGACTTTAATAATGTAAAAGGGAGGGTTATATATTGTGACCGGACCCAATATGCCCCCTTTCTTTGTGTTTAGTTTGGGGAGTTACTAATAAGACTAAATGTGTTTCCATCGAGCGCATTACTTCAGCTGTTACAGGCCTTACAATGATGGTCAATGATGTCATAAAACAAGTGGTGGAGCCAACTGGACAATGATGTCAAAACAAGGGGTGGGGTCTCTGTGCATTTTGTGTGAATTGTGTTTCTAGGCGTCCCACAAGTTTAACAGCAGCAATATATAAAGTCAACTTACTGTGTTAGTGGCATATATAGAATACGGTATAAAGCAGCATCACATGGACCCCTGAACCTGTGTGCACCGCACACCCACCTAGGTATCCATTGCTATTGGTCCTCATATCAAGGCTACCTTATTGGTCAAATGAATGCAACACAGAAGGTCATCCGGAAACATCCAAAAAGGATGGAACTGCTAGGCCAGGAACCGATCGCTCAGAGGATGCCTCATTTTGAAGATAGTGTAGCAAGTCACAAATTCAAAGTCATTAAAAGTCTCCATATGTTGTTCTGGCCAAAAATGTAAAATACATAGAAAATCCTCATTTTAAGTTTAAGAGTCAGTAATACTTGGATACAAAGGAATTTTAAAATCCTGTCTATTATATATATATATATATATATTCTTCTTGGTTCTTGAGAAAGGCTAATTGAGAGCTGAAAGGTTGGACCTTCACTAAGCCGATAAACTTTATAAAATGAAGACCCACTGAGTGCATCAACTTTATTTACATTCTATATATATATATATATATATATATATATATATATATGTAAAAGGGTGAAGCCGTATTAGTCCAGTAGACACGATGTCAAAAAATAGAGTATTGCAGAGTATGCGGTGATACCTTTTTTATTGGACTAACATAATATTAAAAAGACAAGCTTTCGATAACTCTCGAAAGCTTGTCTTTTTAATATTATGTTAGTCCAATAAAAAAGGTATCACCGCATACTCTGCAATACTCTATTTTTTGACATCGTATATATATATACACACACATACAGCAAATACTCTGAAAAATAACCACTGTCTTATATTCGAGGTTGTCTTCTAATCAGACCTCAAACAGAAGTCTGACTACAAAACTAAGATCCAGATCCCCGCGGCGCTGCAGGGGACCTGGATCCTCCCGTCCGGCAGCCGGTGGAGGTCTGTGCCATGCAACCTCAGCTGCCACTTTTGCCGGGGCTTCTACGACGGAGCGCAGGCATCACATGACCTTCTGGTGCTCATTCATAGAAGCCCTGGCTTAAGTTCTGGCAACAGCAGCGGATGCGCGCAGACCTTCACCGGCTGCCACCACTACACACCAAGGAATCTGAAGCACGGGGAGAAGTCTAGGGATGCACTGGTAAGTCGTATGGAGGCAGAGTGGCATATAGGGGGTTAAAAAGAATATCAGGGAGGCAGAGAGGCAAACAGTTCTATATAGTGTTAATAGACACACATATACACACACAATGCATGTTACTGGGCCTCACAAAGTTTGCATTTACCACCTCCCTCCCCACCATGGCCACCGTATTGCAACATACTATTATAACTGGCTTTAAATTGGATTTGCTTCTGCCTACAAAGATTGTGATGCCTTCCTCTAGGAATCTATCACAGATACAGCTGGCATTTCTTTATCTGTCCTTTGAACTGACATGGCCCCTGGGTGAATGATGCCAGATGGTCAAGAATAAACAGGGGAGCTTTGATGTACCCAAGAAACCCATTACCTGGTTAGCTATTAGGTTATCTTTAGCTGGGCGCAGATCATAAGGCAACTAGTACCCAGCTGGGTGACCTTAACAGGCCTCTGTTTATAGAGGATGCCCCCTCCCCTACTGGTTAACTGCACTCACGATGAAGTGAGTAATGCGAGATCCCCTTATTATGACTACAGAAGCCGCAGTGCCCCGGCTGCCCAGCAGGGGTCACATATCCATATATCAACATAAAAGCCTTTAACATTTTCGCTGCCGAAAGGAAATCGCTGCAACCTGAACAGAACCACCAGAGAAAGAGCCATTTTATTAACGAAAGGGTTAAGTGCGTTACCTTCTGAGCAGGTCAGTGAGGGCGTGTTCAGTGCTGCAAGTTTACCTTTCCTATTTGTTACCGCCCTTGCCAATCACTGGGAATCTCCTTAGAAACCACGCCTATTTATTTCACTGGTTATTTTCCTGATCCCGCCTTCGTTTTGCTACCATTGTTGTGCCGCCTCTGTTCCAACTTCTTCAATGTCATTGGTAGATGGTGAAAAACAGGTGGTTCCGATTGGATCTAGTTAGTGTCAATCAGTCGCGGCGTCAGGTGGCTGGGCTGCCCGCGTCTCGCAGCCTCCGCTTGGCTTGGCAGCCTCTGACTGGTCGGACAGAGGTGGCTGGGAACCCGGTGGATTTTTGCTCCGACCTCCGCTCTCTATTGCCCCGTCCCTCAGCTCGGGCACTTCCCGGTCGTGGCCGTGGAGCTGTCATTAATCATAATTACTTAAAGGCACCTGCCTGCTGAAGAGAGGACGCGGAGAGCAGCCAGCGGTGGGAAGTCGGGATACCTCCTCTCGCTTGTCATAAGGATGGTGTGGCTGGGCTACCGTTCTCTATGTTAATACCCCTTCACCTTCCCCTCATTTATCATCCATTCTCTCTTTAACTACTTGCCCTGTTCTGCCCCACCTATCTTACCATTCCACCCCTACCCCACCTCTTCATCTCTTGTCTGTTTTGGGACACGGTGACTGGCCTGGGCAGCTGTCAAACCTCCCATTTCTTGCCCCTCTGCCTTCCCTCCTCCCATTCGCTTGCCCCCCCCCCCCCCCCATAAAAGGGCAGCAGGATTTAAATTACATTGGTATCTGCCTGTGCTGCCCCCCCCCCCCCCGGTGTATTAGGGAGCCTGTGACTCTGTGTATATGTATTTACTGGAGGGCTGGCCTGGGATGGTGGGTGTCTCTCTCCCAGGCTAGAGTAGAATGTGGGATGGAAGGACCAGGTTGCCACATACTTTTTAGATTTCGCAGTCTGTGGCATCGCCTTGAAGTAGGATTGAGGGAGAAGTTAGTGTATAAATCCCAAATGTGAAGCGAACATGGCATTTTAGTATTTATTATAAAACACTGGTCCCCGGGGGGTGGGTTGGGTTGGGTTTATTTGTGTTTTACTTTCTAAAAAGTTTTAAGCTCAAAAGTTTTTTTTGGTTTTATTTTATTTTTTTACTGTCGCTCAGGCTTTTTGGGGTCTGAGGAGGTGGAAACAGGATTTCATGTAGCATGATTACTCTGTCTGAGTAGTCCTGGGTATTACCTTAATGGCCCAGTGACAGGTCGGTCCATCAGTCTGAGACTTTGGAGGGCATTTCTGCGAATGTCTCTTTGTGGCACATCTACCAGTGCAACAATGATGGCGGCGTACAATGGGGGTACGTCAACGGCGGCTGGGGGTCACCACCATCACCACCACCATCATCTGGCCCACTTGCCCCCTCCTCACTTACACCATCACCACCACCTTCATCCCCAGCATCATTTGCACCCAGGCTCAGCTGCTGCTGTGCACCCTGTCCAGCAGCATGTTTCTTCTTCCTCTGCCTCCTCTTCCTCAGCTGCCGCCGCTGCAGCTGCTGCTGCCGCCGCCGCTGCAGCAGCTATGCTGAATCCAGGCCAGGCCCAGCCGTACTTCCCATCTCCTGCTCCTGGACAGGCCCCAGGGCCAGCTGCGGCTGTAGCCCCTGCGCAGGTGCAAGCGGCGGCCGTGAAAGCTCACCATCATCAACACTCTCATCATGCTCAGCAATTGGATATTGAACCTGATCGGCCAATCGGCTACGGAGCCTTTGGAGTTGTCTGGTGAGTCTTTCTGTTTTAATGAAAACTTTAAAAAATGCATGCCTTGGCAATTATCTAGTCGCATAACCTTTGCACCCAACTGTGGAAATACAGGAAATAAAAGTGATTGCAAACTGTATATAACTTTATAAATTTATAAAGTCTAACTGCAAATAAAAAATCTTAAGTGTCCTTGCGTCTGGAATCACTCTGATTGTTTTTTGCGCCTCCTCTGTTGTAGTATCATTGTATTTATTCCGTAATAGTGTTTAAGAAGCAGAGTAACGGAGTTCACCTTTTTTCCGTGATTAATTGGAAACGTATTAATTCTTAGTGTCGTTAACTTCTTGCCTAAAGTCACCGATGTATATTTTTGCTGATTATTTGGTTAAATGGTAAAACAAGAGTTTGATTATCATTGTAGAATAGTCTTAGATGTTTGTGGAGTAAATCGTTTATCAATGTCAGGCACAGGTGCAGGCATGCAGCTAGTCTACCCATGCGGAATTAAACACGTGACAGCTAACGTTGTGCCCGTGATCAGGAGAGAGTTAAAACTGTCGGAGTGTTTGCTAATCAACCAATTCCGTCGTAAGCTTGGCTGTCGCTCCCCTGTCCGGTAACTATGGGGTCTTTTAGCGTAAGTTCATAGTTTCTTTTGCTCAATAAACAAGATGTAAATTTGCATATTCTGTCAAGACATCAGAGGTCTCTTCTTCAGGTGGAATTCAATTCCTTATTCCACCTGAAGAACAGACCTCCTGAGGTCCCCAAAAAACATGTAAATTTACATCATTACCTACGTTGGCCCAATAAAAAGTATCGACGCGTAGTAAAGGAGAGAGGCTGTATGTCTTTATCTGTCGTCCATGTCAGCTGGACTCTGAATGGGAACCTGCCTACATCTAAAGGAAGATCTGCTCGCTTAGCACCGTATACACCTGCTATTATTATAAGTGTCATTCCACTGATTTATAGCATTCTCCTCCTCCTGTATAGAATGCTGTCTGTTAACAAATGACTCTGCAAACTACTTCAGTCTATGAGATTAATTGTGAGAAATGTATAAGATGGGTCGCTTGATGATGAGAGCTTGAATGGCCATGAAAATGTATTTGTGTGTGTTCCAGTTCATGGAGGCATATGCATGCATTTCTAGCGTTCACGAGGAGAGTAATGTATATTTTAAGCCTCGGTTTGTGTTACGAGATTAATGGCGTACTGTGGATTGCTTCTCTTTGAGGGCACAGAGCTCCTGGCTGCCCCTTGTGACTCATTGTGGTGTCCTTCTAAGATGTCACGATCACTGAAAGCACTGCTGACTTGTATCTCACAACAAACATTCTGCCTCTTCCTATTCTGTTGGCCATCCGTGAAACCCAGATGGCAACAAAATAGAGATTGAAGATTAGCCTCTACAGGCGACACATGGCACATCAGATCATTGAAGAAGAAAAAATACTGTGTGTATATATATGTGTGTGATAAAAGTTTGGTTTTGTTTGTAGGTTTATTCACAAAAGTCTTGACAAAGTTATGGCCTTTGTGGACTGTGTGAAGCTGGGGATCTGTTGCTTATAAATACTATATCTTTGAAGTATTATTGAGAGTAGCCTTACGTTTTAACCTTTGATGTGACAGGTTTGTGACCGTACAATGTTTGAATAATAATTAGAAGAATTTAACTTTGGGACAGCAAACATTTTCAGCCCACCTTGTTTTGGCTGATGCTTTACGCTTTACAGATTATAACATTTCCATCTGGTCAGCAACATAGAAGCAAAGAGCTTGCTCCTTCTGGCTACAGAGAGTGGATCCATCTACTTCAGCTTATTTAAATATTTTACTGGTTTGCCTCGTGCGGGATGTGTCCCGTCAAATTCCTTTCCTGCAGGACAGCGTGCATGCGTAGTTAGACCCTCACGGACTCTAGCAAGTTTTCCAAGGAGACCCCCTCCTCCGCGGGCATGCACAGAATGTGCTCCCATTGACTTCAATGGGAGCGATTGGCTGGTTTGATCAGCCAAAACTGGAGCAGAGGGGTGTTTATTTTGCATTAGTAAATACGTATAAATCTACTTGCTACTAGTATGTTAAAATGGATTATTTCTTGGTGGGCAGTAGACTGTCTCTTAGACTGCTAGATCAAAGTTAATTATTTTTTTTATTTTTTTATGGGAAGTTCAAATGAATGTGATTTTAATAATTTAACGGTAGTAATCAAGGGAAAGATAGACTTTAAGCGGCTGGGAGATTTAGTCCCTTACAGAATTGCAGAAGTGGTTTGCTTGGACCAGTTTTGTGCATTCCAACTATGGGAAATCACGTCGCACAGTCCTGTCAAATAAGATACTGTTTTTGCAATCTGGAATTGCTTATAAGGAATAGTTTTTAGGTAAATTGTAGCCCTGTAGGTAGGTATCTGTTTTTAGGGTTACTCCTTACTTCCCAAGTAGGACTGACCTCAATCTACCTGGAGCCTCATACTAAATGTAATCCACCACTGCCAATGGGTACCCTAATATACAATACAATTATTACTGCTTGAATTATGTTGCTTATCTCTCTGATGAGTTAAAGCAGGTCAACCATGTACAATTCACTATAGTTAATTTAGGTCTGTCCTTAGCATGTCCCTTGTTTTTCAGCAATGCATTTGTAGCGCACCTGAGCTTTTTTGCTATTGTATACAGTATATATGTTAACCGTGAGCCCACGTTTAATGTACCCACACAAATTTATGTATTGCCTTTTTACCATGGCTCTTCCTTTCATTTGAAAGCATATTTCATACACATAACCCAATATTAGCACTAACATGCAAAGACTGAGAGAGAAAATGCTTACGGTTTTGCTTAGTGTTCCTTCTGCAGGATTGTTGCCATTGCTGGGGGGAAACCCCAAATAGTATTCAACGACATCCCCTTAGTATAGTAGTGCCCACCAGCATAAGGTTTTTAAGGATTCCCCCCAACACACTCATTTCCCCCACCCATTATTGTTTGGCACCAAAAGTGTTTTTTTGTTTTTTTTGTTTTCTACTGGCAATTTATTGGAAAACTGTAGAGCATGACTGGAGATGTTAGACCTCCGTTCCTGGTGATGTCATGGCAACATCACTGGGGTCTCTAATTGTTTCTGTTCTTTAAAGAGAAGCAAGCTTTTTTTCCTGTGTTCTGTCTTCTCTCCCCACGTAACAATCACATCCTGTTTGATCCGTGACATTGATTAGATGAGCAATCAAAGACCATAACAAGGTCTGTATGGAAACCATACCAATGGGAAACGCAACAGTCTGGTGGTGGTTGTGACTCTTTTTTTTTTTTTTTTTTTTTTTTAGTCTTAATAGTGCATCCAGTGGTTAAAAATAAAGAGTAGTTTACAATGGGAGAGACCAATATCAAAAACTGAACATAGTTATGAAAAAGATTGCAGACAAAGCAAGGTTTTGTTGACTTTGTTCTCATGATGCAAGAAAAAGTAATCCTGCATTTATCAAGTATATATAATCCTAGCCGGGGATATGTAAAAAGAGCAGCACAGCATTGTATCGGTCACTTGCGTTTTGTCCCGGAGCTGGATAGTCCGACCGACTACCTCCGCTGATTTGTGCTCCCTGAGCCTGGGACAAAGCACTCTTTCCCCGGTTTCCCAGTCACTAGCAGAGACTCAGTGTAGGGTATAACCAAAACGGGGATTAACAGTACACTATCGATCTATTACTGGCCGAAATCAGTTCCAGGGATGGTTTGGGGTAAATGTCTGTAGTGGTAGAACTGGGGGGGGGGCTGACTTATACAACATAGTAGTGCACCATAGGGTTGGTGGGGGGGGGTCTGACATTAAACTAAAACAATGGCTGGTTGCAGATCCTGGCTGTCTGCCAGAGATAATCCCCTCAGCAAGTGATGAGATGATATACTGCTGGGGGTAGACGCATAACTCTTTACAAAGCCGGGGCCCATAGTCGGTGGGTCGGTAGGGAGGAGGCTGGCTTTCAAGGCCTCTCCAGTGGCCCCAGTGATGGAGGGTTCCGTCACAGTAACCACGTTAGTCATTTGCTTAATGGAACTCCTATGTAATCGCTTGTTTTAGCCAATTAGATTTAAAACTTTCAGGTTTGTGTCTTTCTTTAACTAAACAAATGTTTGTATGTAAGGTGAATTCTCTAGCTTTCAAATAGAAGTAGTAAAAATGAATATTTTTTTTCCCTATCGCCAACCAACCTGTATTGTGATTGCACTTTTTATATACCCACTCTTAAATTGCCCTGGCCTATGGCTGGTGGTAGAGGGTGCATTTTTTTTTTTTTTTTTAACTTACCAGCCATTGGCTGGGGCCTGCGATGCTCTCACTGGCACTTATTTGGCACCGACACTTCATGTATGGCTTCAGATGAGTTAAGATAAGCACCATTGGGTCACCTGAAGCTACAATTTAGCTGAGCCCCCAAAGACTCAGCCCTGTTTTGGTAGGGGGGGGGGGAAGTGGTGTGTCTGCCTTCTGGCCCCCACTTGTTTGTTACATACGTGTGTGATTACGCTGCATGCTGTTTCGTGTGACAGTCATGTTCTGATCTCCAAGAGGATTCCAAGTTGTGATAACTAGCTTCTCAAATGGCAAAAGATGGTGTTTTGGGGAGTACCTGCATGTCGCACACAAAATAAATATGCTACTTATTGCAACAAATAATACTCTGCCATACACAATAACAAAAGGATATAAGTATCCTGCTCTTATGGAGGGTGCTTCTTTTTTGCACACTATTAAGTCTTAATGGAAAGGTCACATGCTGGGACCAGGTCAGTTTACTGGGAAGGCAGGGCTAGCACCTTAATCAGATAAGGGTTATCTACAAGGTCAGTATTTAAGAGGCTTTGAAGTTATCAGTCTGACTGTGTTCCTTTGAAGGGTACAGTTTTACACTAATCTGAGGACACAATATTTCCATCCACAGTTCAAACCACAAAGTAATAAACATAACATTCATCAATATTTAATAATTCAGTTCTTTTTTCTGCCTATTTTTGCCTTTTATTGTAATGAATAAATTACTATCTCACAGATCAGATTCTAAAAAGAATGGTAGGAGGTTCAGGAAACATTGGACAGCCTGTGTCAACTTATATTTTTTAACGTGTAGACTTTTCTCTCTGAGAAGAATTGAAGTCTATAAACAGAATATGCTGAAGCATTAAGATTTCCTTCACTGGAAGGAAGGGGCCCAACCCCTGAAAAAAAAACGGCTCCATACCATTTTTGCCTCCTCCACCAAACTTTACAGTTGGCACAGTGCAGCCAGACAGGTAACGCTTTCCTGGCATCCGCCAAACCCAGCCTCGCCCATCAGACTGCCAAACAGAGAAGTGTGATTTGTCTCTTTACAGAACACGTTTCCACTGCTCCAGAGTCCAGTGGCGGTGTGCTTTTATACTGCTCAATTGCCATTGTACTTGGTGATGTGGGGCTTGCATGCAGCTGCTCGGCCATGGAAGAAAGACGCAAAAATTGGACAGAAAATCAATAATATATATATATAATTAACAGCAATCACACTCCTATCATGCCCAGGCAACCAGTACATGCTGGAACCTGGACATGATAGGAGTGTGATTGTTAGCAATCATATATATTTAATATAATATATCACACGCACATTAATTTACTCATTCACCCACAGATACTAATCATTAACAGATACTCAATCATTCATGCATACTCGTTCATACACCTTCTCCCACCCCCTAACCAGAACTGCAGGCTTTTATTTCAGCATTTTGTGGATTAATGCAATTTTCAGCCGATGTGTTTCGGCCACACATTTCGGTGCATCCTCTAATATATATACACACACAAGTTATTTGCTATTTGAGTTTATGCCACACGCAGAATCCTTCACAATTTTCTTTTTCTGTACCCACTACTTGTTTTTATTCCTTTTCACCCTTCAGGGAATGAACAAAGAATAAAAAGAAAATGTGCAACTGTATATCTAGACTTTCTAAATTGTAGACATGACAAGATAGTATAAAATTAATATTATTATACTAACCTGTTAAGGTCACTGCTGTAACAGATGTGTTAGACATTTCACAAGAGCGGAGCATGCTTTGTCAGCTGGTCTGTCCCCTTTGCTTAATGAGCAGACGTTACACGGGAGTGCAAACATCCCAAATTTGTGCTGCTGTGTGTATTTCTTTCCCCTTGTATATTCTTTCACGGGCCTTTTACATTTGCAGTACTTTTAACGGATGAGTAGAGTTTCAAAATCTCTGGATTTTATACAAAATATCTAATTGAATAAAGTTGTGATAGGTATAGAAATTATATAGGATGTGATAGTTAAGCACAGACAGGAGGAGGAACGGAAAACATAGATCTACTGGAGCCTAGGAATTTACCGTCTCAAACATTTTCTTTGGTTTTATGAACTTCTGTAAATGTGAAATTGCATATAGGCTGGAGAGAAACTGAAGTATCGATGGCAGTAATGGAGGGAAGGGGTTATGGACACATTCCTTCCAAATATTAAATTTCAGTCTCTCTCGTGTCTACTAGTACTGCACTAACGAAGATGAAATTTTGAAATTGCACATATTTTGTAAGAGTTGGCTCTTATGGAGCCAAAGTGTATATTAGGGCTGCAACAACGAATCGATAATAATCGATTATGAAAATCGCTGTCAACGATTTTCATAATCGATTAGTTGAATCGATTTTTATCGATTTATAAAATTGTTTTTCAGAGCAAACGCTCTGAAAAACTCCCGTCCTTCTATAATCCGATCTCAAACAGAGATCGGATTATAACTGTAGAATCCAGACCCCCCGCAAAGCTGCAGGAGACCTGGATCCTCTCTGCCACCCGGTGAGGGTCTGTGCAAAACACACAGACATCCTCCGCTTCTCCCCTCCACTTCCGCCGGGGCTTCTATTACTGAACCCGGCGTCATGTGACCTTCCGGTGCGGCTTCCATCATGGAAGCCCCAACGGAAGCGGAGGGGAGAAGCGGCTGTCTGCGCGCATCACACAGACCCCTACCGGCTGCCGGAGAGGATCCAGGTCCCGCTGCAGCGCCTGCACGGGAATTTGGATTTAAGTGGGCGATGTGCGCAACCTCCGGTACTTCATCTCGCTGCCACTTCCACCTGCCCCACCAGGGGTTAATATATCAACAGAAGAAAAACAGGACAAGTAAGCAGCACTGGGTAAGTATTATCTTTATTTTTATGCTCATTTGCCCTGTGTTTCTTCTGTTGATATATTAACCCCTGGTGGGGCAGGTAGAATTTTTGCGGGATCTATTAATTATGTGCATTTGTGGTGTTTTTTTTAATGTCTATAATATTTGATTTATTGTCCATATATTTATATATATTTATATTGTATTGTGTATTTTTTTGTCTATATTTAATAAATATAAATATAAAAAACAATTTTAGTGATGTCCGTTTTTCTTATATCGGGGGGGGCATAAGACATATCAGGGGGCACAGTGGCATAAAGGGGCTATAAGGCATATCAGGGGGGACAGTGGCATAAAGGGGCTATAAGGTGTATCAGGGGGGACAGTGGAATAAAGGGGCTATAAGGTGTATCAGGGGGGACAGTGGAATAAAGGGGCTATAAGGTGTATCAGGGGGGACAGTGGCATAAGGGGCTATAAGGGATATCAGGGGGGACAGCGGCATAAAGGGGCTATAAGGTGTATCAGGGGGGACAGTGGCATGAAGGCACTATAAGGCATATCAGGGGGCACAGTGGCATCTCAGTGGCATATAGGGGTAAAAGGCATATCGGGGCATGGTGGCATATCAAGGGTAAAGGTATATAGGGGGCTATAAGGCATATCAGGAGGGCACAGTGGCATATCAGGGCACTGTGGCATATATGGGGCTATAAGGCATATCAGGGGGCACAGTGGCATATTAGGGGACAAAGTGGCATATCAGTGGCATATAGGGGGCTATAAGGCATATCAGGAGGGGTATAATGCATATCAGGGGACAGAGTGGCATATAGGAGGTATCCCCTTATACCTCCTATATGCCACTCTGTCCCCTGATATGCCTTATACCCCTCCTGATATGCATTTCTGGGACAGAGAGGCAAGCTGGGGGTGAGATGTGCATAACTGGGCAAAAATAGTTTACATGAATATTTACTAGTAAAGCTTTTTTTTGGTATTTGAGTTCTTGTTAAAATATAGCTTTAATTATTATGTCAGTAAAATAAGAAGGCGAATCGTGAAATGCCATTGTAAATTATACGTTTTTATTTAAAATAAACGAAAAATTTGCATATTTTTTTTTTTTTACCCGATCGATTAATGGAAAAAATAATCGGCCAACTAATCGATTATGAAAATCGTTAGTTGCAGCCCTAGTGTATATACATTGGTGTTTTGTGTTTAGTTGCCTTCTATATACCTTGTATTGGAATCTATCCTGAAGAGGATGGCTTGTATTGTATAAATCTGTGTTCTTTAGTTAATCGCTTGGGTCCAGATATGTAGCATCGTTTTGGAAGAGTCATCTGTTGCTTACCACCTTCCTGGAAGTGAACTCCCGCCATACTTTTTTATGTCTTTTTGTTATGGTAATACCCACATTGATCCACTGCCGTTTGAGAAGCTAGTTCTCGCAACTTGGGAGCCCTTTCAAGATTGGAACATGAAGGTGATTGAGTCACACGCGATGTGGAACGCAACGTAGTCATGTAAATATTTATGCCTCAAATGGTATCGAACATCTTTATGCAAGACTTGTATTGTTACAAAACTATGCCAAAATGTATCAGTACTTGTGACAATACGCTGGCTTCACGTCTAAGGCTGGTTCCCTGTGGTGTCTGAAGTCCAGCAAGAAAAGAGCGCACAACTGTAGCTAACACTGGGTTCACTGCAAGTAACCCACACGGGGAGAACAGGAACACCCATGCGAAACTTTATCTAACTTCCCCTCCTTTCTAGTTTAAATAACAGAAATCTACATACGTTTGTAGTAAGAAGATAAAATAAAGTAGTGGGATATAAATATTACACGTCCAGAATAAAATGTCAGGAAAGCCCCCTCTCCTTCTCGCTGTAAAAAGTGGCACACACTTGTATCTGTGTGATTTGTGTCCCCCCCTTTCTGGCACCAGTCCAGGGATCTGTAACAGACTTAGCTGTCCTGATCTAAACAACGGAAGTAACCTGAGAAAACATTACACACAAACAGAGGATTCCGCAAATTCTATGAACAAGGGTGGCATGGCTTCTGAAATGTTACTCCTGTTATTTCATGTTGGTTATGGTTGCATCCATTCCCAGCGCCTTCGAAAGAAAATTCTGCGTATGGTATTTTGTGAAAGGGACACCGCAGTGCTCCATGGAGCCCCGCCTTGTAATTCCCGTACTTTAATATACAGTCTTCAATATTTCAAGTACAGGAGGAGAGATGTTAGAACAGGAGCTTTTTTTTTTCCGTAATCTGAAAACTAGAGGGTCAGTGGTCTAGATGTTCTGTAAAAGTTTTACTTTATTGAGAGTGGTAGAGAAATTGCGCAACCTTCCATCAGAGGGGGTAGAGGAAAACACAGTGAGGCTATTCAAACATGGGTAGGATAAGTATAAAGCTATCCTCTGGCTAAGACAAGATCAAGGACTGATTAAGATCAAACGAAGACTTACGTCAGGAAAAAACGGCAAACTAGATCGGCCAAATGTTCTTATTTGACATCAAATTCTATGTTTTTATGTTTCAAGATGGTAAAGTAAACAAATTAAATGAATCGTTTTATTTTAAGAGAAGCTGCAGCACACAACTCCCCTCTGTGGTCCGGATGTCCATAGCGCTCCCATTAAAGCCAGTAGGAGCACTTTCTGCTCATGCATGTTTGACCCCCTGGAACTCTTAGCGTGGGTAAGTAGGACATGTTTGGCTGGACACATCTCCTGAAAGCTTATCTGAGGCTTTATAACCCCCCATGCATTTGAAAAGTTGGACCAAACAAAGTTAAAGGGACCAGTCAGCTGTCCTATGCACTTTAGTTTTGTTTGTAATGTTTCTTTAACAAGCCTTTAAACCATGCCTTTTTTTCTTCTGTCTTTTAAGAACTGAACATTTTGCTATAGCTGATCTTATGATCTAATAGTAGTAGTTTAAAAAAAACAAAAACCCACCCCTGCTAGTTCTGTCCTTAATCTTGTCCCGCGTTTTGGTCTGCATGACTGCTCTGTAAAGTTGCTGCTTGTAGCATTTCACTAATCTTATCGGATTATTTTATGTGCACATGGAGTTAATGGGGGTTTAGTCTCTACCAGCCGTTCTTGATCCTCTGCCCTTGCTTATTAAATAGAGTAATCTGTTGCCACCAATGGATACCCTGCTGAAGTATTTAAACTCTGACTCTACCAGAGAGTTATACTGCACTACTGAAAGGGTTAAATATTATGGTGTTTAACCTCCTGGGCTGCAAGAGTCATCAGTCTGTATGACTTCTTCACTGCTTGGCAACTCCTAGGCTAAATAAATAGGAAAGTACATTGACAGATGGTCTTTGGCTGATTGAGCATTGTGGGAGTTGTATTTCTACAAAGACCAGAGGGCTGCATGATGGGCTGATGTGGGGGGAGTGCAGAGGTCTCCCCTAGGGGTCACATGAAGGATAAGTGCATACATGTATGATTAGTAGACTAGTTGTTTATCCTTCATATCTGGGTAGAAAAAGACCATCATAGCATACGTACATAAATTGTAGTAATGATGTTTGGTCCCAGTTAATTGCACTTCGTCATAGGCGTAATCTTAAATCAATTCCACAGAGTGAATGATTAGAGCAGAATTGCTGTGGGTATGTTGTGTTTTTATGCCCTAAGCAGATGACATAATATAGCAGGGGCGTCCAACATGCGGCCCGCGGGACCTCGAGGTGCGGCCCGCGTGAGATCGGCAGCCAGGATCACAAGAGCCCTGCTGCTTACTTGTGGGAGGGGCTATTCTCTGCTCCAGTCCTGCCTCCTCTGTGGGGAGAACGGGGCCCACAAGACCAAAATGACCAATTTTTTTTATTAAAAATTGGTCATTTTGGTCTTGCTTGAGATTGACAAAACTCTGAATTTAACGCTAACCCTGTGCACGAAGTACGAACGTTCTACTGCTACTTTTATTTCCCGTTACTATTATATGACCTGTTTATAATAATCTCATTAAAGGCAAATTGTATTACCATGCTTTATATATTACAAGCCGTGTGTGTCCATGTATAAAGATGGATACATGCCTGTGGATTCTCTGACCGTTTTCGGCATGTGTTTTAAATGATAAAATATGCTAAGCCTTTGTGAATAAATATGCAACATGTTGGTGTTTAGACAATAAACCTGCAAAAAAAAGTAATGTATGTGCTGGCTTGATTAATGACCCTTAGCAGGACTAAGTCAGAAAGGGTCTGGGAGTTGTAGTTTAGCCAAGAGCTGGAGCACCATATGTTTCTCAACCCTTCTACAGCGCTATTAATTCTTAAAGCGTTGATTCTTAGCAGTTGCGGAGGAGTGTGTGAGAGAACACAGCTCCCTTTGTTATCAAATATGCTGCCTTGTGATAAGTAGCGGTCAGGTTAAAATAGGACAATATGGGATTTCGTTGATGGTTGCTGCTCCGTATCTGCTGAATACAGCGGTAAAAGATCCTTATTTTCTGCCATCAGTCATGTACTAGATGTAACTTTGTTTATATAGAGCTGACCGTTGGTGGGACATGATGTGTGTCCTATCGGTTTTGTGTGCCGCTGAAACATTCTTTAAAGTAGAACATGTAAATGAAAGGTGTCTTTAATAGTTCTTATTAGAAGAATAATGCATCTTTGGTGGATAAGTAAATCTAGGTTTTGTAATTGGTAAAGCTCGGGGCATATCCTACCCCAGTGCGGTTCTAAATTTTTGTTACAGTGGCAAGAAAAAGTTAACTCTTTGGAATTGCATGGTTTTTCTACAGTAATTGTTCATAAAATGTGATCTACATCTAAGTCACAAGTTCTACCTTACACAACTGCATAAGCTTCCGCCATATTCCTAGGTAATTCCACAGCATCTAATGGGTTAAGGTCTTTGCTCTGGCTGGGCCACTTAAAAAGGCAGATTTTTTTTCTTTCGGTTTATATGTATATATATATATATATATATATATATATATATATATATATATATATATATATAACATGACATTCAATTATCCTGTATCCCAGAGGCAGCAAAGCAGCCCTAAATTGTGATATTCCCTACTCCATACTTCACCATTGGGATGTTTTTCATGTGGGTATTCTGTGCCATTTTTACTCCATACGAAGTGCTGTGTGTTCTTTCCAAACAATTAAACCTTAGTTTAAACGGACCACAAAACATTTTCCCTGTAGGGTTGTGGAGTGTCAAGGTGTTCTTTGACAAACTTCAGGTGAACAGCGATGTTAAATTGAAGAGCAGGGGGTTCCCCCATGGACTCCATGCTTGTTTAATGTTTTGTGTATGGTAGCCTCATGAACAAAGTTCCTATGATTCTTTCAAGCCTTTAGCTGTTAATTTTTCTTTGGTTTTAAACCTCGTTGAACATTCCGCATTGTGCTTTTGGAGTCATCTTGGCTGGCACCCACTTGTAGAGTAGCCACAGTACTAAATCCTCTCCATCTATAAATAATTTGTCTGTGGATTGATGAATATGTAAACTCTGAGGTTGCTTTATAACCCTTCTCAGCTTAATGCAAATCTTGATTGTAGGTCTTCTGAGAGTTTGTTTTCTGTGGCATGGTTCCCATCCGTTCTGAATTGTAGACTAAATAAAAAAAATATATAAATAGTTAAAGTAGCTCTAAGACACACGTCCAATTCTGTTTCATTGATTGGACTCTAGGTTTGCTAACTCCTGACTCCAAACAGCTTTTGTTGAAGCGATTAGCCTGGGGGTTCACATACATTTTCCAACCCATACTGTGAAAGTTTGAATGTTGCGTTTTAAGATGGACAAGAACAATACAATCATTTGTATATTATTAGTTAAAATTGATTGTGTTTGTCTTAAAATGTGATCTTTACCTAAGTTACCACGATGAAGAAATTCTTAAATGTATGTGCTGGTGGTTCCAAAGTGTTGGCTTAATTTTTCTTGCTACTGTACGCAGTCTCGCAACAAACTGTCATCCTTTGATTATCTGCTGTCATCGCCTTCTCTTAATTGGAAAAGCATGTGCCAGTGACAAGCAAACCTAATATTTCACTATGACTGTCGATAGCCATCAGAAAATACTTTTGCTATGTATTCATTTGGTTCTGATCAGGAAAGCAAATGCTGACTTCATACTGCAGTTCAGAGCTAAAGTACAGTTAGCCTCTTTTATAATTCCTGAACTTAGACATATGGCTTGCCTCGTAAAATATATATTGAATTTGTCCTTTACTTATACAAGATTCAATACTAAAATACTCATCCCTTGTGATATCCCAGCTGGATCATTGCAACTACTTACTAATGGGCTCTCCCATGCCACCTTTCAGTGCGCCATTTTGGCCGGCCACCCACCAGCTTACAATACCATCCAGAATAACGTTTGAACTCGTTATGCTTACCTGCAGACACCATAAAAACCCACTCTCTTACACCCAAATACCTTCCCATGGTTCTGCAGGGAACTCCTTAACACCGGATGAGTCTATAGGTGTTTAAAGGCTAATCTGTAGGTAAATTCCACAGCCTGTGGGCTGTCCCAGCCGTATAGCTTACAGTTTTACCAAACGGCACGATTATTGATATCATTTAACCTTTATAGTGGCATGTTAGTTGCATTTAGTAGGTTGCTTGTCTGTGTAGTGTAAAGAGGTTTTCGTACAGTTATCTGGCATATGGTTACATAACAAATGCTTGACATGAAGGTTTACCAGAATTTCTGGTATGTAGACTCTTGTTTTTTGTTTTGTACCCCTATTACACTGATGCCTTTTACTCTTGCAGTGACAGAAGGATATGATCTCAAAGCTAAGATTAGGGCCTTAACCAATCATCATGTGATCGCCATAATCCTCACGTGATTGTTTTCAGCCCTTCTCCAACTCACTGTTTAGTGACTACACATCATGATTAAATCAGATCTGTCGCTGTTCTTATTTCTCCCCATTAAAGTGTTTTTGCACTGGAGCTTACTGGTGATAAGTATGTTATGTGCATGGGTATAGGTTCGGCCAACACAGCAAATAGCTGGGTGTGGGGTGGAGTATTCTGCGGAAGATGGGTACAATGAGAGCAGCTGGCGAAAGATTCCATTTTCTTTCTTTGTCTGTGGCATCCAGTATGGCCTAGAGCAGGGGCGTCCAACATGCGGCCCGCGGGCCAAATGCGGCCCGCGGGACCTCGAGGTGCGGCCCGCGTGAGATCTGCAGCCAGGATCACAAGAGCCCTGCTGCTTACTTGTGGGAGGGGCTATTCTCTGCTCCAGTCCTGCCTCCTCTGTGGGGAGAACGAGGGAGGCCGCGCCCTCTGCTGAAGTCTGTGATCGGCATTGAGAGAGCTGTAGTGCAGGTAAGGGGATGGGGTGGGTTGTTTGAATGAGTATGCCTGATTGAGGGAATGAATCTGTGAATGTGTGTGTGTGATAGCATAGATGTGTGAGTGCTGGAACCTAGGCATGATGGGACTGTGATTGCTGTTAACAATCCCACTCCTATCATGCCAAGTCAGCCAGTATATGCTGAAACCTGGCTAGCTGCTCCCTTGTGTATTGATGCTGCCAGCAGTATGGGGTATGCACTTGCAGCCACCCTGTTCCAGCATGTACTGGTGACTTGGGATGATATAATTGTGATTGCTAACAGCAATCTGCTAACAGCAACCACAGTCCCATCATGCCTAGGTTCCAGCATTTACTGGTTGGCTGGGTAAAAAAGGAGTGTGTTTGCTGTTAGCAATCACACTCCTATCATGCCAAGTCATATTGTTGATTTTTTTTGTCCAATTGTGGTGTGTTACTTTTAATAAAAGCGTGGTTACACACTAAAATTGGACAAAAAATACAATGCCCAGCCAACCAATACATGCTGGAATCTGGGTATGCCTGAGATTGCTGTTAACAATCATAATATATAATTTTTTTGTACAATTTTGGTGTGTAACTTACTTTTATTAAAAGTGTGTGGGGGGGTCATTTTCAGTTTCGGCTAAGTGAACCCTGAATTTTCGGTTTTGGTCCAGAATTTTCGTTTCGGTGCATCCCTAAAATAGAACTATTTTATTTTTACTTATCCAGAATCCTGAATTTGTAGTCACAAAACTTTCTAGGCCCAGAAATCAGTGAGAGGAAAAGTAAAGGTTTTGTGTCATTTAATTTATTTTAATCTGCATATCTTATTAAAGGCCATATTTTCTCACAGTGAAAAATGAGTCCGGCCCGCGCATGTATACAATTCTGATGAAGTGGCCCACTGCAGAAAAAACTTGGACGCCCCTGGCCTAGAGCTTTAGGCCACCGGAGGTAAGTATATGGGATATATGATTATATGTTATGTATATCCTAGCCAGCACATCGTGTAGATCATTGGACAGTGTCTGTGATTCAAGGTTTAAGCTTTTTCTGGAGGCCAGTTCCTGCACTGTCAAGCTGTTTGTTTTGAAAGTCAGGAGGCATTCAGGTCTTTGGAGTTGCCACTACTGAAAGTAGATGTTCCTGTAATTATTTTTTTTTTGTTTGTTTTTTTTCTATGCTGTTTTTATCATGCAGTTGCAAGAGAAGCGATCTCAGACTGCCTGTTTCTGACTGTCTCTCCTATTTCCTCTCTGCGCCTCAGATAATTTTAAGAAAAACAAGCAATTCTCTGAAGTGCTAATGAAGGAGCATTTCCCATGGTTCAGCGTCTTCATGTTGATTTGTTGCCGGAAAATAAGTCTGTTTTTGAAATGCCCCACCTCTCTGCAGGACTTCGAAGTGTTAACTCCTCCAGTGCTGGCTAGACCCACAGCCTACTCTACCAGTATACTGTACATGTATGTACAGGGAAGTCCTTCCGCTTTTGATTATAGTATTTAAGTAGTCTGTTTCTAGGATGTGGTGACGTATTTTTTTTTTTTACCAAGGTATTATAGCTGCAGTTATTTTTATATGGTGGCATCATATTCTGCAGCGCTGTACAGTGGGTAGACAGTTCATAACAATTTGACACAAACAAGAGGTAAAGAGAGCCCTGCTTAATGCTAAATGTATTGTTATGGGTGAAGAAAAGAAAATACTACTTTAAGAATGGGATAATTTAAGAGCAAAATTTACTTGATCACAAGGAGACAAAAGTAGGACAACATGCCAAACAATAGGAACCATAACTCACCATAACGGTAATTTCCTAAATAACGCATTCCATCGTTGTTTTTTTCCTCCCAGGAGAAATAAATCCGAAAAGGCAACCATGCTTCATATTGAAGGTTGCCTTCCGTTTAGTGCTTGCCATACCGCCTCCGGTCTTCTCTCTCGGTTGTGTTTCTCTACCAAAGAAGACCAATTGGCTTCAGCGAGGAACTCCTTTTGTTTCAGTAGCATGCGATCGCTCTTATGGAAAAAGTACAAGTATGCCGTCAAATTTGTAATCAGACTCTCTGTATGTTTTTTGACATGCCTGGGATTGTTACGGTTCAGTATAGGAAAGATAAGTCAGTTCTCATCAAATCCACCAGAAATAAAAATGAGAAATCCATCAGTAAGTGGGTTTTTCATGTTTTTGGTCTAATTTCTGCATGGATCATTGTCAATGCAGGAGATGGATCAGCGTATAATGTCCAGTGGGAAGAGACACCACAGCATTCATCAAGATGATACAGAACAGCCAGTGGGCATTTTTATTATACATTTGTTTTTAATTTCTTTGTATGAAAGGAAAACTGAACAATTTGGTCTCTTGCAGGCCTCAGAGTTTGTCTATAAAAGAGAAACACAATAAATATGTGTAATGAATGTCCACTAATGCACATGAATGAACATTCCTTATCTTACCTGTCCTTTCAGTTCTGTTTTGATAGTCTTCAGTCTAGTTATGTGTTGATCTTCCTACCAAGTGCCCTTCGTATTAAATAAAACCTGGCTTTCTGACAATTATCGCTGCTCTTCGTTTGTCAGGGAACCAAATTGCTAATCCCCTAAATTATATGTTCAAGAAAACGGCTTTTGTGTTTTACACGCTCAATAACCATAGAGCTATAGCCGTTGTCATAGTGGACCTGTTCAACATCACAATGTCCAAATCGTAGCGCTTTTTTTTTTTTTTTTTTTTTTTTTGTCCCACAGTTGGAGAGACACTTTTGATGAACTAGCAGTTAAGTCTTCTCATATTTAACAGTTCATCTGGTCAGACTGACCATGTCATTCCACAAAGTCTATAATTGTAGAAGGTGACAAGTGCCTTTTATGTGTTCTTGAACTACTTTTCAGAGTTCTGACATTAAGTGTTGTTGGATGTGCTGAGTGATACATTTTATTATTTTATAATTTGTTGGGAATGGGAATAGTAGCCACTTTCTCTGCTTACTTAGTTTCACCAGATGTTTGTCAGTCTTCAAAGGGTCCAATGCGGATGGTGTGTGAGAATTCTTACTTTTGCCAGGCAAGTATTTGTCTGGCAAAGAAACTCTCTCTCTTAGAGTTGTCCATTTTAAAGGGCTAGTTCAAAATTGGCATGTTTCTTGTTTTGTTTTTTGAACACCGTTAACTGTGAATGTATTGAAATGTGCCATGAAGAGGGTTGCTTTTTGTGTTCTTTAGAACTTTTGCTGTAAATTTTATGTTAAACATTACCTGTACGTGGCGGCTATGAGGGCATTATGCTGATATGGTGTATGAGAGGGTTTGAACCTGTGTCAAGTCTTGTGCAGCATGAGCGTGAGTTTTAAAGATTTGTAAATAAGAAAAATACAGCTGAGGCCTCTACTGTGCTAAAGAGAACCTTTTTATTCAGACAATGTTTCTTTCCGGCATGGTATGAGTAGTGGGCAAGCTATATACAGTTTCTCTTCCGCATAGACAGTTGTGACTTCACTAATAGTGATGGTTTACTCTCATTCAAGTGACCTTACACTTAACGGATCTCAATAAAAGCCGGGATCCAGGTAGCCAAGGCTTGTATGATTTACAGTTTTTCTAGTGGCCACCTAAATTTCTGTGGATACTTGACCAATATCTGGGTTTAGGTGTAACTTTTTAACTTTCGTTCGGAAATTAGGAAAAAAAATGTTTTGATTATACTTTATTGTAGGTGATCAGGTATGTATGAATGTGCAGGTTGAGATGGGGCTGTAACATATTTGGAACTCAGGCTGAAGCTTCAGTTCTTTCTTTACTACAGGTTGTTTTTCCTTTAAATTGTTGCATACGCGTATTAGAACCAATTTTATGTGAGCATATAACATAATAGGCCCTGGGGTCTCGGATCCCCTTGAGTTGTCTTGAGTTATTTATTGACTTTATAAATATAGCGCCGGTGATTTATTCCCCTGCAGCTTCCTGGGCTGATCTCTCCCGGTCATGTTATATATGCCCTTCTACGACATCACAGACCTGATCTTTATGCTGTACACATGAGCACATTGCCCACATGGCTGGACTCGTATGAAGTTACATTTTCAGGGATACATCTACTGAAGGTATATGAATGGAGTATATTCTCTTATGTTCTTATTAAACTGTCAAATACTTTGTAGTCAAATCACATCTGTAACCTGTCAGGCTCAGCACTGCCTGCCTCAATCTTAAACGAATGACCGAATGCTCATTTAGTTGACTTTGCATGATAGGTAGAGGTGGGCAGATGTTGGGCTTAATCCAGTGTATATCAGATTTAAATGGCTAATTTAAGTTTTGATATCTTGTATTTATCAGCTGTGGGAACTACTGTTGTGGAATACTTTCTGTATGCGTTGTTTGAGGATTTTTTTTGCATAGAAAAGGCCATTCAGCTCTTATCTGGTTAGATTGCTATACACACAGTTTGTTGTCTGGAGCCAAACATGTTTTAGACCTATACTAAGCATGGGTCTCCTCCGTACTAATGACAGAAGCAAAGTTTTTATATAGTACAAAGTCATAATATAAACAAAACACAATGAAACACAACACACTTGTATAAAGACGATATTAACCTTGAGCACTTATTTCAATAGTGTTTAAAATAGGTCTGCAACTAACGATTATTTTCATAATCGATTAGTTGGCCGATTATTTTTTCGATTAATCGGGTAAAAAAAATGCAAATTTTTCGTTTATTTTAAATAAAAACGTATAATTTACAATGGCATTTCACGATTCGCCTTCTTATTTTACTGACATAATAATTAAAGCTATATTTTAACAAGAACTCAAATACCAAAAAAAAAGCTTTACTAGTAAATATTCATGTAAACTATTTTTGCCCAGTTATGCACATCTCACCCCCAGCTTGCCTCTCTGTCCCAGAAATGCATATCAGGAGGGGTATAAGGCATATCAGGGGACAGAGTGGCATATAGGAGGTATAAGGGGATGCCTCCTATATGCCACTCTGTCCCCTGATATGCATTATACCCCTCCTGATATGCCTTATAGCCCCCTATATGCCACTTTGTCCCCTAATATGCCACTGTGCCCCCTGATATGCCTTATAGCCCCATATATGCCACAGTGCCCCGATATGCCACTGTGCCCTCCTGATATGCCTTATAGCCCCCTATATACCTTTACCCTTGATATGCCACCATGCCCCGATATGCCTTTTACCCCTATATGCCACTGAGATGCCACTGTGCCCCCTGATATGCCTTATAGTGCCTTCATGCCATTGTCCCCCCTGATACACCTTATAGCGCCTTCATGCCACTGTCCCCCCTGATACACCTTATAGCCCCTTTATGCCACTGTCCCCCCTGATATGCCTTATAGCCCCTTTATGCCACTGTCCCCCCTGATATGCCTTATAGCCCCTTTATGCCACTGTCCCCCCTGATACACCTTATAGCGCCTTCATGCCACTGTCCCCCCTGATACGCCTTATAGCCCCTTTATGCCACTGTCCCCCCTGATATGCCTTATAGCCCCTTTATGCCACTGTGCCCCCTGATATGTCTTATGCCCCCCCCCGATATAAGAAAAACTGACATCACTAAAATTGTTTTTTATATTTATTAAATATAGACAAAAAAAATACACAATACAATATAAATATATATAAATATATGGACAATAAATCAAATATTATAGACATAAAAAAACCCACAAATGCACATAATTAATAGATCCCGCAAAAATTCTACCTGCCCCACCAGGGGTTAATATATCAACAGAAGAAACACAGGGCAAATGAGCATAAAAATAAAGATAATACTTACCCAGTGCTGCTTACTTGTCCTGTTTTTCTTCTGTTGATATATTAACCCCTGGTGGGGCAGGTGGAAGTGGCAGCGAGATGAAGTACCGGAGGTTGCGCACATCGCCCACTTAAATCCAAATCCCCTGCAGGCGCTGCAGCGGGACCTGGATCCTCTCCGGCAGCCGGTAGGGGTCTGTGTGATGCGCGCAGACAGCCGCTTCTCCCCTCCGCTTCCGTTGGGGCTTCCATGATGGAAGCCGCACCGGAAGGTCACATGACGCCGGGTTCAGTAATAGAAGCCCCGGCGGAAGTGGAGGGGAGAAGCGGAAGGGGAGAAGCGGAGGATGTCTGTGTGTTTTGCACAGACCCTCACCGGGTGGCAGAGAGGATCCAGGTCTCTTGCAGCTTTGCGGGGGGTCTGGATTCTACAGTTATAATCCGATCTCTGTTTGAGATCGGATTATAGAAGGACGGGAGTTTTTCAGAGCGTTTGCTCTGAAAAACATAATTTTATAAATCGATAAAAATCGATTCAACTAATCGATTATGAAAATCGTTGACAACGATTTTCATAATCGATTATCGATTTTATCGATTCGTTGTTGCAGCCCTAGTTTAAAATCAAATCATCTGACGGTAATCTGCATATAGTAACTGGTCAAAAGGCTACTCATCTGTATACGGTTAAGTACTGTTGGCCTTGATTCCTTCCTGTGGGACATATTTGACAGATAAGTGTCAGCCGGTTAGCTCTTTGCTCTTGTTGTGTCTGTGTTTATCTTCTTCCCATCCGTCGGTTTCCTTTAAATATAGTGCCAGTCGCTTATTGTGTGCATTTCTGCTATATTCTACATTTGAATTTATGTGGCTTAAGCTCCACTTGAGTCTTGGTGGGGGGGGGGGGGCTTGGCTTGGGTCATGAATTCAAGGATCCTAATATGTTTACCTTGGTAAGCTGTCAGGGCATTTTGCCACAGAATTGTGTACAGCACTTGGTTTGTCTTCTGAACCTGAACTGAGTTTTACTGAAAGCCAAGGTGATCGTTCTCTGGAATTTTCCTTGGTTGGTCCTATCACTCAAGCCGAGGTTTGCATTAATACTGTTGTCTTTTATAAGAAGGCTATAAAATCCAGAATCACCTGTCTTGGTAGCCAATAGTGTCGCATGGTATAGTCCACAACAAAGCTGTCGGGTAGGATAGGTGGCTCTCAAAGAGTCCTAAAAATGGTGTTATGCTAAATGTACATTTACGTTACATTATTCATATAAAATTCCAAAGTGCTACCACAGGAGCGTAAAAATTAACAATGAAGCTATACAAAACTATTAATAATGTGAACAATTACTAAAGTAATGTAGTGTAGGAGGAGAAGAGGGGCCTGCTCATGAAAACGTACAAGCTATTGGGAGGTTGATGGAATGAGGCGGAAGGGGATATATATATAATATATAAATTAGATCCTGAGTAATGTGAATATGGACACCTAGGAATGTTCAAAGTGAAGCAAGCCAGAGGCCCTAGCAGGACAGCGGGTGCTGCGGTTCCGCCAATAAAATGCAGATTTGGCTGTTTCCAAACGGGCTGGAGTACTCTTTTCTTAGAACTGTACCTTTGATCTGCTCTTAAAAAGTTTGCCCCTTGTTTAGATTTTCCACTTTGAGTATTTTGGCACTTACGATTTTTTTATTTTCTACCAACATCTAATATTAGAGAAAAAGGAGCCTGGCTGAAGAAGTAACACAATGGTTATACTCATTATTTATTCTGTTTTTGTCATTTATTAAAATATGCAAAGCCCACTTTAAACTAAACGTAGGCCACGTTAAACTGCAATCAGGTGCTGCTCTGCTGACCCCTCTCCTCCAGGTCGACCTGCTTTAGCTCAGACGTTCTCGGTGGAGTAGAGTGGGTGCTTGTTTATTCAGTTGGGTCTAGGTCTGGATTTTGACTTGGCCATTCTAAAACCGTTTACATTTTTGGGTTGTTTAACCGTTGTCATGTAGGCTTGCTCTTGTGTTTAGGATCATGGATTTGCTGCATATATATGCCATATGTCTATCGCCACGCATGCTTAGTCATCTGACACAAGTACTGCGAAAATCTGTCGCCATAGTGGTGTTGGTAAAAACTGCCATCTTAATTTTCTTTGCTTCGCGTACAAAAGTATTTTTGGCGTACAATATACAATGTCCTCTATTAGTTCTGTTATATTGCAAAAGGCAAATAGTCTTTTGCAGTGAAAATACCTTGACAGCCTCCCTGGAGCTGAACGCCATGTCACTGATCTGAACGTCGGTGTCAACGCCGGATTTGTTTCCACACACCGAGCTAAATCTCCGAGGGATATTCTGTCAGGACTCTGTGGGAAGATACGATAAAATGGCAATATCTCTAGCAGGCGAGAAACACAATTGTTTGCAGTTCTGTGGGTTAGTAGGTGAAATATATACATGAAGTAAAGCCCATGGAAGGGGTACGTTTTTATAAAGCATTGATTATATTCATACACATCTGTAAATGAATGTCGCTGCAGCCAGAAGAATAACATTCCTGCCTCCTACATTATATTATAATAAGCAATTATCCCCTAGGACACTGCACCGTACCAGTCCTCGAGGGCCGCAGGCAGGTAGGCCAGTAATTCCGTGTATCCGTTCATCAAAACAAATGGTTTCATGACTTTTTATTTTAGATATTTAATCTGGGGTAATCAAAAACTGCAGCTCTGCCCTAGGATAAAGAATCTCTTCTTTAGGAAGGATAGGAATCTCCTGCCCATGGATAATTACAATCCAAAAGGTATGGGAAGGGTAATAGATGCATATGCAAATCTTCCCTTATTTTATGTGTATTTCATTATATATTTATTGGTGTGTATGTATATAATATATAATTATTTTTTTTTATATGTTGTGTACATTCTCAGCAGTCCGACACTTTAAGCTTTTGGGGTCTTAACTGTATCAGTTGGTTTATTTCTACTGTGAGTGTGGAATGGGAGAAGCTCCAAGTTATTTGACGTTATTTATTTAATAATCAAAATAATTGTCCAGTTTATAAAAAATTTTTTTTTTTACTCATTCTGTTCTCCCTATGTTCCCCCTTGCTGCCTACACCCATCATGTACTTTACTCTGTGCCAGAAAAAGCAATCGGCTTATCTTTAGCCTCCATGCCGAAGCTGCGTTAAACTCATGGGCTTGTTATCTTTCATAGTATGTAACTTTTTTCTTTCATAAACCTAAAATTCATGAAAAGTAAACTAGGAGCTTATTTTATCAATAAAATGTGCAGCAAAAAAAACGTCTGCTCCTTCCCTTTACAGAACACAAAAACAAGTGAAAGCCATTGCTGCGCATAAGACAAATTGTCGTTATAACTTATCCATCATAATATCTGTGTTGAGGTGCCAGAGAAATTCTCCAAACATATGAAAGAAAATAAAAATATATACAAGTACAAAAAATACTGTATAATTTATGTGAATGGATATCCCCTATATCCTTATTAGACACTCGCGTTCTCCAAAGCCTTAAAAACCGGTCTCTGGTTTATGCTGCATATGGACGATGAATCCCAAACTGTGTGAGGATCCTTCACCATAGAATGATGGTATCCCTCTTTATGCATGAACACTAATATAAAAGAGCATGGAAGAGAGACTAGACATAGTATAAAACAATAAAAAGTACACTTTACGTGGCCCTGTGTGTGCCTCTTCTGCACGTCTCATAAAATAAAACTTGCTATTCATCACCTCCGCCAGAGGAACAGAACTTACAGAAGCGAAACGTTGTGCTCTAAACTGCTTCCTGCCGCTGGTGACAACACGTTTCGCCAATAGACGGCTTCTTCAAATGTTGAATGAGTAACCTGCCTGGTACCGAAAAGGGACAGGCACGTATATACACACAACGCACAGATCATTTCCCTTTTGCGGGTAGGTTCCACCTTGGACCCAGCTTTGCCCGTTGTGCCATTGGCATGGAAATATTCTGGGGCATGCCGTTCAAGCAAAGGGGAGAGGATTAGTAGTCTATCAATGGGTTTATCGTATATGGTTGGGCGACCATTATTTCCAAAGTAACATAGTGTGTACGTTTCTAGGCTTTTCCGAGGTACTGTACACCAGCTGTGGGTTTGGTTACATAGGGGAATTTCAATAGGCTTTTTATTGTATATTCAAAGGCTAACCCTAGCTACAATAATAAGAAGAATATAATTAAGCTTGCTTATACTGTATGTGGGTGTATTTAATTAATGCTTCTAATGTTTTTTGTTTTTTTTATATGGCATGGCCTGCTAACCAAATGTGCACCTGTATTTGTTGCCGCGCCTTTCTTTCCGGTTAATATTCTCGTCTGCTGGAACAGGTTTCTGTCCATTTTAGTCACCGAAACCTGCATCTGTTCCTCATTACAAAGTGTTTAATTATTCATAGCGTTCTATGAATTAGAGCGATGATTTACATGGGACACGTGTTCCTGGCTCCTTCGATAGCTCTGCACTCCTTGTTCCTGTACTATTAATTTCTCAAATTAGGGGTTTATTTACCATATAATTTTTTTATTTGCCGTTATTTTGTGACATACTATGATTCTGTGGAAATCCAAAACTCCGTGATCACCGCCACATAGACGCCTTATGGAGTCTACTTACCGGTGCTGGGGTTTAGCAGACTCCAAACTCTAAGCATGAGAGTGCTCCATGAAGACTATGGACTGGGTTTATTCACTAAAGGGAGAGTTGGCAGGAGCCTTCGCAAGATCTGACCTTGTCTAATGTATAATTCAACGGCTGAAGAAATCTCACTGATTTAACTACAGAACTCGCCTGTCAATTCTCTAATTAGTGAGTAAACCCAAATGTGTGGCTTTAAAGGGCAGCTGGCAGCCATATAAGAATGCTATACTTGGGTTGTCTGTGTTCCCCCTCTATAGAGAGAAATGAATTTATGACGGTAAGAACTTTGGTATATATTTAGAATATTGAAGAAAGAGAGCGGGGTTTTAAGCAGCCCAATGAGTCTTTTTTCTTTTTATATTTAGATTTTGTACATCTTCTGTGGCAACAGAACTTTTTATATATATATATATATATATAACATTAAAATATAATGCAAATAATCCAATTTATTACATATGTGGAACCTAACTAATGTAGCTATTCTTCTAACACGCTTCAGTTTGCTGCCATTGTTCTCTTGTCAGACTGTTCTATTATGTTGCTTTTATTTAAGGTATATCCGACCTCGCTGTATATCTGTGTCATGACAAAGTACTCAGCGCCTGAACGGATTACTGCAAAGACTGAAGGATTTGGCTGCGAAGCCGTATGCCAAGCATCGTCCTATGCTACTTGAGATTTGTGCGTTCTAATCATTGGAGTTTGCAGCCACAGCGATTACTGTTATTATTGTGACCAAGTTGTCATGATTACACGCATAATTGCCCCGTCGTTTTAAATAATGGATAGAGGGACATTAACATCGCAAATTAAATTGGCCTTATCTGCGATTCACAGGTGGGCTTATTCTATGGTGCTCGGATAATGCCTTACTGCGAATTATCACTATTAGCCAGTTAAAATATTGGTATTTCTTTGTTTCGTTGGTTTTAACTGTCAGTGGTCCTCTTGTCCTATAAGGCTCTGATTTATTGGGGCTGTGTGTCTTTTATAATATGGCAGCTGCAGTGATTCCTCCCTTCATCCTGAATTCCTGCCCCTCTCTGAATATTCATGACCCGCTTGGCAGCCGGATATCTCTTCTGTTATAAGCAGCTGCTCGAGAGTCTGCTGTGATGATGGCCTGTTACCCCGGAGCTGCCAGCTTCAGTCTTTCATACCGACAGGTCGTCGGATTTATCACGCCATTACCCTGTTTTAAAAATAGCCGTGCGCGGTAGTTTGGGGGGGGGTGATGATTGCTCGTGTGTATGGTCTTGTGTGACATGTCCAGAATGGCCAGTGTCCTTTTTTAATGGACTGCAAGATCAGCCTTCTGGAAATGACTTAATAGATCTAGAACTTCACATTTGCGTATAGCATTAACCAAAACCCCGTAAACAAGTAGTCTTATCTGTATGAAGAAAGCAGACGATATTGAAAAATGCTGTAAAATTTCCTTTTAAATTGGCAGCAAGTCACAGATCTAATAAATGTCCCACCGTAATAGACCGACAAAATTCAACTTGGTCAACACAGAAACATAGAATTAGAAAACCGCTAAGAATCACAGATCTTAAACACAGGTCCACAGCTTTTCAACAAACGAGTGTCATCTTGTTTAAGTCAAGGGCCTGTATTACTGGAAAGCTAGCACAATGATATTAGTTTTCTGTCTGCATTCCCCTCTTTTTCCCTGCTCATCGTATTCTTACAAATCTTTTCCAGACCCATTTACACCAAATAAAAGGAATAACTTAATGGGTTATGTGTGATAAGTGCCACCTTCTTCCATTGCTCCGTGGTCCAGTTTCTATGCTCGCGTGCCCATTGTAGGTGCTTTCGAAAGCGGACAGGGGTCAGCATGGGCACCCTGACACCTTTCTATCAGAACCAGCATTAACTCTTTCATCAATTTGAGCTCGTCTGTTGAATTTGACCACATGGGCCAGCCTTGGCCACTCGTGACCTTGCTGTCGGTTTGCTGTTTTTCCTTCCTTGGACCACTTTTTATACTGCAGCCTGGAACCCCAAAAGAGCTGCCGTTTTGGAGATGTTCTGACCCAGCCTGTTGCATTCATACACTTTATCTATAATAATGGAGGCCACCACTGGTATAATTTCTTGGCTAATATATAATATATATCCTTGAATAAAGGAACAAAAAAAATAAACTTAGTTCCACATCTTTGAATGATTCTTTTTTTAAGATTTTGTTTTCATAAATGGTACGATTAGAAAGGAATTTCAAGAGGCTTACAAATCAAAAAATGCACTAAAGTAGTGATTGTACCATTTCACGGACGTTCCTTTGTCAGCTCTCCGGTTTCTAGTGCTTGAGTACGTTATCAGTGCCACTTTAATGTAGGGGGATGTTTTGGTTTTTCTTGTTGCCTAGATGCAAGGTATATTTCATAATTTTTTTTGCTTCCACATCTCAAAGAGTAAAACTGGCAGAATCCAGACGTTCTGTGACCACCTTAAAATAAAATTAGGGCAATTAATGGTAAAATGAATGCATTGTTTTGTGTATTAATAATGTAAGCTTAGAGAGAACTTGGTAAAAGCTGGAGATTGTTTCACGGATCCTTGGGTAGCTTGGCGGTCACAGGCCGCTATCTCTTTTTGATCTTTTGCATCAAGATACAGAACTGGAGACGCGGTAATTTCAGCGATTAGGAATGTTTTTAATGTGATCTTGCCGCTGATGTGTGCGTTTCCACTTGTCATTTCCATCAGCCCTCATTGTCTGAAATTTGCACTGGTTCTCTGCTTCTTACAAGTTCTGCACTGAGCTATGCAGGAATCGGTCAGAACGGAGCTCGCCTCCAGTGAGCTTTTCGAGTTCAGAGGATTTATTCTGTCCGCTCAGCAATTCCGAAGCAGAAACAATCGTTTTAGGGCATTGTACAGCAAGCGTGTTCTGGTCTCCTTGCACTTTGTATGCTTAACCGGTCATTTTATTTTCAAATAGCAGACATTAAATGTGATTTCCTTTATTTTACAAGAGATTTAATATGAAACCCATATTAATATCTAGCCCACAGTTGAGTCATGCTGTTGCCTATCATACGATGTTGATCCTTATATTTTCAAGCCCTTGACTTATGTTAATGGGAAGGAGTAATATTAAGGGGGGAATAGGCAGAAGTGAGGAAATGGCAACCTTATACTTTCCCAGATGATAATGGGGCTGCTACAGACTTGTCGAAAATATGTTTGTGACCTGCATCCAGCTAAATCCAAGGACTGTGATGCAACACTTAAGTCTGACCACATACAGCAAGCCTTTATTACATCAAGTGCTGAGGTTACATTTCTGCCATAATTGTTGGCCTACAGAGCTTCATGGTGTAATAAAGGGTCACTATGCATTTTTATGATGCAGATAGTTTTCTTAATATATAGAATAAAGGAAACGCATGCACAGTTGGCTCTAACGCGCATTCAAAACATACTTGTACTCATAAGAATGTTCTTCCATGTCCTCCCCTGACTGCCTTCTTAAACCAAGGAGCATTATTCTGTTTGCGCACGCTCAGTAGCGCTCCCATTGAGGTCGCTGTAGCAGCAGCCAGTTGCGTGTTAAAAGAGCGTACCAGTTACTCCCATTGACTAGAACGGGGGTTCTAATGAGTGTGTGTGAGAATCGTACTGCAGTGTGTTCCCTGCTTTCGGTGGCAGAAGACTGAAACCTCAGTTTGTAACTCCAATAACTAGATGATGCCTGTATCGATGTCCATGCAGTAAAATGCACTGGAATCCATGTATTCCCAAAAGTTCTGTGACCCCTTGAGACAAGGAGCGGGAGTTTAGGAATAGGGTTCTTGAATACAGGCTCACACACTGGCTGTGTCACAAAGGGAATTGCTAAACTAATCCCTCTAGCTGCTGCATTGTACAGTAAAAAGATTTATTTTCTGCGCATGATAACTATTTAAATGCAAGTTGCCGTGATAAGGGCACACCAACAACATTGCAGAACATGATAGATAAAAAGCGTGGTGTTTGCTTCCCTCTTCATGTCTTATTATCAGTCTTTTTAAATAATACTCCGATCCTCCTACCCACTAATCTTTAATGCCCTACATGACCCTCGCCTCTACTATTTCTAAGCCTTTGTGTGTCTCCTTTCCTTTCACCGGTGAGATAAATTGGACCCTCTGGCTTACTTCCCCATTGGATTCAAATACTAATGAAATATTTGGCTGGCAGCTGGCCTGTAACGCATTAAGGCATTAACCTGGTAGAAATGGTTGCCAGTGATTACTCAGATGGTCTTGGCCTCTGTACTTATTGCATTTGCTCAGAGGGACAAAGAGATCTGGCACTGATAGTTCTTCTCGGGCTCCCTGTCGGTCTGCGTCTTTGTAATAATGCTACTGCGACTTGGACTCTCTTCTGAGTCAAATGTCCCAGAATATAGGTCAGGAAGAGGCACAGCCTGTCTCTGATACCATTTTCTTCTCTCCGTGATGAATATCACTTGTTGTCTCCCACAGCTCTTTCATAACTCTCAACAAACCTTGGTCAGACAGCTAGCATCCAAATTGTGAACAATGACCATCACATACCCACACAACGATACTGTCCCAAAATTAAACAAAGCAAGCCTCCTAACGTTTTATTTGACCCTTCCTATAATCTATATATTTACGTGGAGCCGTTATTGTCTCTTTAGAAAGAGGAACCTGTCAAAACCCCATCGTGCTTGCGTTTCCCCAAACATGAATGACACACAAACTGTGTCTATAAATGTTTTATAAAAATTGGCATTAAATTACTTTAAAAAAACATGGCTAGTTTAAAATGTCAGTTACTGTAAATGTGAGTACCGATCGGCTTCCTTGATGAATGATCACCTTTTTTGAATGATCTGCTCTAGCGTAGTAAACCTTGTGTCATGGTGTGTTAAATAGAGATTTCAATCACATAAATTAAAATAAAAATGCAATATTGGAAAGTATACGTTAAATGTATGTAAGGTTTTGCTGTTATGTGAGGCATTCTGTAGCGGATTATTGGGTTAATTCTAGTGGACCTTTGCGTGGCCTGCAATCCCAGCACGCGTGTGAAGCTTACAGCCGCAGCAACAACATTTTGTCGAGCAAGCAGTAGGCATGCAATAGCACAAAAAAATGAAATGTAATGCTTGTATACGATATAAATGAAAATATTATATACGATAAGCTTGGGATATATATATCGGTTTGACGCAGTATGACCGTGAATAATTGGCAGTATATAAATGAAAGTTAATATACTGACTTTCGGGTGGATAATTTAGTATATAGCCTCTTATTGGTGTTGTAACAACCTGCCGTAAGTGCCGTATTTGCTATAAAAGCCTGAATATAAGACGACCCTATAGGAAAAAATATTTTGGTTTTATTTCCTTCTATTTTCCAACCTGCCCCCCCGTTATGCACATCTGCCCCAGAAATGCCTTATACCCCCCATATGCCACTGTGCCCCATGATATGCCTTTTAACCCTCTAAATGCCACTGTGCCCTGTGATATGCCTTTTAACCCTATATGCCACTGTGCCCCATGATGCCTTTTGACCCCCTATGTGCCACTCTGCCTCCAGAAATGCCTTATACCCCTATATGCCACTTTTAGAGAGTTAAAAGGCATATTATGGGGAAGAGTGGCATATAAGGGAGGTTTAAGGCATTCAGGAGGCAGAGTGGCGTATAGAGGGTTAAAAAGGCATTTCTGGAGGCAGAGTGGCATTAAGGGGGTTAAAAGGCATTTCACAGAGCACTCTGCCTCCAGAAATGCCTTATGCCCCCCATTTAACACTCCCCCAACCCCCCCCCCCCCAAAACTTACTGGTGTGGGGAACTCTGATCTCTGACAGCCGGGGAAGGGCTGCACGATGGACGCAGACCACCCCCGCTGCAGCTGAAGTTGTCTATGCGAATCGCGTAGACATCTACACGCTGCCCCAGCTACACACCGGGGTCTCAGAAGTACCGGTAAGTGGGGTGTGGGGGGGGGGGAGACAGGAGGATCCAGGCCCCCTGCAGCTGCGGGGGATCTGGATCTTAGTCGTCTCATAGTCAGACCTATTTGCTCTGAAAAAAAACCTCGTCTTATAATCGAGCAAATACGGTAAATGACCTTTGCTAATTTGACGGCCTCTAGAAGCAATGCCTAGGTTACAGGTTACTTCTAAAAGCACACGCTTTGTGCCCTTAGAAAACAAAAATAACCCATTTCTTTTAAAATTAGTAAGAATTCCTATCCTGAAAATCCCTTGTACGTTGCAGAAAAGCTGTGCGTTATCTTGCGCTGCTCTTGTGCTTATCAGAGCACGACACTCATTAGGTTATGGATTAAAAGCCACGGGTTTAATTATACAAGTTCCTGTAGCGTGATACATCGTTTTCCTGGTTCCAGACTGGTAAGTGTATTTGGCATGATTTTATGTCAAATGCAACAATCTTAACAAGTTCTGTGGTACGTGGCTGATAACATTGACTCGCGCTCTTATCTGTAGCCTTCTTCCCAGTAACACAAAGGTCAATGCCACGAACCGCGGCAGATGGCGTTTCTCAAATGAAAAAAATCATTTAATTAGTTCAGGGTCTCTCTCGCCCTCTCTAAACGGTTATTTAGCATTCTAAACATCTGTACATCTTAAATGTTCTCTCGGGGTGGGGGGGGGATTTTGGGGTGATCACCAAGAACCTAATATTTCCTTAAACACATCTATCACCAAAAGATGTGAATATCTTGTATTAATTCCAGCGTCTAAAATGTTTTTATTTTAGTAATTTAGCTCTTTATCTCTTACAAACAGATTTCTAAGGTTCAACTGATATTCTATATAAATTCAGTGAGGTCCGGTCTCTGGGTTTAACCGGCTGGTGGGCGCCATACCTTGGAGCTTCCCGCGGGGGGGCGGTCGGTTACCCAGAGCTTAGAATGGAGCCACCTTCTCCATCACTACCCGTATGTCACAATGCGTGTCAATGTGATGTCATTTTTAATGTTAGTTTTCCTGTTACTTTTTTTTAATTATTTTTTTACAGGGCTACTTGCTCCATCTATAAAGTGTAATGGAAATGGGATTGGTGTGAACTCTTGTAGTTCTGACTCCAATTCCAGGCCCTGCATGTTGCAGATAGTTTGATTTTCTTTCTCTGTGATCTGGGTTATGTTCAAAATGATCTAAATACAACATATATACAAATGAATTATTGTTAAATCTGAGTGTGAAAGGGGAAACCAGCAGTTTAGTAAATGTTAAATAATTTGGCATAGAGATTGGTTTCTCTGAAGGTTTAGATCCCATTTACATTACAGCAGCTGTTGCGAAAACAAATAATTGCCACGAAATACAGAAAATGAGATTAAGGATTTTATATAGGTTAAGAAAATCAATTCCCAGGTTGCCGAATAGCAGCTTTCACTCATTCATTCCGATTTACCGCGGACAATAAAACACAAGGCGCTGCAAAGCGCCACCTTTTTAGTCTGTAAATATGTTTTCACGGTTGGGTTCTGTTGCTATTTATATTGCTTCAAACCTCCAGGGTCTTGAAGTGACATCAGGTGAAAGTGTTTTTATGTCTCGAACACCTGGTTTCTGGTAGTTAAATCCTGTTCTCATGGCTCGGAGTGGCGCGGTACAAATTTCACATCAACACTGTTAGATGTGTTGCCTGGGCTGTGTCTGTGATCTTTCTTAGTAGGTAATGCCTGAGATTAACCGTGGAGAAATGATCGATCCTGTTTCTAGGTTTAATTGGGTTGTGTCAGGGGACATTGCGGGACATGTCATCTTGTTGTGATTGCTGCAAATGTGTCACGACTCTGACAAAATGTTTTTGGGCTGAATAAATGGCGTAGCATAAGTTTTGTCATAATATTTTTGTAGTATTCTTTTCTGCTGACCCATGTTGTAATCATAGGTTCTGCCTGCTTTCTCTTGTTAATGAGAATTTAATATTAATTTAATACTATGTAGTATTACAAGCTTTTGTAGATTATTTTTTGATCTAGTTAACACATAAGAATTTGGACTCATGGGGGTTATTCCTGCTTTGAGTTGCTCACTCAATTGGACCAATCAGAAGGCAGGGATCGGGACATGTCGCTGGCTGGTACACGGATCAGGCTAGATGATCAGTACCAGCCTATGGTATGTTTCTTTAATCTATGTTGGGGTCCTTTTGGCTGCAATATATTTTACTGCATGCAAATTTGTCATTGATGTTAGACAATGAGACATCTTTCTCATTTAACCTGTGGCACCAGAAGACTTTCTATGCTGTCCTTAAAGCTGGGATCCTTCGTGATCACTTGTAGTGTCTGCTGTAGATTGTCCTGTCTGATAAGCCAGGTCTTAACTAGAGCCGACAACGGTGTGCTGACCGGCGTGGTGTAACATTGTACATTAGCGATGTTTAAACGTCACACCACACATGGTTAGAGACCCATCAGAGTCTGCAAAAGGAATTAGGACCCAGCGAGATCTGCTTTGAGGGCACCAGAGAAAGTCTTATGGTGATCACATACAGTGAGATCACAGCAAGAACGGTGGAAAAATGTTGGGGAAAAATTCCATATGATGTCCAACATCTTTAGGGATGCTTGTGTACACGGGGCTCTAGCAAAGACCCAAGAGAATCTCTAGTCATGCTGTTAAAATGATCGGTAGTAAATTAAGAAATAAACACATTGGAGCAAAACATTAACCAAAAGTCGATCAATGTATTGTTTTGTTCATTATAAACTGATACAATTGTGTCGTACTTTAAGAAGCTGCACTGCTAGCGTTCCATGTCATGTGTGGTTATTTTCTTCTGTGGCATTATTTGTCTCGGCTGCACTCTGGAAGTGTTTTGGGCACGGTGTCCAGTACGTTTGTTGATGTTCTATAAATGATCTACTTGTGCAGCTCGTTCATGTCTGTTCCAGTAGGAGTAAACATTGGAACTGCTCTGGCAGACCTTGGCTTCATCTCTCTATTCAAAAGTTGGTTTGTCAAACTGTTCTAGGAATTAAACTGTGCACAATCCAATCGGTTTACAGCTTGGATATGCTACCCTTCTAAATCCAGGGCAAGCGAGAAGGGCAAGGAAGTCAGCAGTATTAAAGGGGACATTTGCACAGATACATATATTTTATATATTTGTGTACGTTTTGTGCCATGAAGCTAAATGCAGTCAGGAATTTTGCATTGACTTTGGCAAAAATGTGATCCGGAATGATTTGCTGATCCCCTGTAAAAGTAGCAACATCCACCCTTTCCTACTTCTCTAAAAATCCACAGGGCAGCGTACCTTAACTTTTATAACTGTGGCCAGGTGAAAATGAGAGGGTAGCACAGGACATTTATAGTGTGACTGGGTCTTTTCTCCTGATCTTCTAGCATCTTGTCTTCCATCACATTAGTCTTGCCTATTTTTTTTTTTTTTTCTTTAATCCACCTTGTCCTCTGTCCTGTCTTTTCTCCTCAATGCTTCGCTTCCCCCTAAATCCACTCCTTTACTATCCGGTTTCTGTATACCCACTGCTATTTATCCTCTAGCATCCTTTCCACCTGATTTAACCCTTTTCTCTTTTGCCATGTCACATTTGTTTGTTCTCGTCAACCATTTTTTTTCAACTTTCATTTGCCAAATTCACAAACTACTGTTTCTGCAACTCCAATATGTTGCCCCTACTACCTCTTACAGAGCTAGTTTCTTTTTCTATCACTCGTACCCTCAATCCCTGTTTCCTGTTTTACTGAAAATACTTATTCTCATATCCAGTGGTATAGTGGGACCAATGATTTATGCTCTATCGGAGAGCACCAAGTCCTCCTAAGTACCTTGGAAGTATTATTCACGTGACATGTGATCAGGAGTGAGAGTCATTCCTGTGTCGCGGCTGCAAGTGTGTAAGATTTACACGGATGCCAAGATTATGAACGACCCAAAGTCCACCAAATTCAACCTTTCCAAGTTCACCGAGACTCAATCACTGAGACTTGTATTCTAATATGGTCCCGAAGGGTTAAACATCCTATAAAAGCTTGAGCCATACCCTTCTTTTGTAATGTATTGGTTTCGCTTAGTCTCTTTGAATATATGTACCGTGAGAAGCACTGCCTAAATTGTTGGCACTATAAATAAAATGATTAATAAAGGTGTAGTTCTGTTAAAAATCCATGTATCTAATTAAAGGCTCAGCTGCATTAGCAGGAACTCGAGCAATCCCCTGCAAGCGGTTCTTCAAGTACCTGCACAATTACTGCTTTTTTCACTCTTGTTTTGTACATATATGTAAGTCACTTTTTTGCTGTGTAATAGGATAGCAGTCCGTTTTAATGCTAGTAGAATTCCGGAGGGAAAAGACTTGGTGTCGTGGAAAAAAAGATAAATGACAGCTGCCTCTAGGATAACATTGCCAGGCAGCGTGTGCGTCCGAACGCGTATCTTCAAAGATTTCTAAAAGTGCGGCATATCCAGCCATTGGCCGCACCTGGAGCAGCAGATCGGATGTGCTGTCGGCCACCGGCCGGTCTGTACCCGCTAAGGACTGCAGTAGAGGACTGCATTGGGATGCGCCAAGAAACTTGCGGGTGGTCTTGCTGGTATTGTGGGCGGTCAGGCACTGTACCTGCGGGTCCCGGTAATCCCGCGCAGTCCCGCAAGGCTGCCTTTCGCTTTGCTCCCACACGGCGTCTCTTCTCTTGTTCCGCCCAGGAACCCAGCGGAGTCACGCGATGTGACGTCACTTCCTGTGACTCCGCTGTGTTCCTGGGCGGAACAAGAGAAGACGCTGTGAGGGAGCACCACAAAGGCAGCCTTGCGGGAGTGTGCGGGAAATCTGCAGATCAGGTAAGGGGGTGGGTCGGGAGTGGGACACACGTGGCGGAAGCGGGATTAAAAAGAACAGTCCCGTGCAGGGCTCTAGCCTGCAGCTTCTAGGATTGAGGGCCTGGCATTTTAACCATTTTTTATTTTTTTTATTTTTTTTTTCTTCTTGCTCTTTTATAAACACTGAGAGAACACTGGGTTAGAAGACTTTTATTTATTTAAACCATGAACTCTGAAATTCCTTCCTGGCAGTTTTAACCTGCTCTTCCGTGCCTTACGCATTTTTTTATTTATTTATTTTTTACTTTTACACAATGAAAAAGCAATATTTTATCCGTGTTTTGCTGGAATTGTATAGTTTCAGTCTGCGTTCTACTGTTGCTAGGATGCAAAACGTGAATCACATACTGTAAATGTGCTACAAGGGTGGTTTTCCTGGTTTGTTCTGTTCTCCCTCTGTCTGGGTACCGTTACTAGAAACCAAATTACTTTGCTATGTTAGAATATCAGTCAGTAGAGAGTGATGCCTTCTTTCTCTCCGAGGTTTAAATGCCTGCACTGTTTGGGAATTGCGAGTTTGTAAGAATAAAATATATGGCAAGGAAAATCCCTAGATTTTATGAGCCAAACAGATGCATTCTATTTCAGATTATCCCAATAAATGTAGGCAGTATTTACACGGTCATTTTTTTGGTGCATATATCAGAGGTTTCCCTAATGGATCAGCGACAGTAACTTATTGAGACTGATAATACATGAAGAAATTTTATTTTAACCCTCTTTGTTTATCCTGCCATTAATCTGTTTCTGTATAAATCAAACCCGAGGTTTGATGGGGACGACCTGGAGAAGCAGCACCCAGTTCCCGGATGTAATAGAAAACTGTAGGGGTTAAAGAAACAGGAAAAGAAATCCAGGGCACAGTCATGAGCCCTATCGCCCTATCGCCCTAGCCAGAAAGCCAATCGGTAGTAGAAATAAACATTTCTGTGGCCGACCGTTGGAGAAGTTGGCTGCTGGAGCGCTGAGCTCCGTCGGTTCCCCGGTATTATTAGCTCTTTTAGCTATAATTTGCAATTATGGTGCGTAACAGACGACAATCCTCCACCCCATCGGGGCCTGGGGAGAGTGCTATGTCCTCGGCGGCCTCCCTTTGGGAGTATTTTCGCACCCCGGCAGCTCTGGCCTCACAAGCGCTTGGAGACCACGTGGATACTTCGCCCGAGGGTTCCCGTGATTCCGAGGACAGACATGACGATGTGGCCACGGGCACGCCTGCTGCACTTACCTGTTCGGCGGATGTTCGCCAGCTCTTTTCCTCGGCTCCGTGGAAGGCGGACTTTAGCACGTTGCTGTCGGAGCTTAAGCAGACTGTGACTGAGGCCGTGGCGGGCCTTCGAGCTGACCTAGAGGGGTTGGATCGTCGTCTTGCGCTCCGGGAGGCGGAATCCACTCAGCAGGCTCAGAGAACGCCTGCCTTGGAGTCCGCGTCTGCACACCATGCCTACTATCTGGCCGAATATCGGCGGAGACTGGAGGACCTCGACAATAGGGGCCGACGCCATAATGTGCGCATTCGGGGCCTTCCTGAGGAGGCTACACACGCTCCTGAAGATGTTGGAGGTCTGGTAGTTCGCCTCTTTAATGATCTCTTGGGAAGACCTCCCGACACTGCGATTTCTCTGGATCGTGCCCACATCCTAGGGGTTCCCCGACGGCTCCACCGCGGGATATATCGTCTGTTGTGTTACAGATTTCCAGCTGAAGGAGCAGATCATGCGGCGTGCACGGGAAGTGGGCTCCTGGACTTATCATGGCTCTACGGTCGCCCTGTTCCAAGACCTCTCTGACATCACACTACAAAATCGTAGGATGCTGCGACCTCTTACATCTGAGCTCCAGAACCGTGGCATTCCTTATCATTGGGGATATCCCTTTAGCCTGAACGTGCGCTCTGGTGGCTCTACTTACTCGCTCCGCTTCCATTGTGAGTTGTCGGCGTTCCTCGGAGATCTTCGCCTACCTGCGCTACGGCTTCCCGACTGGAACTTATCTGCTGTCCCGGCGGATCGTGGTTCTGGTGGCGCTGCTGCGGGATCTTCACGTCAGGGAGAGAGGTTGTCTAGTCGTGCTCCCCGTTCTGGACGGCTGCCTGCTCTTGTTCCAGAGGCGATGGATCCTGAGGAGTGAGCACCTGGTGTCGTGTTCCTGCTGTTCTGACCAGTTGCGGATGTGTTCATGACTGCGTTGGTGTACCTACCGGTTATCGGCACCTGGACCGTTCCTCCACCTGCCGTTGTTTTTGATTCGGGGATCCTACCTTGCCCCCCCCTTGACTAGAGACTCTGATGCGAGCTGCCTGCTACCTCCGACCTGCCTTGTGGATGCTTTCATGTATCGGGATCCGGACACCCCCCTTTTTTGGCTGGGTCGTCGTTCCGGATTGATTCAGTTTATGTTTTTAGGGGATTTTGTTTGTTTGTTTTTTCTTTTTCCAGGTCGGGGGAGGGTGGGTGACTGTGGCTTATGTTTACGGTGCCTACCCTGCGATTGCTGCTATGGGGCTCTTCCCGTCGTGAGTCCCCCCGGGCCCTGAGATGCTGTGTCGGGTGTTTATGTGCTGGTTCTGAACTCTTGTTTTTGGGTTATGGAAGGGGGGGGGTTCGGCACTTTTGGGCGGGGGGGGGGTTGTTATGTTTACTTTTTTTTGCGCTGATTTCTCGGTCCTGCCATTTGCCCTCTGATGTGCTCCCGGTTGGTGGGTGGGATGTTTTATGCTTACTCGCTTCTGGGTTATAGCACACTACACTTCTCCCTCTGTGTTTGTTTTTTGGGGGTGTTCGGTGGGGATGGTATGGATTGTGCACTATGCTATCTTCTGTGCCGGGGACCGGGGATTGGTCTCATGTTCTCTTTGATTAAACGTTTTGATTTTGTTTTTTGGCGGATTCTTTCTCGGCCGTCCTTCCGCCTCTTACCGTAGGCGCCGTTCTGTGCTGGTGGAACACTGTGGTTCTGCTGTTCTGGAACCTCCAGTGTATTCTCTTCCAGCTGACGCCCTGGGTGTTTTTCTGGAGGGTGGGGATTGTTTTCCCCCTCCTCCCTGTTTCTTTGTTTGTTTAGTTGTGCTTCTTCCCTTTCCTTGTTTTCGTCTCCCTCTCTTGGTGTCTGTCTCTCCTTCCCTTCCCCTTCCTTGTTGGTTTCTTTCTCTGTCTAGTTGTCTGTTTGCTGTGTCCCTTCCCCCCTGTTTCTCTTGTTTTTGTCCTCATTTCCTTGTGTTTGTCTCTCCTTCTCCCCCCCCCCTTCTCCTTCCCTTTTTTGTGTTTCCTTTTCCTCTTCCTCTCCCTGTTCCCTTCTCTCTTTCCCTTGGGGGTCCCGAATTGTGCTTCAGGAGATAATCTCCCTCCCAGTGCCTTCGTCCTATATTATGGCTTCTCGACCTGCCGATCTAGTTGTGCTCTCGATCAATGCTAAGGGGCTTAATGTCCCTGAGAAACGTTCCATTCTGCTTAGGGATTTAAAGCATCGGCGTGCCTCTGTTGCGTTCATTCAAGAGACTCATTTTAGGGGCGGGTCTCATCCTACTCTGCGGTCGCGAGATTACCCCGTTGCCTATTTCAGTAACAATCCACAATCCAAATCGAAAGGGGTCGCTATTTTGTTTTCTACTCATGTCCCGCTTGCTGATGTCACCCATTTAGCGGATTCGGAGGGTAGATTCCTCTTTGTGAAGGGGAGATTAGCTGATACCTGGTACACGTTTGCTAATGTCTATGTTCCTAACACTGGACAGCACTTGTGGCTTTCTAAGACGTTTCGAGCCTTACGCCGCTTTCAGGAGGGGATGTTAATTTTTGGTGGGGATCTCAATGTTGCTCTATCTCCCCGCTTGGATACGTCCGCAGGGGTGTCTCAGACCCCCTCTCATGTCTTGAAGCGTATCCATTCTTTGCTCACATCTGAGCAACTGGTGGATTGCTGGAGGGCTCTTCACCCTTCTGATAAGGATTTCAGTTTTTATTCTGTTCCGCACGACAGGTATTCTCGCATTGACTGTTTTTGTTACTCACTATTCTCTTCCTCTCCTGCTTGCTGCCACCTATGGTCCCATTACGTGGTCTGACCATGCTCCCCTGTCCTTGACGCTGAAATCTCCCCTGTCAAGACCTACCCAGAGCTCTTGGAGACTGAATGAGTCTCTGCTCGCTGATACCCTTGCCTCGGAAGGCACTGCCGAGACTTTACGCAATTATTTTTCGAACAATGTGACTCCCGATCTGCCTCTTCCTACGATCTGGGAAGCTCATAAATGTGTTGTCCGCGGTCAGCTTATTAAGTTGCTGGCTGCTAGGAAAAGAGCCCATGCTCACAAGCTTAGTGATCTATATTTGCAGATAGAGAGGTTGGAGAGGGTGCATAAGGACACAATGTTAGCTGCGGATTTTGCGCGTCTGCTTGCGCTTCGTGCAGACCTCGCTGCTATTCTTAATGCCCAAGCTCAGAGATCTTTTGTTCGTCTTAGGGCCCTCTTCTATGAACATGGGAACAAGCCGGGGAAATACTTAGCCCGCGCTTTGCGTAAGAGGAGGCAACTCTCATATATCTCCAGGATTCGCTCCGCGGGGGGTGTCTTGCGCTACCTCCCATCCGAAATTGCGCACGAATTTGTAGCCTTTTATTCTAACCTCTACAACCGCTCCCCTACACACGACTCCTCTGGTGATTCGGAGGCTCGTCGATTGGCTATTGCTCACTATCTATCCCGTTATTTACCCCGTCGTCTGTCCAAATTGGACTCTGAACAGTTGGAGGTGCCGATATCTCTGGACGAATTGTCTAGGGCGATTAAGCTTTCTAAACCGGGGAAATGCCCGGGTCCAGATGGTCTTTCTTTGGCCTATTATAAAAAGTTTTTTGATATTTTGGGTCCCCATTTGGTCTCTGTGTTTAATTCTATCTTGAAGGGGGGCTGCTTTCATCCCCATACTTTGGCGGCCACGGTAGCTGTGATCCCAAAGGAGGGGAGGGATGCTGATCTGTGCGGTAGCTATAGGCCTATCTCCCTGTTGAATGTGGATGTGAAACTATTCTCCAAAATACTGGCTTTGCGATTGGGTAGATTTCTTCCGGCTTTGATCCATCCTGATCAATCGGGCTTTGTGCCTGGTAGGGAATGCAGGGATGGGACTATCCGTGCGATGAATCTTATCCACCTGGTTTGGCGTTCGGGGGTCCGGTCTATTTTGCTTTCTACAGATGCTGAGAAGGCATTTGACCGGCTCGACTGGACGTTCATGCTCGCTGTGCTTCGGGAGGTCGGTCTTGGTCCTCACATGTTGGGTTGGGTCTCGGCTCTGTACTCTCGGCCTTAGGCCAGGGTTCGTATCAATGGGGCTCTCTTCCCCCTCGTTCCCTATCTCCAGTGGCACTAGGCAGGGTTGCCCGCTTTCCCCACTGCTTTTTGTCCTCATCCCTGGAACCCTTTTTAGAGGCGGTGCGCCTTAACCCGGATATTTCAGGGGTTGTCTCTGGTGGTATACAGCATAAGACGGTGGCTTTTGCGGACGACATGTTATTTGCACTTACGACTCCCCGCGTTTCGCTTCCCGTGCTCCTCGAGGAATTTCGGCTTTATGGTAGTCTCTCTAATTTGAAAATTAATGCGGCTAAATCTGAGATATTGAACATTTCCTTACCTAGGGCGGAGGTGGACTCTTTGACCTCCTCCTTCCCATTCCGGTGGTGTGCTCAGGCTCTGCGACACCTGGGGGTCTGGCTGACTGCGGACCTCTCTCTTTTGTATAGGTTTAATTTTCCTCCACTGCTTGATGCAAGGACCTTCGTTCGTGGGGATCCTTGGTTATTTCTTGGATTGGTAGAGTTAATGCCCTTAAGATGAACGTTCTTCCCCGCATATTATATCTTTTGCAGGCCTTACCTATAGTTCTACCGAGGACTTTTTTCTCGACGGTGCGCTCGTTGTTCCTGTCCTTTATTTGGGCTAGAAAATCTCCTAGATTGGCCATGGCGTTATTACAGAGGCCTAAAGTGCAGGGTGGTCTGGGGTTGCCTTGCGTCCGTACTTATTATTTTGCTTGCCATCTCTTGCGGTCCTTGGAATGGACATACCGCCCTTCCCATAAATTGTGGATACCTTTTGGAGGCGAGCGCTTGTCTAGTGCCAATCCAAGCACTTACCTGGCTGCCTCCATGGGTGGCTCGGCGGCAGGTGGAGGGCAATCCCTTTGTGTTGGCCACCTTACGGGTGTTACACGCTGTTTCTCGCAGGGGTTGGACGCTGACTTATCCTTCTCCCAAGACTCCTCTTCGTGGTAATCCGGATTTTCCCCCGGGTGTTTCTGGGGGTGCTTTTTTGGGGTACCCGTCGCATGACTCTCCCGCGTTGGGCTCCTTTCTGCAGGGGCATAACCTTCGGCCCCTATCTGAACTTCTCCCTGGGATTGCTCCTACGACTCTTCAAGTTCTCCAGTACCTGCAGCTGAGAGATTATGTCGCGTCCATCCCGCAGAAACACCACCTTGTTAGGGACCTTACCCCCTTTGAGGCTTTGCACTCTAGGGATGTTCTGCCTCCCCACGGCATCTCTTTGTTGTATCAGCTTCTGTTATGTGTCGATGATTCCTCTCTGCCAGCGTATGTGGGAAAATGGGAGTCGGAACTCGCTATCTCGCTTACTGCGGGGCAGTGGGGTAAGATATTTGCCTTGACGCATGGCTGTTCCCTCGGCTCTAGGGCTCAGTAGATGTCCTTTAAATTTTTATCGCGCTGGTATCGTACACCGGTACGGTTGCATGCTATGTTCCCAGAGAGCTCTAATATGTGTTGGAGGTGTGGGCGATCGTTGGGGACGGTGCTTCATATCTGGTGGGAGTGTCCTCTACTTGTCCCTTTTTGGGAGACGGTCCGTGGTCTCCTTCCCCGTTTCACGGATTCCCCGCCTCCTTTCGCCCCTGCTAACTATTTGCTACATTTTACTTCTCAACCCGTGTCTGTGTATCGGCGTTCGGTGGTTAGACACCTGCTGAATGAAGCTAAAGCCCTGATTCCCCTTCATTGGGGTGAATCGTCTCCACCTTCTATACGAGAGTGGGTGATGCGGGTTGAACATGTTCGTGAGATGGAAGAGCTGGTGGCCAGGTCCGATAGTCTTAGTGAACGGCACTGTCGTACTTGGGTTTTACTGGTCCCAGTTCCTGGCGGACCCCTCATCTCGGCTGCTGTTTGGCTGATGTTGTCTTTCTTATTCTCCGAGCGGCTTTCTCTTCCGTCGTCCTTGAGTGCTGCGCTTTCAGGTTTCCTGTCATTGCGCTGCGCATTGTATTATGCATTACCCTGATGTGAGGAGATTTTTTGTGATTTCTTGTTGCTTTTATCAGAAATGTACCCCGTTCCCCTTCTCTTTTCTGTTCCCTCATTTTTCCCTTTTGTGTTGTATACATGTTTTAAAACAATAAACTTTGATTTACAAAAAAAAAAAAGAAATAAACGTTTCTGTTCTGAATAAATCTGCTTGACACTAACCTTTTGTGGGATGTGACACACCATGAGTGTGTTCATGGCAATTTCTTGGAAAAGCACTTGGTAAACATAAAGAAGGTGGCTTTTTAGGTCATGCCAGGTTCTTCTTTGTTTAGAAACAGTAGCTTGACGGTCTGAGCGTTAAGCAGTTATCTAGACATTAATCTTCTCGTGCTTTAACAGTGAGATGAAACACCAGTTTACCACAACTAGTTTTCCGACGGCCATATTTACCATTAAATACCCCAACAAGATATGTATTGCAGGTAGTAAGAGTAATGAATGCAAACCGAGTCGCCTTACTCGTATCGAAGACATATAGTACCGGTGATACTTTATTGGGCTGACTTTGATACCAGCAAAGGAGTCGCGTCTACTATCGGTTTGTTTCATGAATCCTGAAATGTGCCGGTTTTCCTAGAATGCTGGAACCCTCGATCTAGATATAAAAAGCAAAAACCATGTAGTTATGTATAAACATTTTGTAGAAGAGACATCTGAGGTCTTGAAGGCATTGATGAGATCTTGCTATATGAGCTTTGATCTGTTAAAAGAAATTCTTTGGATTAAGATCACCTACGCTTTGGCCATCCATGTTTGTGAAGGCATTCGCTCTGGGGTCTCTCAGTATAATACAACAAACTGAGAATGTACTTGACATGCTAGACTCCAGGAATATGGCTTTGCGTGTGCGTACGTACAATGAGAGATTACGGATGAAGGAACGGCCACAGGGTGCGCTTTCAGAGGAGCAGCTGCCCGAGGTTGATGTAAAGATGCTGCCTAATGTAGCTTCAACAGAATTCATGCAACGTGCGTTCCGGCTTTCACAGGGCAATTTCTTCTTCACTCGTTACAACCGGAATACGAACTTAAGCCCAGTCCCATCATCGGCTTTTTCAAATCCGTTCGCTTATTAACCCTCATAAAAAGTGTTGGAACCAATCAAGTATAACAGAAAAAAATATTTCTAAATCATTTATCTTTTATTTATATAGCGCCAACAAAATCTTGTGTAAAAGAATGTGAAATATTTATATTTTCTCACTATCTTATAAAGAACACTTGGCTCTTTATACATTTGTTTTTTGCTCCTCTCAGCCCTTCTTTGTAATATATGTTGTATACAGATTTTCTGTTGCACGTATTTTGTGTTTTTTTTTGTTTAATCTACATGATTTGAGATTATATATATATATGTGTATATATATATATATATGTGTATGTGTGTGTGTGTGTGTGTGTGTGTGTATGTATATATATATATATACACACATATATATATATGTGTGTGTGTATATATACACACACACACACACACACACACACACACACACACACACACACACACACACACACACACACACACACACACACACACACACACACATATATATATATATATATATATATATATATATATATATATTATAATGTCACACTAAATATATATATATATACACACACTCACAAAGTCCATTGCACGTCATTCCAAATATTCCAAGCCTGGTGCTGGTAACCAGCAGTTTCCATACAAGGCACTCTCAAAGGATGGTCAGCACTCCAGGTCAGGACCTGATGAAAGTAAACAATGACTGAAATGCTGACTTGACTTTGTTTGAATAAAGTTGTTAATTTGAAGACCTGGAGTGCTGACCATCCTTTGAGAGTGAGATATATATATTTCACAACCACAAGGGATTCTGGGTAGGTGCATGCAAATAAGGTTGTGAAAGCACCATGAGATTTCTGAGGGAAAAGCAAGCCTTCTGGCTTGTCTGGTGTCTGTAGATGAGTGTTTAATAATACTTCTACTACCCATATATATATATATATATATATATATATATATATATATATATATATATATATATATATATATATATATATATATATATATATAATTATAATATCCTGGCTACTGATTGTACAAATCTGAAACATCTGTTATGCTGGAATTTTTGCAGCAATTATGAAATGCATCACAAATCGGGTAAAAAAGAACAAAATTTAAATTAAAATTTCCACTATATAGAAAATACAATAAATCTGGGAAATAATGCAGCCAATCGGTGGCAGGAAAACACTCTCATTGAAATCCAGTGGGGGCGTTTACCGTGCATGCGTGGCTGGAGCTGAGGAGAATAAAGGGGCAAATATATATGGGGGGGCAATTCTGCGGAATCCCCTGATGTGTTTGCAAAAGGGACACAACGGAAACTTAAAGGAGCCACTTGGTAAAGGAAAAGTGATGGTAAAATAAAACATCACTTTATTTAGCATTACTGTGCCTTTAATAACTAAAGCAACAAGAGGGTTTTGATAAGTTGATGTATTTTCTTTGGTTCAGATGTCGATTAGTGTGAAAGCGTTCTTATGCTTACAAATTGCGGTAGCGTTTCTGGTAATTACTTAATACAACATGTATTATCAGTTTCAGCTGAATAGCACCCCGTGCTTTATGATGAATGTAAAATAGCAATAAGTTAACCAAGTATAAGCATAACTTCACAGTGCCCATGGGTCTGAATGTGCCGTTTTGTACCCTGGCACAATTATCCCCTTTCAGCAGTAAGAATAGTTTAAGTTGTAGTGTTTATTCTGAATAGAAGCTGAAACAAGTGCAGCAAACAATAAACGACTTTTCTCGCAGGCGATTGTTCCCTTTTATACAGTCTTTATGGTAGAAGTATCCGATTCTTTCATGTCTTTTGTGCTTTGTAGATGCATAATTATAAGCTTACGTTATAATGGGCTTCTCTGCCACAATTGTCAACACAACTTGTGTTCTCAAATATATACATTAATCAACTGTGCATTGTTACTTTACATTACATACTCTTATGTTTAACAAAGGCCTAAGAAAAAAGAGGTGAAAATAAATTGTTCCAGCGTGAAACACTACATGATTTCCAGAAATATGCATTGCCTTTTATAATAGGGTGAATTCAAGGGGTTAATGAATGTGTTTTAGCTGGAGGTAGCACCCAGGCATAATAGTTCTGTTGAAGTTATGCATGCGTTTCCGATTGGTTTTATGTTTAGTAGCTATTGACCGTTCTCTTTTTTTTTTTTTTTTTTGTCATTTAGTTTATATGATGGAATGTCTTTGTAATAATGTGATTGTCGCTGTAGGATTTTTCAAGATAGAGATCCCATTCGCATACAGTTACACACCACCAGGCAGCCCTTTAAACAAAGAATGTGTAATAAAACATTTTAAAATGCATTTGGTAAACCTGGAAACATAAAGTACCTGCCTTTTTATTAGAAGCTGCAGCTCCCTGCTGCCTCTGTGGTCCAATCACTCGCACGGCTAAAAATCAGTGAATGATCTCGCCACGCACATGCCGCCCCCCCCCACCCAATCATGTGTCTGAAGATATGTTCCACCAAATACATCTACAACACAGCAAGTAGCTGGGCATTTGGGGAAAGGGGCAAATGCATATGATGTCTTCTGCAGAATGGGGACGCCATGTAAATTTAAATGAAATACTTGGTTATCATTTGCATAAAATGGCTGGGGGGGTCCCTTTCAGAACTCTTAATTAAGCTTTGTTGGTTTATATTAAAGAGTCATTCATTCAAACGGTAAAAACACAACAATAGCTCAATGTAAATCGCTAGACCAGCCTAAGTTAACAGACACCATGCGTAACCTAAAAAACATCCACTCGTATGAGTTATCTGTTGGTTCCCAGTAGAAAGATCCTTTACTGGTCAGTTAGCATGGGTTCTGGTTGAAATGAAATGTGGAACATCGTAAGCTGTAACGTGTGTGCATATGTGTGTGTGTATGTATGTATGTATGTATGTATGTGCGTTAGACTTCTGATATAGACAGGGTACGTGATGGAGCATTTCATAAAGATTGCCCTGCGTAGACTGTGCCGGATCATCTCCAGGACACATCTTGTGTTTATATCACAAGCTACGAGATGGGGGAAAATAAATATAGACTTTTACTTTTATTTGACTTAATGCCAAAGGCTGTGAGCAATATCTGGGTGGGGGGGAATAAATGAACATACTTGGCGGGCAAACATCTGACTTAATTTTATCTGTTAAGTTGACATTAGAGGCAGAAACTTGTAATGGGAGGTTTTGGTGGGATGGGGAACTTTTTTTTTTTTGTTTTTTTGTAAAAACCCCTTCTTCCTTGAGACTTTTTTTTTTAAGAGGGGTTTGAGTCCTAGTGGTGTTACACTATACTATCTTCCTGGAAGCAGTTTATTTGAATTGGTTGACTGTGCCTATTGTAGGCCAGCAGCAATAATTTGCTTGGCCCTGTTCCTGATACTACTGGTAAAAAGTATCTGTGATGGAGATTTTTAAGGTGATTTGGTGAAAATTGGATTTTCTCTGATATTGTGGTGTGGCTCTGACAGGTTTTGCAATTCACACTTCAAGTCCCGGCTTTGGGCATCTGGCAGCTCCACAAATGGAGATGAATGTTCAAATGAAATGCTGCTGCTGAAAATGAAAATTGACTTGTACTTTTACGTGGTTTGTTCTGTGTCACTTGGTCCCCTGACACCGATGTGACTTGGCAACTAAGCTAAAAATCAATTCATCCAACAGAGCTAGAAAAACATTTTGAACCCTACTCTGCGACCAGTGTTGCGTTCACAGATGCTACAAAAGTTATACAAAGTATCTGTCATTACCTATATATGTTCATGAACTGCATCTCGTTATATTGCTCAATTATTTATTTATTTTTAAAGTATTACACTTTCTCTGATCGTTCTAATTTGTTCTTGGGAAGCTCCTTGTATCAAAGTTCATACCATTACTGACCTAACCTTAGGTGAGGCAGGTAGGTAGAAGGTCCTTTCCTTGTATCAGTTGCTAAAAGATGTGCGTGTTTAGGCATTGTATGCGTGTAAGGATGCTGTTAATTTTTTTTTTTTGCCCTGAGCAAGTCATGTGCATAAGTTGGGAGCTCTTATTATAACATTTTCCCATGTTTGGCCATTGTGACCAAAGTAGAAGACTATGTATTGTCACCTCAGCTCTCAGGGCCTTTTAAGTCTCTTCTTCATCCTAAATCCTCTGATCATCTTCTGGGGGTAGAGTGAAAACGCATGGGGGACATGTATTTGGTCTCCCGAGTACATACACAGTCATATATAAGTCGCCATATGAATCAATTGTAGTATTAATATTTGGCGTTAAAAGATTGATTTATTCTTACTGTATATGTGCAATACATTTCAACTAGAAATGTTTCTGATTAGAGCTCTTTTATACCAGGTTTTCCTTTTTCTTCACCTGCAGGTCAGTGACGGATCCAAGAGACGGAAAGAGAGTTGCTCTCAAAAAGATGCCCAACGTCTTCCAGAATCTAGTCTCTTGCAAAAGGGTCTTCCGAGAATTGAAGATGTTGTGTTTTTTTAAACATGACAACGTAAGTCTGTTGAAGAAAACCCTTTTTTTTTGTGATATGCATAAATGTTTCAGATAATTGGCTAGAATTGGCACAAGTACCATGTCATGTTTATCTATTGAAGAGATATCGCATACAACTAAAGGGACCCCAATTCTTTTTTAATTATCTGTGAAGCAAACCGTGTTCGCTTAGTTGATATCCCTAATTCACATAAGCCCACAATGCCGCTTGTTAGCATCTAGTCGCTGTTAGCCTTTTTTGTTAAATTTTAGTTCAAAAAGTTATTGAAACTCCTCCATTGTGTATCTCCAGGTCATGGGCCGAATCAGGCAAGAAACAAAAATACACTCCGGCATTAAAATAAAATAAAATAAAATAAAAAATAAAAAAAAGTTTCTGATGGTCAAAAAAAACAATGTGAAAAATAACATCATAAAATTAGCAGGTCATCTGAGGCCCGAGGCATAAAGAGAGTTCATTTTCTGTTGCTACGTAAAGAAAAAACAGTGTACAGAGTGGCATGGATTGATATCCTGAGAAAATTAAGAACTGCGTTCGCATCATTAAGGATCTCCCATTGTTTATGACCTTTTGCTAAGCACTCTGTTCGGTTCCTGTATAAGCCAGCGCTGTTGCATTGTTTTCCTTTTTAATTAAACCTTGTGGCTAGTTAATGAGCTTAACTGGTGTGTGCCTAAGCCGCGTCTTTCAGGTGGCGTGACCGTGCAAGTGCTCTTGTTCTTTCGTAGCCTCTAAGCATGATGGGAAATGTTTCATAGGCTAATGCTGTTTTGTTCCTCATGAGTATGTGACAGATAGATTGATCTGCTACCATATGCATAGTAATATCTTTATGTTCTTTTACAGGTACTCTCTGCACTTGATATTCTCCAACCTCCTCACATTGATTATTTTGAAGAAATGTATCCTCTACACTTAACTATTATTATTATTTATTATTATTATTAACCCCTTCGCGACCTTTGCCGGTTCAGGACCGTCATAACAAGAAGGTCACTAAATGACCTTTGACGGTCCTGAACCGTCAAAAAATTAAATAAGCTTAGAAAGTGATCAAGGATCACTTTCTTCGCTTAAACGGCCTTGCTGCAATGCCTCGATGTCGAGGCATTCAGCAAGGCCGAGATCGGCATCGGGGGCCATGTCTGGCCCCTCCCCGGGGCGTCAACAGCCGCCATACATTGTATGGCGGCGGACGCCCGTTTTAAAAGGGTTTAGGAGGCGATCAACGATCGCCTCCTAAACTTAAATGGTGTCGCTGGAATGCCTCGATCAGGAGGCATCCAGCGACACCAAACACTTACCTCTGGGTGGGCTGTGACCGCTCCGGAGAGCGGTCACAGCCGCCGCTGCCGGTGATGTTCGCCATCAAGCAAGATGGCGGCGGCCCGGGAAATAAAACAATAAAGACGAAAAAGTTCGCTAGAGGGTCTCCAGACCCTCTAGAGAACTGGCTCCACTTGCTGGTTGAATACAGGTACTGCATTCAACCATGCAAGTCAATGGAGCCCAGCTTTCTAATCACTATGTGATTAGTAAAATATTCAAAAAAAATAAAAATAAATAAAAAATGTAAAAAAAAATGTAAAAAAAATGTGCTAACATTTAAAAATAATTATGCAGTGATGTCACTAGATGAACCATCCAGTACCAGCAAAATGTGTAAAAAAAAAATATAAAAAAAGTATTAAAAAAATAAAATTAAAAAATTGTTTATTTTGAGCAAGTGCTAAAATTTCTCAAAAATCTCAACAAAGAGTTAAAATAAAAGCACTTCAAATACCCAAGGGGTGTCTAATATATAAAAAAAATGGCTGATGGGGTAAATTGGAGTGGCCTAGCTCAAAGATAGGGCATAGGTACAGACTGACCAAAATGGAGAAAAAAAGCGCACTTCCCAAATGTGGCATTTTAAATCTGAAACAACCCGACAAACCCATGCATGTCGGGTATCACTGCACTCAGGAGATGTTCCTGAACACACATTGGCGTGTTGTTTGACAGTGGCATATACCAGGACCTGTATATCTATAACTAAAGTACAATTTGTGTGGGAAAAAAAATAAAAAAAAATTACTATTACAAAGTTTGACAAAGTGTAGTTGTATAATTGGTGCATGGAAAGGGTTAAAATAACAGCATTTGGAATACCCTGGGGTGTCTAGTTTTCAGAAATATATGGTTTGAATGGGTTAAATTGAGTTAACCGGCTTCAAAGATGTTCCAAAGAGGAGATGGAGGCAGACTGACCAGATTTGTTAAAAAAGATTTGGAAATCATAAAACGCTGCTTGTACTTATTGCCCTATAACTTACAAAAAACAGCAAAAAAACATAAAAACATTGGGTATTTCTAAACTCAGGACAAGTAGTAGAATCTATTTAGCTAGTTTTTTTACTTGCTTTTTTAGGTGAGTAAAAGATTTTTCAAATAAAAGTCATAAAATGTGTTTTTTTTTCAATTTTTCACCATGTTTTTTTAATTTTTTTTATAGTAAATAAGATGATACGATCAAAATAATGGTATCTGAAGAAAGCCCATCTTGTCCTGAAAAAAACAATATATAACTTATGTGGGTACACTAAATGGGTGAGGAGAAAATTACAGCTGAACACAAGCACCACAAAAGTGTCAAAACAGCCTCGGTCCCACAGGGTACAAAACGAAAAATGAGCCCGGTCCTTAAGGGGTTAAGGCAGCACTTCTTGCAATACATATATTCAAAGAGTGTGACCGAACCGGAATTGACATATTAAGATAACGTTGGGTAAAGGGGGGCCATCTTGCAAGCTTGCGATGTAGAGGTGTGTACGTTTCGGGGTGGGTATGGACACATGAAATGTTAGGGTTGTATATAATGTATGTGTTGACTAAAGACTTGGACCACCTTTAGCAGCAAAATATATTTTGCTGTAATTATAAATCGGTAATCATAAGTCTTTGCCCCCTCCACCATGCCCAACGGTTTTAACTCTGTGGGTATTCGAAGGATGAACCTCTCGTTTCAGGTCCTGCCATAGCATCTTAGTGGCGCTTTAGGCCGACGGCATGACGCTGTTCTGTAGAATTCATGATTCCTTCAATGATGGCAAATTGTCCATGTCCAGATGTACAAAGCATCTCGGTGGTCAAGAGCGATGCTGTCCGTGTCACAGTGGTGAAATCATGCAAGAGCGTTAATAAAGCATTTTGCACAGCATTCAGAGGCCTGCCTTATACTCTATGTGGTGTCTGGTTGAAATGCCGCTCATGTTCCCTTTGCGCTATAGTGTCAATTGTGCTTGTAATCTCGGCTGTAACATAGCCAGCAGATCGGTTATTTTATTTTTTCTAAGTAATGTGAAGAACATTTTCTGCTACGATCAACCAAACCTTTTGACTCTTCTTGCTGTCTCCTTGGCTTTTAACTACAATGCAGCATTAACCTGGCCGGAGGAATATTACCATCCGGATGCGAAGTAGAGCGAGAGGCACGAGTTATTTCTGGGCTCGGTATGGCTGTGCAAAAAATGCTGAGGATCATCCGAATAATGCGATATGTGTTTGTGCGAGTAGAGAATCCAAGCTTTTGAAAGCAAACTTGTTTTATACATTTTAATAATGTTAATTTACGGATACGCTTGACTTTTTATAAGCTTTTTTTCTTTTCTTTCCTAGAAATTGAAAGGGTACATTGTGAAATAATTTTGCTTGATAACGGCGTGTGGTTTATATAAATGCTACGCGGACCTTTTCTGTCTTGGCATCTCTATTAGTGAAGTAATGGGACATGAAACCCGCACCATTAAAATGTCATTTATATTTAAATGCATAAACAAATCTGTTGTATCGCTAATATAGCTGTACTTGTTCCAACCTTTTTCACTGCGCTCTGTCCTTATTTTACGTTGGGTGGTGGTCGAGCCGGCCGGCGTGTAGATTCCTGCGCGTTTGCCTACATCTGGGCAGCTGACGGCACATTTGAAGTGCCCAGCTGTGCAAATAAGATAATCTACTTGAATCACAATCTACACGGCATTATGCAGGATGACGTCTTGTCATTACTATATGCATAAAAAGCCTGCTCATTTATTATTTCAAGATTGTGTCTCCCATTTATGAAAGTGTCTTCTCGCACAGCTTTATGGGTATTTAATAACGTTCAAGTCTGGTTGCTACCCGATACACTGAATACATTCAAAACGCGTGAATAAAAGTCCATTTAATCGTCCCCCAGTACATAAGGTGTAAACACGAAGACCGTTTCATTAAAGCTAAAACTATGATTGACAGGTTTGTTTTCTGACGTTAAATGTTGAAAACAATTCTTGTTTCTTGATTATTTTTTTTCCAGAATTTTTTTTTTTTTTTTTTTTTTTTTATCGTGTTCTAGATATCTCTGCTTTCATCAGAAATTGGGATTACATATGGGCGGATTACTGGAAGGTGTAGTCGTATTTATATATATATATATATATATATATATATATCTATATCTCAGTGAGGTGATATGTATAGAGTATATTAAAATTCTGGTGTCTTCTTTTGGAAAAATGTCCTGGACTTGTCCTTTTTATCTTTTTCTGCTTGTGACATGTAAAAAGAGATCACGATGCTCTACCCCCAACATCCTTCCTTTTTAGTTGTATCCTTCAACTTGGCCCTGTTACCCGCCAAACAATATACCTTGGGTATGCGTCCATGTTAACCGGTATTGCTTGATGATTCTTCCCAATTAATTCACCTCGTCTTATTTATGGGAGCTTCAAATGGAGCTAAAAGAAGACACGGTTTGGGCTCAGATCTGGGCTGGCTCATAGTTTAAGACCCCCCCCCCCCCCCGTCATCTCTGTATTCCCTTCAGGCTCGATCATTTTCTTTCCCTTTTTGTTCGCTGGCATGAGTAGGATTTTTGGAAGAGTTACGAACAAGCTGTTTACAATCTTTATCCCGTCTGCTTGGGGAACATGAAATCCCTCGCTTGTGTTTTGTGAAAGAAATGTTTTCAGTGGTGGATTGTGATGCGTCTCGTGATCATCATATAGGTATTGCTCTGGTTATCCTATCCAAAAATAATGCATGGCTTGACAAATGAACATGTCATTTGCATCCTTCTTGTCTGTTTTTGTTTAGCTAAAAGTGGCTATAAAATGTGTTCCAGATGTATACAAATGATGCCAAGTCCTAAAATGTGTCCTTCTGTGACATGAAGCATTAATTAAAATGAAGCCCTGGGAGAAAATAATTTCTAGCCTATAGAGAATTCCTTGCTAAAATGTTTTGTTTTTTTAATGTAATTGTTTTTTTTCCCCTGTTTTAGATATAAATACTAGGCATAATCTAGCATCTAAAAGGTATTCTAATGCACATTGGTATGACTTTGGTATCCAAGTTCATGCTTTATAGTCCTGAGAGCCGCAGTACGGTGTCTAGGTCTGATCACACAATAGGCTCTTTTCGGCGGTGAATGTTGTGTTCTAACCTTAGCATTTGAGCAAATTGTTGAAGCTTTTTCGGATACTCCTTGCACACCGCCAGCCTTTCACGTGTCCAAAGCAGGAAGGCATTTGTTGGAATTGTGGATCGAGGCAGGGCTGGGATGCAGTCAGAGGCCTGTCCATTAAAAACGTACCTGTTTAACTTAACAAGCACTTCCTCGCGGGGCCGTGAACTTCAGCCGGCAACCTTATGAACTGCCGAGCTGCAGCTTGATTTTCTCACTCCTTTTCACACATGCTGGGCCTGAGGTTACTGGAAATAAGAAATTGTAATTTAGAAATGTGTTGCCAGTGTGTGCGCGCGTGTGTGTGCGCGCGTGTGTGTGTGCGCGTGTGTGCGCATACCTTGGTTGTAACGAGTGGTTTGGGCCATTCTCTGTAAACCCTAGAGCATGCATGAAAATCCCAGTAGATCAGCAGTTAATGAAATACTCAGACCAGCCTGTCGGGCACCAAAAACCATGCCACTGCCCCTAAAAGTGGGGCGATACCTGAAAATCAAGACAGTCCTGTGCAAAATGGGGCAGCTGGGAGTTATGTCCATGGCATGGTGCGTATATACATTACACGTTACACATACATATTGGAATACAACAGACAAAATTCCCGTGCTACAAATTAAACAAGATACAAATATTTAAAATTAAAAGTCAGATGCCTTGTGATGAATTTAATCAAAGCGCAAGACAGCTATTTAAATGCCTTAAACTACAATTGAGCCGTTTAAAAAGTCAATATTTAGACTTCTCGTGGTAGAAATAAACATATTGTGCCATGTTGCATTCAGATGAGTTTGAGTGTGTGTGTGTGTATATATGTGTGTGTGTATATAATTGTATAATATGTCAGACGGCTACAATGTATGTTTGACAGCCCATGAATTGATAACACCAATAGCAACACTAATCCCCTTCTTAGTGAATATTTCTCTTGATGCTGCTTATACAGCAGAGGTAATAAATTTTATGTTCATAACGGATGTATTTAAGTTTACATGCAAGGCAAGTGATATAATATATTTCTTTTATTGGTGAAACATGAACTGCAGGGTTTCCTGATCTTACAGTTCTTGGTGCCGCGTTTTTCCGCCCCACCCTGGCAATATAAGGACGGACAATGCAACACGGGCGATTTTGTTTTGCGTTGCCAACTAGCTCTCCTGGCGGTCTTCTCTTCACATCTCTTTGCTGCATGGGCAAATGGATTAATATGAAATAAACATTTTCTAGGGCCGATGTGTTTGCACGTTTTCCTGAGGTTTCTTGGTATGTGCCTAGTTTTTGTAGTTGTAATGACTTCTGGTTTGTTGTTTTTTTTTTTTTCTCCCCATCATTATTGACCATTTTTGCTCATTAGCGATTAAACTCACTGCTTATTGAATACTAGAAACTTTGTGTATGTAAAGCGCTTTCTCTGCGGGATTCCTGATATGTGTATTTTTTATTTTTTTGGCATAATGCTGAACTTATACTTTGAATTGTAAAAGGTAGCGATCTCGCGTAGGTGTGGTATTTTAATGATGTACCCCGCTCGTCTTCTGGGTCGCCCTGAGGTTGGACATAGCCTCCCATGCCCTTGTGACTTTTTAAATTGCTCAGAACAGCAGTCTCTCTTTCAAACGGTATAATACCGGCGCTGTGTTTTCTGTTTTGACATTTTGGTTGTTCAAGTGCAGGTTTTCAGGGTCTCGTCGGATAAAAAAACAATCCCTGTCACCACTTCAGGCTTTTCTAAATGTATTTAGAAAGGCAAAGGCAAAGCTATATTACATCCACAGAAAATCCGCTGTGAACAAAGTAGAGGGGGCTTTCATTTATGTTGCGGGCAGTGGCGGATCTACCGGGGTCGCGACTGCGACCGGGCCCCGGCGGCAGGGGGGCCCAAGCCAAGGGGCCGCCCGAAATCTTTTTTAAGTTTTTTTTTTTTTTTGTTTTGTTTTTTAAATAAGGCAGGGGCGTCCAACATGCGGCCCGCGGGCCAAATGCGGCCCGCGAGACCTCGAGGTGCGGCCCGCGTAAGATCGGCAGCCAGGGCAACCGATCTTACACGAGCCGCACCTCAAGCCCTGCTACTTACTTGTGGGAGGGTCTTCTGGACAGCACAGAGGAAGTGGAGTTCACGTGACTTCCTACTTCCTCTGTGCTTTAGCAGAGAAGGCAGAGGGAGGCCGCGCCCCCTGCTGAAGTCTGTGAGCGGCATCGAAGGGAGATGCAGTGCAGGTAAGGGGGTGGGGAGGGTGTTTGAATGAGTGTGTGTGATTGAGGGAATGAATCTGTGAATTAATAATTATATGAATAAATGAGTGTGTGTGTGTGATAGCATGGATGTGTAAGTGCTGGAACCTAGGCATGATGGGACTGTGATTGCTGTTAGCAATCACACTCCTATCATGCCAAGTCAGCCAGTACATGCTGAAACCTGGCCAGCTGCCCCCCTTGTGTAGTGATGCTGCCAGCAGTATGGGGTCTGCACTTACAGCCACCCTGTACCAGCATGTACTGGCTGACTTGGCATGATAGGAGTGTGATTGCTAACAGCAATCACAGTCCCATCATGCCTAGGTTCCAGCATTTACTGGATGGATGTGTAAGTGCTGGAACCTAGGCATGATGGGACTGTGACTACTGTTAGCAATCACACTCCTATCATGCCAAGTCAGCCAGTACATGCTGAAACCTGGCTAGCTGCCCCCCTTGTGTATTGATGCTGCCAGCAGTATGGGGTCTGCACATCACTTACAGCCATCCTGTACCAGCGTGTATTGGCTGACTTGGCATGATAGGAGTGTGATTGCTAATAGCAATCAGAGTCCCATCATGCCTAGGTTCCAGCATTTACTGGATGGATGTGTAAGTGCTGGAACCTAGGCATGATGGGACTGTTTTTATTATTTTTATTATTATTTTTAAAGGTGGGGGTCATTTTCGGTTTTGGCTAAGTGAACCCTGAATGTTTTGGTCCAGAATTTTCATTTTAGTTCATCCCTAGAATAAATCTAGGGAATCCTGAATTTGTAGTCGCAAAACTTTCAAGGCCCAGAAATCAGTGAGAGGAAAAGTAAAGGTTTTGTGTCATTTTACTTTATTTTAATCTGCATATTTTATTAAAGGCCATATTTTTTGTCACAGTGAAAAATGAGTGCGGCCCGCGCACGTATACAATTCTGATGAAGTGGCCCACTGCAGAAAAAACTTGGACACCCCTGGATTATGCCCTTTGTACATGCGCCCCCTTTTTCTTTGATTTTTTTACAGATATGATTCAATATGTAAATTGAATTTGTTGAATTAGTTGAAAAATAATTGTTGGGTAAAAATCATGTTTTTTGCGGGGGGGTGAGGGGGTGGGGGGGGCCCTTAACAGATTCTCGCACCCGGGCCCTGAGGCGTCTAGTTACGCCCCTGGTTGCGGGGCTTGTTTTTAGTCTCGTGATGCATGAGCCCTCAATTGCCCTTTAACGTCAATGGCAGAAAACTTAAACGCAAGTAAAGTGAACATATAAAGGCTTACAAAACATCTTGTGATATCTCCTAGCTTCGAATGCCATGTACCACAGTGTTGGCGTGTAGAAGAATATACAAGATCCCAAACATCTCATTAGTGGCTCAACCTACATAATGTGTATGTATAGTATTCGGGTATGCTGGCTCAATCTCGTTTTCATAGATAATGAAAGGTGGATATACAGACGACCATCTCTGGAACAAAGTCACTCTTTGCAAAAATAAGGTATAGTCCATACAAAATCAGAAAATCACGGTTACCTCGCTGTATGGACTGCGCATGTTTAAAGCGCTTCGCTCCCCCCTCTATTATGTGTGTATACCCCAGTGGTGCCACTCTTTATTTTCCACCATTCAGAACTCTAGCGCTATCAGGCAGTTGCATCTCTCCGGCCGGACCTTTTTTGCGCACATTTCTCGTCGTAAACCAGACAATCGCCCGGCGTGTTTGCCTTACTATAAAATCACGCTGACGCTTTTTAAATGACTTTCGTGGAGTCTGCGGTTTCATTCATTCAGGTATGGCTTTTAGGAATCTGATTGCTTGACCTGTTAGTAGGTCTTCAGACAGACCCTTGCCGCAAACATCCATGTAATTGTGCACGTGTGTTCTACATTCTGCCTGTTGCTTCATGTAATACAGAGGAGGTAATGTGGTAAATGCAATCTTCTAATGGCAGCGTCCCAGTATTCCTGCCCGCTGTTCGTACATACGGATCTGAATGAAAGCTTTAACCCACTTGGGCGCCATCTGTTTGAAAGCCTGTCGCATTTAGAGGAAGCGGGAACATCAAACCAGCTCTGCATTTACTCCTATTTCGATGGCCTCATTAAATTGCCCATAGACAATAATCAGAGAGCTCCTTTTCAAGTTAATGGCACCTCCGAGTCCCTTTCAAGTGAGCTCCATTTAATGCACAACGGACCCGGAGAGGTGCAGGTGCCATTTTAGGCCTTCATTTAATTGGCCTGGCAACCGACGGAGGCATTGCACAAGAAATGCGGTTTGGAAAAATGTGGATGTTGGTAAAACCCCGGTGTAATACTGTTAACTTTAACACTCTTCTCTTGGTATATAAATTAAGGATGATATTGTGTCCATTTCAATTAAATTATTAAAAAAAAAAAAATTTTGCATGCCGATTTATATATAACCTTTCTTCTCCTTCGCGCTTGTCCGACTTGTTTACAAAGCCCAAAAAATAATGCTGGATTCTTTTATGATTTGCGACTCCTGTAAAATTTTGTGGTTAGGAGCTGCTTTCTGGAGCTGCCCGGCCCACACTCCTCCTATCAATAGATGATACAGAGTATCTAACGAATCTCCACCAGGCTCAGATCTGATATGCAAGGTGCCTGAAACAGGCATTGAGTGTGTTCTGTATGCAAACCCTATGGCAGGACTCCTCCCATATAATATGGTTAGATGTATGTTATATACCATTTGGTGTCCCAATTAAGCGAACTAAGAAATGTTCTAAATCTTTTCCTTTTCTCTGCCTTGCGTTTATTATTCTCAAGCAAAGTGAATGACAAATGTAAAGTAAAGTAATCATCTATTTAGTATTACTTGCAAGGGGGGGGGGGCATTGCTCACGTAACATTTTTCTTTTTACCTATGGCTCTTTCATTCTTGTGCGGTGTCCTCCCTTCTGCCTCCGAGCTCCCACTGTTCATAAATTCCTAATTCGCACATAGTAATTGTACAACATCCATACCATTTATTCTTCCTGTACCATTTTTTATATTGTACATACTTCCTGCATGCATCATCCGGCGTTTTTTTTCCTTGACTCAATTCTTAGATATGTTGTCACAGAATTAATGCAGAGTGACCTCCATAAGATCATTGTCTCTCCTCAGCCTCTCAGTTCAGATCACGTCAAAGTTTTTTTATATCAGATATTAAGAGGTAAGTTTTTCTTTTCTTTTTTTTCTTCTTAATTGAAAATATATATGGATATAGAACTGCTGTTAACGTATCATCCAGGTCTTACCAGGCAGTATTTGAATCGCTCTTTGTTCATCCTTTCATGGCAAGAATCAAAATGTCAGTGGCAAAACATGGTCAGAGAGTTTAAATTTAGATTTACTCCTATAAGTATAATTTAAGTATTTGCTTTTCCTCTGCTTACATATAAAGGTTCATCGGTTCTACATTCTTAAGCATTTGTCCTAAATATTAGAATGAGGAATTAAGATCACACAAAGTGAGGGCAATTTATTTGCATTGCTTCAGTAATGTCTATTGGTGTAGTGACCTTTTGTCCATTTGTGGTTATTGTGTATGGTAACTGTTGGTTCATGATGGGGAATTTCTTGAGAGATTATTATTCCTAAATGAAAGTTACCGAATCGCCTTTCTGGACGTGTTCAGTCTTGGGCTTCTGTTCAACAACTGCTGTGTGATACAACAGGGTGTGTGTGACATTTCTTATTGTCTGTACATGCTGAGGTCAGTCTCGGAGTCCAAGCAAAGTTAGTGATCTCCTTAACATGCTCCTGTAGCTCTGTGCCCTAAAAGAAACTGTCATCAAACTAGATTGGCCCTGCAGGAAATTACTACTTCAAGACTTGATGTTTTGCTTCTAATGGTATTTGAGACTAGGAACAAACAAAACACATTTAGTGCGCAAGACCCCATAACACTTTTTTTTCCTCAAGCTACAGAATAAGTCCTTGACATTCAGTTTAATTTTATCTTTGGACTGTTGTGTTAATGAAATGCTGAGCATTTAGAATGAGGCTTAATTGTTGGGTCTCATAAGGCTCGGATGTACCTAGTGTATTTGGCACCCCTTAACCCTGCCTTTAAATATAAAAACACTTGCACTCACTTGCGATAATTCTTGCTTCCTCACTCACAATGTCTCCCTACCGCTAATTCTTTCTCGCTCACTCCCTCGCTCACAATGTCTCCCTACCGTCTCTGACCTCTTCCATGTTACTCTCTCCTTTCCCGCAGCTCCGCTTCTTTTGCCTCTTCTCCTGTCTTCTTTCGTCGTCCGCTTCTCTGTGAACCAGGCCTCAGATTGGATTGTGATTATTAATGGAGATCACTCCTGCTTGTGCTAATTAGGACATTCATCCACATTATTTCATTTTGTTCATTCAATACAAACTATCATAATAAAAAAGCTCAATAAATTTTACATACATTGGTGCTGATGAGAAAGAGAAGCTTCTGTGTCTTCCATCAAAAACACATGCAAATTGTGAAAAGGTGTGGTTGCCAAGACTCCTTCACACGTGGGGAGACGGGCCACCTCCAGTATAAATACAGACACAAGTGTGTTACTTTACACCGCTTTGTCACACTAATCCACACTATTTCAAACTGTGCAAGACCTGTTTTATTAAACAGTCAAAAGCTGTGAAAGAATAACAAATTTATTGCGGAATAAGGAAAATTAAGGCCTAGAGCTGCCGTTGGTTGAGATGCTGCGGGTATCTCTGCTGTATCTGACTTTATTTCCATAGTGTTGGTAAGCTTGCTGTTCCTGGTTCAGTGTGAAAACCAATTTATTTTTGCAAGTTGTTAAGTATAATGTATGCAGTGGTGAAAGTAACTGAAAAGAGAGACCCACCAATTTAATTTAAAAAAAAAAAAAATTTTTGTGTAAAATTCATTTTTGCAAATTATTTAAGCTGTGAATGGCTGCCTGAATGTGCATTGGAATGGAAGCTCTGGTACTCGGTTTCTCCAGGCCGTTTGACACCCTCTAAAAGTTCCCTGGTAGTAGACCCGTCCTGATGTGTGGGCTATGCTTGCCCCCCACAAACTACCTCTTCAGAAAATGGCATGGACATTATGTACTTGACGTTATTCTGGGTTCTGTTCCTGTGACCTCTATGATATACAGATTACGCTTACCTCAATAATTCAAGAATTTTGAGACGCCAGAGTAGAAAAAAAAAAAGACAATGGGTTAGAATGTTCTGGGACTTGGGGAAAGTGTTGTGGTGTTCTTAATTTCAATCATCATTTGTTTCCGATTTAATTTTTTTTTCTCCATTTTCCCCATCAATATCAAGGTCTGAAGTATTTGCATTCAGCTGGTATTTTACATCGAGACATTAAACCAGGGAACCTACTTGTGAACAGCAACTGTGTTCTAAAGGTATCGTCATTTTAATTTCTTTAATGTTTGCTACTAAAAGATGAAAACTTCAACCAAAAACTAAATGCATTTCACTCCTGCCTTAAAGGTATATCTATATAAAAACAAAATGTGAAAAATAGAACTTTTACCTGGCGTCACTACCATTTTTTTTAACCCCTTTAAACGTGCATGAGTTAAGACTAGGGCTCAACAAAACTGAAGTGCCAGGTCGCTATGACAACAAGAATCGCTAGGGTTTGGCAGGAGAGCCCCCAACTCCTGCTCCTCAGTCTCCCCGTTGCTGGTGATCAGCACACAGTGATCTCTTCCTTCAAAAGAGAATGTATTTGGCTCCATCTACATTAGAGCTAGTACAGCAATATCCATGTTTCCTGCTTAGAAATAAGAAATGGATGAAAGCCACAGCAGTCTCTATGAAAGCTGTATAGATTTAAATGGAGTGCACTAAGGACTTACAGCTAGCCCGACACCTCTACAGAGTTTCACCAAAACCATGTTTACCGTAATATATATCTACAAAGGGGGACCAACTACGTATTAATGTCTATATATTTAGAATGCAATGTCATGAAAGTCCCTGTTGATATAATGATCAGGTGTCCCAACACTTTTGTCCATATACAGTGTGTCTGCATATAATAAATATATATAATATGCTCACTCTCTCGCCCTGTTCCATTATTGATACAGCTCTCTTCCCCTTCCCCTTAACGCTCCCTAACGCCTGTCTTCGCTGTGTATAAATGCAGCCATGCATTTAAAAAAAGGAAAATAAAGGGAAATAAAAAAACCAAAAAAAAATTAAGGGACCACAGTGATGGTGATCAGAGTTATAAGAGTTGAATCAGAGAGCAGGGGGGGGAGCTGACTATACTAGACTATGAAAAAAAAAAAAATCGCCATTTATCTCAAATTGTTTTGAGACGGCTGTTATTGTAATATGAAGCCGAGAAGAGGTCAGAGGTCTAGGACAGGTGCATATAATATACTACATATAGCTTATTGTCTGCAAAGTACTATGGCCCGTTTTCTAAGGACATTCTGCCATTCTTTCAGATTTGCGATTTCGGATTGGCAAGGGTTGAAGAACTGGACGAATGTCGTCATATGACTCAGGAAGTTGTCACTCAGTATTATCGAGCTCCAGAAATCCTGATGGGGAGCCGTCATTACACCAACGCTATAGACATCTGGTCCGTAGGATGCATTTTTGCGGAGCTGTTGGGGCGAAGAATATTGTTTCAGGCGCAAAGTCCAATACAGCAGGTAATAAGAGTATGGGAAAACGTAGTGTTGCGCGGTACGTTTGTGGTTTACTTGTTTCTAGAAATTGAGTAAAGGTTTTACTGGGATACTTAAGCTGAATTAGTACTGCAGAGCATGAGCCTTGTTCAGGCTAGCGTAGTACGAGGAGCTGCCTGAAATCCATACCCTGCAGTATTTTACACAAAACTATGTCCAAGTGTTCCCCGTTGTAAAAATACCCTCCTCTCTCTTCCGAGTTTTACATGTTTGAGTTCCTTTAGTCGTATTTTATTTTAACTCTGGAGTCTGGTTCATTTGCCACGAGGCTCAGAGAGCCTGCATCTTTGCCCAGGCTTGATTAGATTCACCCTTGGGCTGGCTCTCTTACCTTATTTGCAGAGCTGCATTAAAATAATCTTGCTTCACTCGTTATTTATAAGCATCTATAATTAAAGGGGTGGAAACCCAAGTTATGAGGTAGTAATCTCTCTAACTATTAATCCCCCAGCGTAATGACATTGGTGACTGACTTCCAGAATTGGCAGGAGCTCTGTTGGATGATACAAATTGGTAAATAAAACTGAAGTTGGTAATTAGTCAGTTGTACGGCAAGCCATAACTTGCTTTCTTGAAATAGTGAAATTATAGTGAAATTATGACCCAATTCATTGTAAGATGTTGTTTGTGTGTGTGTTTTGTCTATCAATTTTAATTACAGTAAAAGGCTTGGAATAGTGTTTTTGTCCCCTAACCGCCCCCCCGTAGCGTATTTAGCATTGGCTACCTTTTTTCTTGTTGCACACGAGGGACAATAGTTCTTACCTTTACTAGAAAGCGGTGAAATCTGTCTTCCCTATCCTGTGGGAAACCTAGTCTAATAGCATCACAGATGAGCACCGGCAACATTTTCATGAGCAACAGTAGTTGATGAAAAAAAAAAGACCTAAATCAGGTTACTTTTTTGTATATTCGAGAGAGCTCTGTCATGTTGACAACTCAAAGATCAATTATTTGCATAACCTGCTTGTTAGTGTTCGTCACTTCATTCTTTCCTTCACCTTGAATATCAAAGTAGATCAAAAGATAACAGACAGCATTTGTACGATTGCTCGGGCGCTTTTGATCTCTAACTTATTAATCTGCACAGAACTTCTTAGATATCGGGGGGAAAATGTTAACAATTCATCAGTATAAAGCTTGACTGATCATTCTTTTTCGCCATAAGCGATTGCACACGACCAGTCAAGGCTGTCCGCTTGGTGTTGCTATTCAGGGCAAATTGTTGGGTAAGCAATGATGATTGTTGATTAAATCTGCCTTACTGATTGCCAAATATTGCTCACAACATGAACACTAATTAAAAAAAAAAAAAATTAGCACAAAGTTGGTTTACTACCTGGTTACTATGATTTGTAAATGGGGATACAAATGAGGGAAACGATGGGTACACCATTCACTTGTTTAGATCCAGTTTTTGTTTTCATGGCAGAATCAAGTTGTGCCAATATTATGCATGTTTTCATAATAATGGAATAATGCCGTGTAACTTACCACAGGCCTGCCGTTTGGAATTTGCATGTTTTACAATAAAAATGGAAGTACAGCCATAGTCTGAAGGCTGACAAAAATCTTTTTCAGAAAACCCAGTCAGTGATCCATGTTTGACCCCCACCTCCTGAAAGTGCGTTCATATGAGACGTAGAAGCCAAGCACCCATCCAGTAAATTTGGAAACCCTTATTAAGTTGTTGTGAGAGGAGGTTGAATTTCAGAATTCATTTTTATGACCTTAGTTGTTATGCATCATGGTGCGGCTTGTGTTTTATTATCATTAACCAACAATGGAGATCTAGAGCATCATCTAGAAATCTGCAAACTCTAAATTCTGAGAGGATCTGTGCAAGAACCACCAAACTGGATTTCCTGGCAGGAGTGTGGCAGCTCACCGGTACAAGCGTTATTAATTTTCTTTTTTACTCCTTCAAAAGAACACGATACCCAGGTGACACTTTTTTTCTGAGCATGTTGCACTGAGCAGTTTCACAGCAATTATCGCTCTCAGGGGAGAATTTGTTCCGATTAGTACTTCAGCTGCAGCATTCACAACAATCCCTTGGCAAGCTCCGAGGACCAGGTGCACAAGCCTCTCCTAATATACGTTGAATTATAGCCTCTTCTTTGCTTGTCAGGTAGATTTGCCTACTGATGACTTTAACTCTGTAAGGTGTGTATTGCTTCTGCTTGCACGCCTGCTTTGTAGTGACACAAGGGCTGGTCCTAAAAGACGGAATATAAACCAACAAATAGTAGCCGTTAATATGACATCAGTTAGTTGATCACAATAGTAGAGATATCTCCGTGTTTTTATAAGTGATATTTTTTATATATATATATATATAAGTAGACCTTGAGTAGCAAATATCCCAATTAATCCACTTTTATATGAAATATTCATCTCTCCTTAAAGCAGACAGCTTATCACATATTCTGAAACCCTTAATTCAGTCCTGTAAATATTACTTTCATACTGCCCTCTTCTTCCTCACCTACTGTACTGTATGCGTGTATATATACTATATGACCAAAAGTATATGGACTCCCCTCCTAATTATTGCTAACCAGTGTGTAAAATCACATAGGCAGCCATCTTCATAGACAAACACTGGCAGTGGAATGGGTTGCACTGAAGTCTCTGGTTAAATTACACATGGCACCTTTCAGTAAAGTAATATTTCCTGATCTTACTTTTAAACCTTTGCCCCTCTAGTTTAAGACTATGTCCTCTTGTTGTGGTAGTATTTCTCCTTCTTAAACTCTCTTCTTTTATCGTGTTGATTCCCTTTAAGTATTTAAATGTTTCTATCATATCCCCCCTGCCACGTCTTTCTTCCAGGCTATATAGGTTAAGATCCTTTAACCTGTCCTGGTAGGGTTTATCCTGTAATCCATGAACCGTTTTAGTAGCCCTTCTCTGCACTTTCTCCAACATTTCTATATCCTTCTGGAGATCCGGTCTCCAGTGCTGTACACAATACTCCTAGTGAGGTCTCACCAGTGCTCTGTACAACGGCATGAGCTCTTCCCTCTATCTACTGCTAATACCTCTCGCTATACAACCAAGCATTCTGCTAGCATTACCTGCTGCTCTACTGCATTGTCTGCCTACCTTTTAAATCCTCAGAAATAATTACCCCTAAATCCCTTTCCTCACACGTTGAGGTTAGGACAGTACCAAATATTCTATACTCTGCCCTTGGGTTTTTTTGCCCCAGGTGCATTACTTTGCATATATCTACATTAAATGCCAGTTGCCGCAGCTCTGACCATTTTTCCAGTTTACCCAAATCATTTGCCATATGGGTAATCCCTCCAGGAACATGAACCCTGATGCAAATCTTTGTGTCATCAGCAGAAAGACATACCTTTCCATCAAGACCTTCTGCAAAATCACTAATACATTTTTTTTTAAATGTCTTGGCTTTATCTTGTGACTGTTAAACCCTTAAGGTGAAGACTTAATGAAGTCTTCATGTCCTCTGCTGTAAAGGAATCGGTGCAGGGTAATTTCTGAGTAAGGGCAAGAATCCAAATATCTAATGGGGTGTACAAAGAGCATGAGTTTGATGGCATACCAAAATATCAGTGCTACTCTAAAGCTTTTCTGTACCATACAGGTGTTCTTCCTCAGATATTAAGTATTTATTTCCATGGAAGTTCCTGTTGATGTCTGCCATGATGCTATTGTGTAGCCTACCTGGTAGGGCATGATGTATTGTTTAATATACATAGTAATCTACTATCCTGCCTTTTCTCTTAAGTACTCCATGCACTACGTTCCACCAACATAGCTAACACTCAAATTATTTTTCATTGTAAAAGTTCCTTAAACACTTCGTAGACTTTTTTTTTTTTTTTTTTTTTGATTTTGAGTGGTTTACATGTTTTATGTTTGGATCATATGCCAGTCTTTTTGTTGGAATGGTCTGCCCCCTGTTCTTGTGATTGCTCTTTTCTGTTTTCTTTGGGTCTTGTCACATCTGTTTTGCCATCTTCTAGGTTTGCTAACCTTCTATACCAGCGTGTATATCTGAAGCTGGGCTTGGAGCCATTTCATGTGCTTCCATTAGAAATGTTCTTATAGTTTTGGTAATTACCCTTTCGGAGAATTTTATTTTATTATTATTATGTTTGTTCTTGTTTCTCCAGTTGGATTTAATCACAGATTTGTTGGGAACACCATCACTTGAAGCAATGAGGACGGCTTGCGAAGGCGCCAAGGCACATATACTCAGGGGTCCTCATAAACAGGTATGCTTATGTCAGCAATTGTAGGCATTTTGTATTTTCATGGAAACATTTTTGATTACCTGAATTAAAGATTTTATTTAGAGAGATGTTCACGGGCAGTCTGTGTTCAGTCAACTGATTATATTTCTTGAGGTCATCAGCGTCATGTCAGGAGCAGTAAGACATAATCTGTAACGTTCTGTGACTGTTGGCAAGTAAATTCACTGCCTGCTTGGCTTTTTCATTCAGAAAGAGAGGGGGAAATAACAATGTTACCTTGAAAATATCCAGTGGTACTTTATTTTTTCCCTTGTAATGGAACGTGTTAAGATTTCTAATTATTGGAGAAAAAATAAATTTACCAGCAAAGTTTACTGATCATAAAAAGTCCGTAAGCTACATATATAATGAATTTGTGAATTTAACTTATAAAATGCAATGTATTATGCATTGGGAAGCACTTTATTCATAGAGTAGTTGGACATCACTGGTTTCCATTAGATAGGACTAAGGTGGTGTTTCACAGAGATGTTTTTTCCCCCCAACATTTATATATTATGTAGTAATTATGCAATGCATCTTAAATAAGCTTATTCATTTTTAAAAAAAAAATAACATTCTAAATAATGAGCCTGGGGGCAGATTGGAAAATAAAAGAAATAAAAACAAAAAATATTTTTCTCAATCACACCTTTTATATGCTCCCCTGTACAGAGAGCGAGAGGTGGGAGAGTAAAAAGCAGCTAAGAGAGAAGTACAAGAGAGCAAGGGAAAGGAGGCTAAAACAAAATTAGGATATGCACTAAATAAAGGCATAGAGGCGCTAATAAAGCGCATACATCTATGATCTGCCTTCAAGCCTTGACACATTGTTTTATTGGTTAAATGCATGCGCGTTTCCTAGTGTTGCGTCATTTTACACACTTTTAAAAAGTCTCATCCAGTGTAACAGAGGTTCAAATGTAGAAGATTAGTGTGAAACATGCGCACATCGCATGTGTGTTACAAATATCTAACCTTTAACTTGAAGGTAAATTCTATTCTTTGTTTTCAGAAATATGTAAGTTCTGGGTGGTAGGAAGGGTTACTGTCCATTGTGTGAAATACTGTTGTATTCTGTATTTGACCCACTTGTTCTGCTTTGCGGAATGCGATTCTCTGTCACTTTCATTTATTGGAATCCATTGCTGGTAATAACCGAGACCGGACAGATAATGCGGTGCATCCATTTGGCAGCTTGCCTGAGCTGCGATATCCCTGCTGCATACCCCGAAGCCGTGTCATAAGCCAAGCATGGGTCACTCTGCAAGCAAAATCTATTTCCAAGCCAGCAAAGACAATGTCGGCATTACTAACTATTGAGCCTCAGTTCCCATCTGTTGGACAGCAGAGCTCCGAGGCACAGAACAAGCCTTTAACAGAGATATCGGTTCATAGACGCCATTAGGCATGGCCTCTGGTAGAGCAAGTCCTGCAAGCAAGAGAACCAAGAAATTCAATAAGCCACGTTACATTACCAGGACACAAAAATTGTCCGTATAAGAGATCTATTTTTGAAGTAGCCTAAATTCAGTTCAAAGAAGGTTTCCTTGGGATATAAAGTTACTTTCTCAGACAATATCGGAGTCTGCAGAGTCTTTCTGGAAAACCCCCTGTCCCTTTAAAGCCACAAACACGGCAGAGATTTATTTTCTTATTTTGTAAAGGTCAGCAGAACCTGTAGGTACTTTAGTAAGCGTTTCCTTCAAGGTACTGGTGGACCAGTTGGTTCTACCACAGTATAGACTTCTGCGTTTGGTTCTGTCTACATCAGGGACGTGTTAAATGAAGAATCATTGTTTAACATAAATATATGATTGCAGAAGCCTCATATTTTATTAAAGGTAAACAGCAGGCATTTTTGTGTACTCCCATGAAAGGTCACTGAAATGGGAACAAGGACTGAAGCTGGTGGTTTATACATGAGCTGAAATCAAATGCTTTTTACATGGGTGGCTGTGAGCCAGTCTTACGAGGCACTGTCAGAAACGGGCTACAGCTGGAGGAAAGGTCTAATCAGCGGAATCCATAAAATGGAAATTAATTTCATGACGTGATGTATGCAAATATCATCTTCAGACATTCATAGAAATGAATAATTTACCTCTTTAGGTTTGTGGAAACACTTGTGCAGCTCTAGCAGCCTAGAAAGCAACTGTTGAGTTTAATGTTAAAATAGAAGTATCATCAATCTCACATTTCCCTTCCTTGTCATAAGGTCTTATATGGCTATACAGAGGGCATTGTAGCATGAGCATAGTTTACTAGGAAGGGAACTCCAAAATACAAAGCCCCTTCCTATGTTCCTTTCCAGGAGGGGAACTCGGAGAGTTAGGAACTCAGTTGAAGAATGGGTAAGATTATGCTTGGTGGACATGGGGTGCTGCTGGTATACCTATAGGCAAATACTCCCGATCTGGTGAGGGATGTTTAGGACTTTGCTCCTGTGCTTGTCTCCCATTCCATAATTAGAGTTTATAGCTTCATATTGCAGATATATGCCTCCTTTTTGATAACTTGTTCTGGTAACATTGTAGTTTAGCATTATGATCTTTCTAATGCCAGCAGCATAGGGTTTAAATATAAAAATGACAACATTATTATTACCAGAAGACCCCTTCTTTGTTATTCCGCAGTCCAGCACCAGGTGCATGTGTTAATCCTGGACCTTCCAAGATAGTCGCGCTAATCTCGTGCTGGATAAGGCACGCTCGCCTGCATGTTATTTGGAACCATGTGTGAAAGAATTTGGTTACCAGAACACATCGTTAAACCTTCTGACACTTTAACCCTTTGCTAGGGTTAAGGGGCTTTAAGCCCTGGTTGTGCTTGTGTCCAGTGATGAGAATGTTACGACTGAGAGCAAAACTAGCAGCATGGACAAATTGCTGCTGTTCTTTAACTTGAACAGATGGTTTAGTTTTGTTCACCCTGAGGTTCACTGGGAAATGCTGGTTTTGAGACTGGGTTTAATCAGCTGTATGGTTTATAAGTATGCTTACTTTTCTTCCGACAGACAGTAATTATTTTGTTATTTTTCTCCCTACTTTTGATGCCGTTATCTCAGTCAGCCACTAAGTGGTAGTATATGTATTATGACTACCAATCACTACATACAATGCAAGAGGAAAGGGAGTACTGTTTTTTTGGGGGGGTTTTTTATGCATTGGTAGAATAAACTTTTATTGTTTATAGCAAGTATGTGATATATATATCTATATCTATTGTTACAAAAAAGTGCCCCTTGAGCTTTGAAATAAGCTATTTTTACTGAACTCAAAGTGTAAATTTCCTCACTGTTACAACAAATATGCATGTAAACGTTAATCATGTAACTGGTAAAAGCAATCACAACTTTCCCGTAACTGAAGTGCTATTCCCAATGCCAGTTAAACTGAAACAAATTGTAATATTATAATGATGATGATAGCGGTGCAGATTATACCCACTCACATATTCATTTACACGTGATGTTAAAGCGGTGTAAAGGCATGACATGCTCTCTGTAGTAGACGCTGCCATCACCTTAAATTGGGGAGACAGATTTGCTGCGCTTGCTGCCTTCCTGCATCTATCACCCACATTGATATCGGTTGCGTAATGGAGGAGATCTAAGTCGGTTGATCACTTCTGATTTATACCACAAGCATGTTACATCCTGGATGTGCTTTTTATTCTTGCAGCCATCTCTTCCTGTCCTGTACACGCTGTCCAGCCAGGCCACGCATGAAGCTGTTCATCTGCTTTGCAGGATGTTAGTCTTTGATCCAGTAAGTAAAGCTTCCTTCAACAAAGTGTTCTCTTTCATGTTTTGGTTTTGTTATCCCTGATCCCAAAATAACACTTAAATGTGGCGTATTTCAGCACTGGATCATGCCTAGTAATGTCCGAACCCATTCCAGAAATTATTATTTAATCATACCTAAGTGTCCGGCACATCTTACCATCAACACGTCTGCAGAATCAGTTGGATCCTTGTAAAGACTACTTTTTTATGGCTTTTGTAGCAACGATTGGTGTTTAAGGGGCTAACCACCGTAGTATGTGGCATTCAGTGGGAGAAGATTTCAGGTTCAGGTTGTCGTGCACTGCTGTGGCAAACACATTTTAAGAGAAATGTTTGCAGTATTCTACAACAATAAATGTGTAAATGAGTGCTGCATGCTTGAGGAATAACCTTTGGGTTACAGCAGGAATTCACTTGAAATACTTGGTAAGAACATGCTTCTAGGACAGAGCTAGTACCCATTGAAATTAATAATGTGATGACTTGGTGGGAGTTTACAGGTTAGGCTTCCTTATTTACGATACATTAAGAAAGCCAAGAAGATGTCCAAAAAGTCTTCCCTGAGCTATTTGCCAAGATTGGCCCTTTCTAGTGCATGCTGGGGTTCGAAAGTGTTCAACCGAGCTGCAAACTTGGGTACCGGAACACACCTCAATGTTAAAAAGCTGCTGCCTCCTTTAGTTGACATTTCAATGCATTCTATTTATTTAACCGTGAAGTATGGCTTCCTGTGTATTCCAACCTGGAGCAATGCATGATAGCAGTGTGAGTACATTGGATTGTACAGCGTGTAGAACGGTGCCGGTCATGTATTAACTGCAAAACAGCCCAGATGTTTCCTTTTAATGCTGTTACAAGCGGCAGTACAATGATTCATTAGTCACTGAATCAAAGATGTATTCAGCAGGGATGTGTTCTTTGTATTTAGTAGGTTTCTTGTGGATTCTTTTAGCCTGAAATATAACTTAATGCAGAGGAGTACTTTAAGGATGTTATATATGGCTTTAGCGCCCCCTTGTGGTATGTATAGTGTTTAAAAGTGAATGCAAGGTACAGTACAGCCATACCCCACATTTATTTATTTATTATTTTTCTGCGTACGTACACTTGCGTTTTGTGGTGGAAACGACCTGATAATTGCAGTGCGGGACACACATGGATAAGAAAAAAGTGCTTCACTTTAAGTACAATTTCGCATTACATACATGCTCTGGACCCTTTGCATATGTTAATGTGGGGTATGCCTGTAGACTCCTTGTTCGGGTGTTTTTCATTTATATGCCTTTTATAAATCTGGATCATTTCTTCTAACAAATATAATCTGAATTAATTTGATTACTTGCTTAGAAAAGGACATGACTCAAAAAGGGTGATAGTATTTTTAGTGAAAACCAGTATTAGAAATATAGGAAACTTAAAATGCGTGTGCCCTTCGTGGAATTGACCTACAAATCTGTGTTTACAGGGAGAATATCTTTGGATTTTATTGCATATAAAGCAAGATAATGATGCATGACCATGCATATACACGTCTCTATGCATGTAAAACCCGTGTCACCATGGGATTTTCCAGTCATGCTTGCTGGGGCTTAAAGCAGAGCTCATATTGATTAGACCTTTACTCTATGCCCATCCAGAATGACAGAGAATTAAATACTGGCACTAGATGTATAGTCAATATTTCTTCCCCCCCCCCAGTCAAAGCGCATATCTGCTAAAGATGCCCTGGCTCACCCGTACCTGGACGAAGGCCGGCTGCGCTATCACACCTGCATGTGCAAATGCTGTTTCTCCACGTCTACTGGGAGGGTCTATACCAGAGACTTCGAACCCATCACAAACCCAAAATTTGATGACACTTTCGAAAAGAACCTCAGTTCCGTACGGCAGGTGAAAGGCAAGTACAACGTCCTTGGTTTCTAAGGATTTTAACACTGGGGTGGGTTTTCCAACGCCCCTTGGCACTAAAGGGATTAAAAACACATTTAATACAATGCGTAAACTGTGGCATGTGTTTAGGAAGAAAGCTAGGTAGCTGGTAGTGAGTCGCACTTGTTTGATGGTTAAAAAATCTTTTAGAAGATGCTTCTTTGTAAGCGCTATCACTTCTAAGAGCAGGCAGTGTGATTGGAGTATTTACTGGGTTTTCAGAACAAACCGATGTTTGTATACATTGTGACTATCCATTAAGAGAGAATAGCAAGCAGTGTGGTGCAATATCAGTGATAACAGGGGCCATGTGAGCCTTATATACAGTATTAAAAGCCTACAATTAAAAAATTTAGAGCTGCTAAATCATATAATTATGGAAATGTAAGGTCAATGTGGAGATTTGTTCATACCGATATGCCATGTTAATATGAGTAAATACATGGTATGACTTGCAATGCCTTTTAAATGTGTTATACTTGATAGACATTCTTTATTTTATTGCAGAAATCATTCATCAGTTTATTTTGGAGCAGCAGAAAGGAAACAGAGTGCCGCTCTGCATCAACCCTCAGTCTGCAGCGTTTAAAAGCTTTATAAGGTAGGTTTCGGCAAATGACGGGTTAATACAGCTCTAATCTTCATCATGGATGATGATGCGTGTGTTTGAAGAAACTGTAGGAAAACAAAGACAAAGTTTATGAAAATAAATCTGATGCGATGATGAGTCCACCTTTCACTCAAAATGTTTTAGGTCATGAAACAGTAATTGACACTCGATTGTTGGATCAGGAGAAACATATGATACACTATAGCAGAGTAAGAAAGTGGACCCTCCACAAGGATGGATAATGATCTGCATGTGTGAAAACCTAGTGGTGGTTTATTATTTCATTGCAGACACACATGGCCACGCTGTAGTTACAGTGAACAACGCTGGGACACAGGCGTTTATTAAATAAAGTGAGAGCTCAAGCAGAGGTTGTGATTTCAATGCACTGTGTGTCGCAAAATGCCGGCCCCAGCTTATCTCTCTGTAAAAATAAAAGATTTTGGCCGCAGATTTAGATATGCTTTATGTGGGGCCATCAATGCTATTGGGGCTCACTGGGGTCTGCCCTTTGTAAAGTGAAAAGCAGTCTCGATGTGTTGACGCTTTACCGGTTTCAACGTCATTCTGCATTCACATGCGCTCCGATGTAGTGTCATTTATTTCTAATCATTTCATCTATGAGTTAGTTAAACACTGAACTCCATTAATCATGAGAAACGTGAGGTTTTCATTCATTATTCTTAAAGGCCATGAGTATATATTTGGCTGTGTCATGCGTATGTATGTGTTTCTTCCAGTTCCACTGTGGCTCAGCCGTCTGAGATGCCACCATCTCCGCTGGTTTGGGAATAAGCGTGGAAGACGTACTACTGAAAATGTCATGTAGCTTTCCACTGGAGTCTGGGAACGGCAATTCTGAAGGCCGACTGCGCTTGTACTGTAATATTTGCTAAATAAGGTGTAACGTATCAACCACTGTGTAAAATGTTAATCATTTTAATGGCAAAATGGTGTACTATGGACTTTCAGTCCTACAAAGTCAGTGGTTGTATCCAACACAGAATTGCTTATTTTATGCATTCTAAGCAGTTTTGAGGCTCAGAACAATTTGACGATGGCACCAAATTTAAAGGCGTTTTAGGGGTGTTACTTTTTTTTCTCTTTGGTGGGGGAAAGGGATCTTTGTAGAGGTTTCTTCTTGGTTTTTAAATATTGGTTTATTTATTTTTTAATGAATGTGCACTTTTTTTTTTTTTATATATACTGAGCCATTCCTAAAGCCTCGTAATTATGTTAATACAAGCAATTAGACTTTAGAGACTGGAGACAAATCATGAAGTACTTCCCTAGAAGAGAAACGGGCTACAAGGAGCAAAAGTCATCTACGTATCTTGATGACCTTGGACTAGCACTGGACTGGAGACATTTTTCTACTCACTTGGAAACCGATGGTTTGTGGTTAGAATGAGTGCATCTGCGACTAGAGGGACGGGAACTTTGATTCCTTTCCCAATATAAATATATAAAATATATATTTAATCTATTTTTCTTAGATTTAATTTTCTTTCTTACCTTTTAACTTGTGGGCATGCCTCATTCATCAGTGTAAATAATGCCATCCGTGGGTTTCATTTATGAGGGACCCATTCATTTTCCCGCTCTAAAAAAAAAAAAAAAAAAAAAAAAAGTGAGCTAGCTTGCACAATTTAATCATCAATGTTTTTTTCGTGACTTTTAATTCATTTTATTTTATTCAATCTTGCACTGGGCAGTTTAAACAATAAAAGCAGAACATAGGGGTTGTACTTAACTGTGTTTGTGTACCTAGGCAAAGCAGCTGTGGAAGTATTGAAGTGTCACAGTAGAGAATTATTTTAAGAACTTTTCTTTTTTTCCTCTGTTTCTATATGAACACTGAAATATTTTGTGTATATGTATATACAAACACGTACTGAAGGCCTCTACCTCCTGGAGTTTACAGCTCAGCTTGTTTCACTCCAAATTATTATTTTTAGGTTCAGTGTGCAGACTTGAAACTTGAATGTTCCTTCCAACTTTTGTAAACATTACAATACAATAAAAGAACATTTAATATTGCTTTGCACCTATATCAAATAATTTGAATGGCTTACCCTTGTGTGAATCCAAAAATCAACATTTTGAAGGAAGACCCTGGTATTTGTAATGGACAGTTGTTGAATTTATTGTAATTTATCGCAGAAGAATATTTTTATCTTGAATGAGCTGGAGGATAGGAGGACACAAAGCAATTTTTGGTTTATACTTTTTTTTTTTTTTTTCAGGGAAGTTTTTATCTTCAATGAAGTCATTTTGCTGTGAAAAGTTTGTGTTCTTTCTGTATCCAAATTGCAGATATATTTTGGTATCTTCCTAGTTTCATTTTTCTTCTATAAAGTGGCTTCTGAGAAATCAGGGCAAAAAAAACCCCCAAATGAAACATTTTGATGGGATTTGTTTGCAAAACACAATATTGTCACGAAAATAATAAAAACGTGAAGTGAAATGGGTTATATCTTGGAGGGTGGTCGAATGAGACACTTGCTGGTCACTTTGTAAATGTAGATTTGAAGTACAGTGGTGAAAACATTAAATGTGACATTAAAAAGTTATGTTTTTGTTTCTCTTTTACATATTTCCTGGGACAATGCAGCTCTCTACCAAAATATTTGTAACATGTAAAGTAGATTACTAAACCTCTGATACATAAACCCTTGTGATGCTTCTTTCTTGTGACACGTTATTATGAATGGTTATTTCAACCCAAATCACCAAAGCTTAGATATATAGAGACACAGGTGAGAAATTTTGTTTCAATGTCCCACACATCCTCCTCATAAAATAATGCATATATGTTGAGTACTTTAATATGCATTCCTTAAAAGTTACAAAAATAAAGCACTTATAAAAAAGCTGCAGCTACAGAACTTGGACATCCTTCCCACTGACTTGGTGTTCCACCAAACGCTTCTCCTGCACAACATGGGGTTCTATAGTATCCCAGAATGCGTAAGCAAATGATAATTTAAATCGGCATCTAGGATATCATAAGCATTAAGGTGGATATGATGGTTGGAGTGCACATTTAAACTAAAGACATGTTCTTGTACCTCAATTCAGCGCTTATTTTAACAGAGCCTTAATAAACATGTTCTTCACACACAAGCTGTACCTGTCCACAATATGACCTGACACCAGCAGAAGATAATGCCTGGTTTTTATGTTTCTGAGGATTTACTGTTTGTAGTAGTTTCACCAATTATATTCTTAACTGTACAGTAGCATGCGCTACCCAACAGATGTATGAAAATGCTGACATTGCTTAATGTTCACTCTTATGAAAGCAGCACAGTTGGATATGAATTGATTGCTCTCATGGCTCAGAGCAATGTGAAGGTTATTTTTAGGACCACTAAAGATCCATAGAATAATACACTATGCACTGGAATTTATTTTATATTCACTGGTTTAAAAGTTGTTATATTGATAGGCTATTGCTTACACATTGCGGTTATTTATGATCATGGCTGCTCCTCCTTAATAAAGACAGCAACCTGTGCGTCCTCCCTGTGGTCCACATTATTTCCATGAAAGCCTCTGTAGAATGATGCCTACCACACTAGCCTGTTAAACAGAGTAGCTTGTAAGTGTGGTGATGGGCAGGGATAGGCACAGACATGATATGCAGCAGACTTTTGCTAAAGTTACTCTGTAAAGGACACTTACACTGCAACCACGTGTCAACAATATATCCATTTAAAGGCACAAAGTAGACATAGTAATGGAAAGATGATACAAGCATACACAGTATGCTTTCTCTCGCTCTCTCTTTTGCTTGCCTGCCTTTCCTTTTCTTTTTTGGAAGGTGATCAATGATCTGCCCCACTAGCCCTTCTCTAGCAACAGAGCGTTCAGTCCACCAGGTGGAGGGCAATGGACAAAAAAGTGCAATGAGCACCTTGCAGACCCCCAGGTGACTGTTTAAACTTAGTGAGGGTGCACAATATAATGTTCAGGTTGGACTTGGAATGGCAAATTATAAAACAAATGGCCCTGAGTGCCAAAAATTACTATGGAGGGCAGTGGAAAATTAAGATTGACAATGTACAAACTAGTAATATTTAAGACATGTTAAAACAATCCTGCTCATGTAAGCTTACACTCTATTCGCAGGTATTAATGGAAATTAAAACCTATAAATTCTGAAAACCAAATAACCTTTTTACTTATCCTCTGTACCGTGGCTTATATCCAAATATTATCTTGGTTTCAATGGATTAGCAAAATATTTCATAGTTTGTTCAGATGTGTCACTGTGAATCCAGAGTTCAACTGCTCACCATGAACTTTGACAGCTTTGTACATAGTTGCGCTATCTCCTGACTCGCATCCCAGATAACTGCTCGTCAGCCTTGGAATGTTTACTTGTGTGATTAACAGGCGGTGTTCGCTTTGTAAAGGGTACTGTGTACTGCCCATATTACTTAGTACAGGATTGTTTTGTTTTATGTAGCATTTATTGTATTTTTAAACCAAAAAAATTATGTTCATAGTTTAGGTCACTAGGTCGTGCCCACCCAATATAACAGGCTCCAAACCAGTACCTGTTTTGGGGAACGTGGCTATAGTAACCTGCCAGGATCAAGCATGGCTGCCGCTGCGTAATTCGGAGTCACGTGACTTTAAGGCCCTTCCCACTGTGGGTGTGAAAGGCTGCGCGGCACTGAGCTGTCCAGTGCGCCTCTGCGTCCGGCTGTCACAGACATGGCTTCCGCCACCCGCCTGCTGGAATGGATCTTCTTCTTCTATTTCTTGTCCCACATCCCTATCACGCTTCTGGTGGATCTGCAGGCCGTGCTGCCGGCCAGCCTGTACCCACAGGGGGTGAGTTCCCCGCGGGGAAATACGCACAATGCGAATGTGATCGGTATCTGCTCATCCTCAACAGAGTCCTTACTGTTAGTAAAGAGATCGGTCCAGAGACGTATTACAGCCTGTGTCTACACCCCCTGTGAAGAGACCACCCATGGCGTTACCTGTGCAGCTATAAGCAGGGTTCATAGATCTACTTAGCTTTATGATTTTGTTCCAAGAAAAATGAGAGCAGATCTGAGGGTGAGATAATAGGGGCGATGAGGGGTAGAATTGGATGCAGCACTATACGTGTTTTACAGAAACCTTTTCACAAAACCATTCATACGTTGGTATGATCGCTACCGTCACTACTGTTCTTTCACCTGCTTGGCTTTTACTTTTGAAGTTTCTTCTTACAATCAGACAGTAAACATGGAAGGCAGCCGGTCCACAAGAAAATGTCCTGGTGGCAGAGATTGTCTTTTGAGTGGTTTTCATGGGATTTAGAGTTGGGTAAAATCTAATCGAATAACCTTCACGCCTGTTGTGTTCCCCGTAGCACCTTTTCTTAGTTTGCTGTGTCTTTTTGGCTCTAATAGGGGTTGATTAGTTGACTTTGGTTGCCACACGATATCATTAGATCTCTCTTCTAGCTGTCAGTCATTGACCAATGTTCCGTAACATACGGTTGTGTAGCTTTAATGTATATAACTTATTATATCTCTCTGGCAGGAAGTGAACCTATTTGTGCCGGTACGTGTAGTATCAGTGGGTGCAACGTGTGGCCTTCTCCATTTGTAGACATTTAGGTTCTACTGGTTTGGGGTTAAATATGGTGATATGGTGAGCGTTTGGGGACATATGGTGACCTCAGGTACCTCATGGTCACCAGAATGTAAGAAATGATATAGAACTGCCTGATTCCTTCTTAGGTCAGTAAGGCGATGGAACCTTTGCTCCACCCCATACCTTCGGGTCAGTAGCTGTAGCGTTAGCTCTTCCCCTCAACTGCAGGTCAGTGGCTATGTAGCCTTAGCTCCACCCCTTACCTTCAGCCCAGATGCTTTGTAGCCTTAGCTCCGCCCCTCATGTGCGGGTCCGTAGCTATATAGCCTTAGCTACACCATTCATCTGCCAGTGAGTGGTTGTGCAGCCTTAGTGCCGCCCCTCATCTGTGAGTGAGAGGTTGAGCAGACTTAGCTCCGCCCCATCTGCGAGTGAGTGGTTGTACATATTCAGCTCTGCCCCCTCACCTGTGAGTGAGTGGCTGTGCAGATTTAGCCCTGCCCCTCAAACAGGAGTGAGTGGCTGTGCAGGTTTATCCCTGCCCCTCATCTGTGAGGGAGTGGCTGTGCAGCCTTAGCCCCGCCCCACATCTGCAAGTGAGTGGTTGTGCAGATTTAGCTCCTCCCCTCATCTGCAAGTGAGTGGTTGTGCAGATTTAGCCCCGCCTCTTATCCTGGAGTGAGTGGTTGTGCAGATTTAACCCCGCCCCTCATCTGCAAGTGAGTGGTTCTGCAGATTTAGCTCCGCCCCTCATCTCTGAATGAGTTGCGGTGCCTTAGTCTGAAGTGAGAGAACCAACACCCCTAATGTTGGGCCGTTTAGAGGGGGATCGTCATCTCCCCAACTAGCCCTGCTCACCGGACACCACCTCCCCAGACCAGCACTGATGGTGCTTGGGTGCGCACTGCCCACGGGGGATGAGCAGGGCTGGTTGGGGACAGCACAATCATGCCGCTACCTCGGCAGTGCCCTGAAGGCCCAGGGGAGGTGGCCTTTCCTCTCGCCCCCTCCCATAAACAATCGCTACCGTTTTTAGGGGCTTTGTGGTGAATCACATTTTTGGCAGCAATGTGATTCACCACGGTGCCCTGTTGAGCTGCTTTTGTACCCCCGGCTCTTTCTCAATGAAGTACTTTCACAAAAGGGAGGAGCCACGGGGACAACCTCTCCCTTGTTCCACCAATCAGGGAAGAGGGTGTGTGCCTCCTTGCCCACTACCTTCTCTCCCATAGCCCCTGTTCCCATCCAATAACCTAGCACTTATCCTGCTGGGAGCATAAAGCTCTGGTGGTCTGTTTGCCTCATCTGGCTAATAACTTTTACTTGCAAGATCTGAGGCCTGTTATGATGGAGGACACTGGGCTGTGACATCGTTATCTAGTATTCCGCCATCACACCACAAGGGAGCAATGCCAAAGGACGCGTATTTATCTCCCTTGTGATTCACAGGAGTCTCCCTGTGTGCTTCCCCCAGCAGCAGACTTAATCACCATCGTCTTTTCCCTATCTTCACTGCATCCCAACAGTACAAATGAGGATGCAGTTAAATGAGTTGCCAGGGGGTGGCGCTGCTTGCAGAAATGTATATGAATTAAAGGCCTATTGCGATGATATGATATATATTTAGCATTACCGTTGTGTACGATATGCTTCTAATCAACATTCCGTCTGTGCCTTTCCCCAGCTGTTGGATGTAATGAAATGGTACACAGTCACGTTTAAAGACCACCTGATGATGAACCCACCGGCTTGGTTTATGAGCTTTGTTTTTTGCGAAGCAGTCGTACAGCTTCCTTTCTTTCCTGTGGCTGCTTATGCATTTTATAAAGGTATGGAACCATATTCAGCCGTTTATCCTACCATCATTCAAATCTGTTACCATGAAATGGCTCAGGCGACCCCCTGAACAATTAATGGGGTACAAATGCATTCATTTAACCTAAAAGAAAAAAAGGAAGTCAGTTTATTATTAATGTATTGTTTTATATAGCGCCATCATATTCCGTAGCTACCTTTAATGGAAGCTGCCGCTCCAGGCCTGCAACAGAACGCCCCTTCCAAACACTGATTGGCTTTAAATACTTGGGGGCGAGCAAAAAAATATAAATGGGACCGCTGAGCCATCATATGTTCCTTGCTGCGATCGTTCAGCAGATAAAAATGCTTCTGTCGACAATGGGCTCAGCAGATTCCATATTAAAACAAATAAAAGCATAATGGACAGATATCATTGCCTTTATAAAAGTTTCTCTACGGCGCATCCTGTCCAGATCAGAAGGACAGCCAGATGTCAGGCTCTATCTCCAACTCTCCAAGATGCAGGAAAAAGCAACATTAAAAGAACTTTCAGAAAATATGAATACGAAAAAATCCATTGTTTATTTCACATAAAACAGCATCTTGTTGGTAGCCGGTGATAAATGTTGCCCTGTAACTGTTACAATAAGACAAGTGGTTACTCTAAAATAATAGATCGCTGTTTGATTTAAAGGGCCAGTAACTATATAATAAAAATAGCTCTTGTACAAAATATTTTCCCGGGATACTTTCAAATACTCGTGTAAGATTTGTGGAATTTGGCTGTTCTTAATTCTTAATATATTGATGTTTACCGGGCAGCTGAAACTAAACCTGAAAGATATGATTATTGGTTATGCATGTTTTCTCGTGTCACTCTTCTGTTCTTTCTCCCCTCCGTAGGTGGATGTAGGTGGATAAGGATTCCAGCCATTGTCTATTCTGCACACGTAGCCACCACTGTTGTTGCCATTATTGCCCATGTTCTCTTTGGGGACTTCACCAGGTACAATGGGGTGGACCCTCCAAACCAGAAGGAGCGCCTAACTCTGGTCTCCATCTATGCTCCGTACCTGGTGATTCCGCTGCTTATCCTGATCACCATGCTGTTCAGTCCAAGTTACCGGCAAGAGGAAAAGCGGAAGAGAAAGTAAACGTCCTAGAAGTTGGAGGATCAGCCATTCAGCTATAATAGACGTACATGCGCAACACGTTCCTTTCATGATCTACAGCCCCAGAAAAAAAGGAGGAAGAGCCAAACGTCGCAGCGCAGCTAACACTAATCACGGGAAATTCCAGACAGGGGACCAAGGTTTTCATTCATTATAATTTTTTTTAATATAAAATGGCAGTTGACTCCTGCTAGCCCCCAAACCTCACTGCGAACCCCCTTAATACTTGGCCTACGATTCTAGCACAGGCCCTAATTCCCAAGTACATCATCATATGTCAGCAGAACACCTTTAATGCGGCAGCTGAAGCACTTTTTCATAAAGCGATGGTTGCCGCCAGTTTGTAAACGCAGTAATATCTTCTCAGCAGACCTGGTTTTATAAATTGGAGAGTAGCTTTATTCCTTTTTATTCCTAATCATTAAATATATCTTGGAACGGATCAGCTATTTTTTTTTTTTTTCTTAAACAATCGTAACGTTTACAAAATCCTAATGTAATTTTTGTGTCACTGATTAAAATGTTATTTTACAGATGTGTGTTGTTTCAAACATGAAACTGTCCACATGTGGTGCAAGTGGATTTGCAACCTAAAAACAATATATATATAATATACATACGCATGCACAGACCCTGACATAGCCTCTACATACACAGATCATACGCTCTCTTAATGTCTCCCTATCTTCTTCGGCCACCACTTCCGTGTACCGTCTCCTTTCCCGCAGCTCGGCTTCTGGTTCCTCTGTTTTCTTCGTCCGCTTGTCCCAGCTTGGTTATGGAATGGGGGAGACGCTGTCCCCGTGGTGCACACCGTGGCTCCATCCTGCGGAAGTACTCCAAGAAGCCAGAATATTGTAGACAGATTTTCAGAGCAAGAGAAGCATTTCCACAAATCCGTCTGCAATATTCTGGCTTCTTGGAGTACTTGCGCAAAAGGGCGGAGCCACGGGAACAGCCTCTCCTCTAATCAGGGGAAAAGGTGTGCACAGAGCCGCCTCCCTTTTTTGAAAGTACCCGGATAACTGAACTGATACCGGAGGGAGGGGGACAAAGGACGAAGACAGGAGAACAAGAAGAGCGAAGACAAGAAGTGGAGCTGCGGGAAAAGTCGACAGGGACCCGGACGTGGTCAGCAGAATCCACAAGTCTACTGGTGGCGTAAAGTGCAGCATACTATATACTAAAACATGTCTCAGATTTACATAAAACATGGATAACGCATGGAGTTGCGAAACGATCCACTTATATAAGTTGTGGTCTGTGTATGTATATATATATATATATATATATATATAATGTGCATAGCGAGTCCTCCATCCTATTTACCATACAATGATAAAATTCCTGTATTTGCCACGAGCAGCATTGCGCGTCTTGGCATTAATGATCCTAAGTGCAAATTTCATGATCTACAGCCCAACACGCCAATCTGTGAAAGGCCGTTTTAAATCCTGGCCAAGTACACGAAAACTTGGCGTGTGACCTTACCGTGCGATAAGGAATGCGGGTTCTTTTCCCAGAAAGGTGTGAAGGCAGTGCGGAGAGTATTTCGTATGAAGTACTAGAGGATTTGCGTGTGGGCTACCCCGTACCTCAGCTAGAATTTAAATCATTACTGACTAGTTATATATACGGAAGCTTCTCATGTTCAGCCATGAGTTGCCTTTTAGGTCCAGCTTTCCAAAGATGCGGCCATTTTATTATTCAGACGCGTTACCCCTGGTAACACGTGTATCGAGCCAATAAACAGGACACACGTCAGCCATTTTCAATGCAGCTTTATCAACACAAATGTATTTCACACGAGACAAAACGTGACCAAACAAAAAACAGATTCCCGTGTTTTACATCTCCTAGCGTGTGCTAGTATGAAGAAACCTGTATAAACGTATATTCTGGCCCAGATTATAATGAATAAAACATATCAATATATGATAGAGATAGTGTATACACACAGACATGATACACTAACCAACACGCAAAAAAATAAAATACACAAAAAACACGGTATACACAATGACTAGTTAACGTATAAATTGTAAACCGTTGAGTAAACATTGAGCTTGTGGTATAAATGCCTTCTAAATTGTAATTTTGGTACATATTTATTTATATGATATTTTATTATGTTACAATTCCTCCTTTTTTGGCACTGCTAGGATGCTGCCCCATATTGTATTATTTTGCAGTTGTAATTTTATTTAACTCTTCAGGCACCATAATGTCCCAGTCATTACATTGCAATATAAAATGATGAAAGAAATGGCCGAGAAGCACACGGACCGAGGCTATCGAGTATAATTGAGGGGTTTTTATTGTCTGTTCATAGGTTGTTAAACTACAAACCCCATAATCCTCTGGCGGACTGGGTATCACATGAGTTTTAGTAATTTAGTAATAAGACTTTGATGCATGATTCCAAATACTCTCAAAAATATCACCTGCACTACAATATCTAAACAGACCAATATACTACAAAGTCCTAAAAAATGCCCCAAAGTACATTTTAATAGCTGTACGCGGGTCAGTTAATTGGTCCAAGGCATTAACGAGGCTCTAAAACTGGAATGGGATCTTGCTGTGGACTTTTAAAAACAGTTTTGAAATTGTAAAAATAAACTGGTTGAGCCCAGATGTGTTTTTTTTTTATGTATCTGTTTAGTAATGAATAAGAAAATATGAATCATGCACTGCATTATTTTATTAAACTAAATAAGTATAAAATGATAAAATTCCATTTTCACTTGATTGTGATGAGGAATACACACCCCATCAGGAACCAAATGCGCCACGCTCGCCAGATTTCGGCGCCTTGATTTATAATAAAAGTTTATTTGAAATTTAGTTAAAATGTGTAAAAATGTATCCACATAAAAATAGCCAATGTGATTTTTTTTTTTTATATGAAAATGTGTTTGCTGGCAATCAAAATGCGAAGAGGTTATAAGGGCGCTTGACCAAGGGGGAGAAAGTACTCGGTTTGCCGACAGGCCAAAAAAAAATGGCTTCTGGCTTACGTTACTTCGTACAAACAGCTCATACCGTGCGGAAAAATCATTGCTTGAGATGTCTTAAAATTATTATTTTTAAAAAAAAAAAAAACTTTTAAACAGATATATAAATCATACAAAATTCTGTCCGGTTGACATTGGAATGAAATGTTTGTTCACCTCCCAAAAATTCCCACAACACTGTAAAAAAAAAAAAAAAATACATCCGCGATCAGCTGAGGGATGGAGTCTTGTAAGCTGTTATTTCTGAAAGGTAAATTGGTCAATGAATTCATTTTGCTCGCCGTGCACTTTACATAAAGCTTCATATTCTACGCGATATCTGGAAGATAAATGAAGAAGAAGTAATGTGATCAAACATCGTATGACTAATGCTCAGCATCATTGTAATCCATTTACTGGAGCATTAATAGTGACCATCAAAATGCAACACAACAGGTTTGTGGTGGGTTGCCTCTTGCTCTACTTACAGGGTATGGCTGGAAACAGGTTAAGAATCACCTATAGTCTCCATGGAGCCATTGTATAAAAACAGGATGGATTCTCAGTAGAGGTAAAAAGACCCAACTCCAAGCTGTCAAGCAGCTCTCGATAACATGAGCAACTCCCCTTGATGATTTTTTTAAGGTAAACACCCTGTGCCGACCCGCCATCTGACCCCGGTATCCACTCTGAGGTGAGATCTCGATAGTTTGTGAAGTTCTCTTATAGAAGGTTTTAGATTTACTTAGGTGGCTAAGAACCCAAGTTTAGAAAATGGACCTGCCAGTCCAGGAAACATTACCAGCTCATTGAGAGATGGGAAGACTCAGATAGTAAATTATAACATATAAACATACCAATTAGATGTAGACATAAATATAGTCTTGAATAAAGATAAAGAATATAAAACAATTTGTCTCCTCAGCTGCCATCCTATAACCAATAATCTGTGTAATATCCAATATATATATAACCAATAATCTGTGTAATATCCAATATGTATGACCAATAATCTGTGTAATATCCAATATATATGACCAATAATCTGTGTATATCCAATATATATGACCAATAATCTGTGTATATCCAATATATATGACCAATAATCTGTGTAATATCCTATATATATGACCAATAATCTGTGTAATATCCAATATATATGACCAATAATCTGTGTATATCCAATATATATGACCAATAATCTGTGTAATATCCAATATATATAACCAATAATCTGTGTAATATCCAATATATATGACCAATAATCTGTGTAATATCCAATATATATGACCAATAATCTGTGTAATATCCAATATATATAACCAATAATCTGTGTAATATCCAATATATATGACCAATAATCTGTGTAATATCCAATATATATAACCAATAATCTGTGTAATATCCAATATATATGACCAATAATCTGTGTAATATCCAATATATATGACCAATAATCTGTGTAATATCCAATATATATAACCAATAATCTGTGTAATATCCAATATATATGACCAATAATCTGTGTAATATCCAATATATATGACCAACAATATGTGTAATATCCAATATATATAACCAATAATCTGTGTAATATCCAATATATATGACCAATAATCTGTGTAATATCCAATATATATGACCAATAATCTGTGTAATATCCAATATATATGACCAATAATCTGTGTAATATCCAATATATATGACCAATAATCTGTGTAATATCCAATAATCTGTGTAATATCCAATTTAAGACGAGAGATACCATTAGAGAGATTTATTTCCATAGATTATTTATTATTTTACATTCCCACCAGATACACCTATATGTTTATCACTTCTCCAAAATAATTCAGAACTGCTATATATCAGTCTGTAGAACATTTCCTACAGATTGACACAAGGTACCGAAGTCTTGGACATATCTATTGCCCTAAACCAGGGGTGTCCAAGTTTTTTGTGCAGTGGGCCACTTCATCAGAAATGTATATGTGCATGGGCCGCACTCATTTTTCACTGTGAGAAAACATGGCCTTTTAGCTTTATAATTTTATGGAAAATAAAAAAAATAGACAGAATCTTAACTCCTCAGCATCCATGTGTACTGGATAAAGATGACATCAGTGCTCGGCAGATAATACAACTGGGAGTCCATCACAAAACCTTTACTTTTCCTCCCACTGACGAAAGTTTCATCCTCTGAAGTGACTACAAATTCAGGAGGGCGTTTTATATCACATATAATAGCTTGTCCCCCCCCCCCTTTAAATGAACATTTTATTTATGAAGGGTTCATAACCCTTGGCTTGGCTTGGAGGGAATGCATTTGCCTCGATTTTTCCAGACAATGCCAACGACCTAAAACCTACCTTTCCTGCTGCATCTTCTTCTCTGCTACTAAAGCTTGTAGCTGCTGCTGCATGGCTTCTCTTTGTTTGGTTATCGATTTTAGTAAATTCCGAGCACCGATAACCTGGAAAAGCAAATGACTCCCGTTTTATTTTCTGAAATAGCGCTTTCTTAACATTTTGGGCAGCGAAAGCTATAGAGTTCCACCCTCAACCCTCATAGCCACGCTACACCCGTTGTGAAGAACATGAACTCGATTCCAACAAAAGAAACAAAATACGAGTACGGGAAAAAAAGACGTCGTCTTTATGTACCATGCAAATAGGTCATCACAACATTTTAATATTAAACATTTTAAAAAAAATCAAGAAAATAACATCAGCATTGGCAGCAGGTTAATACAATTAAGGTACTGCCCCAAAGCAATGCTTTTTTTCCTTATTAATGTTGAATCAGCCTGGGCTTTTCTATCAGCACCGTCATATATCTGGAATATATTTACTGGGAATAAAGTTCTAAACTGATCCAAAATATGGAGTAGTCATTTCTCACACAGTCTGGATGGCACTGTGTGTATTTCGCAATGTTACCCATTTCACAAGATATGTCACGCTATGTGTGCTTTGTGTTTGCCAAGCTGATTGAATCAAATCAACGAGCAGACAAGGGACTGTTCCCAAGACCCAATGCAGGATAAAGTCCATCTTTTAAAACCCTATCACCGGAATGGATTAATGTACTCTGGTATATTCATTGTATTTCTTGTACATCTATTCAATATAGAGCAGGTAAGGATCCATACATGGCAAGCCAAGAGTCTATAGGCATCGTAGCCGAGGACCAGAAAACTGGATATGAAAACAAATTATATATATAATATAACACAAATTATCTATTTTCTTTCTTAAAACAGCCATGGACGGGAAATCTAGAAGAACTTTCAGCCCTGTGGTTTACAAAGTGATATTGTAATTTAGTTTGAGATAAAAAAAAAAAAGTCCATCAACTTCAATCTTGATTAAGAAGAAGGCAAAACCTTATTTCCTCTAAAAGGGGAAAAAAAACCTCCCCGACTCTAAAAATGACAATCTGATTTTTTATTGGATCAATAAATAACTTATTACATTCTTATTAACCTTTATATTCCTGAACATTGTACTTTGATAAGAAAAAAATCGAATCAATCTAACCCATATTTAAAGGCGTTTATTATCATAGCATAAACTCTGTAGGTAGTGACTTCCACGTCTTCATTGAACCCTTTTTGTTGCATTCAGTGGCAACTGGATAGTTTTCCATTAAAAAAAAAGTCTCTGAACTTTATTTTGAAGCCCATTTTCAATATTGCATAATCATCTCTCTTTCAATTTGTACAGAAAGTAACCTTTTATGTGGAACTAACTGCAGCGTTGATCACTTTATTATTATTTTTTTAATATGGGACCTCTCGCACCAAAATCAGTCTTTTGGCTCCATGCCACATAAGACGGAATCATTGGTGATCACAGTGGAAAAAGGATGTATATCATCTAGCCCTGGGGTTTTATCCATTTTAACATCATTTAGCAGTTTATCCATCTTGCCCTGTATCAGCCAATCACATGATTGCTGCAAGTTTGCAACCCAGCAGGCATTCGTTTCTTAACAGGTATACACGGAGGCAAATATTTTAAATGTATATCTTATTTATTTTTACTTTTTTTTTTTTTCTTTTTAACAATTCTTACCTTCATTTTTTCAGTCTCTGTTTCTTTAGCAAGCTGGTCAACAAGATCGATTAATCCTCCCACTGTATTCTGGAAATGGCCAACTTCTGCAAACAGATAATCCAAAGAGTGTTACTGATGCAAACGCTAAGTCATGAGGACAGGTCAATTACGTGTTGCAGTACTGATGATATTATATTCTTGGAACACACTTTCATTGGGTTGAGTGGAGCAAGCGAGCGAAGCATATTTCAGCATATTTCTAGAACACGATTAACAAAAAAGGGTGATAAAACCTTGATTAGATATATAATATATATATATATAATATATAACTCACTTACACTACTCCCCCCTGCCACGCTACTGCCTATCTTCTGCCATCTTTAATCTGGTTCCTGTGGAAGTGCCGTGCATCACGTGACCCCACTGGGAGCCTCGTGGCCCCTGCTACTCCACATCCCAGCAGGAAAGCATAGGGCACCAGATTCATGATGGCTACCCTGCAAAATTCTACAAGACAAACACACTGATTCGTTATCATACTCACTGCGGTAATCAATAGAGCGGCTTAGTCTTAATCACCCACACTGAGAACTTGACTAACGCAGTTCTATGGAGGAAAGGGTTTCATTGGACAAGCTTTGCTAGAAACCATCAATGTGGTGTTTTAGCAGGTAGAGTCACCCAACATATCATGACAGCCTAATCCCATTGTACAGCGCTATGGAATTTGATGGCACTATATAAAACAATAAATAATAATAATAATGCCAGCCAGTGCTATAAAATTGTTTATTGGAAAAAATTAAATACAATGCATGTTTTCCTCAACAAAAAAATCTACATTACTGTATAGAGCACTCACTTTAACACTAAAATACTTGCTTTTGTGTGGGATTCCCCTTTAAGTGCTATAGAGGATATATATATAATATATTATATATATTATTTGTCTCTTTATTCATGACTTACTGTCTACAAAATCACGACATTCATCTTTCAGTTCTGTTGTTTGTTGCAGGACTTCGGGATCTAAGATGCGCAGCTTGTTCAGGTCATCGAAGTGTAGCCCAGCTTCTGACAACGTGTCTGTCGCCATCGCTCGGGAAAATCACCCAGTTATTCTGTGTATAGAATATGACATCAGAAGGTTAATTACAACTAAACTGATTTCCCACAATTGCTTCACTGATGCAGATTAGCTATTCTCAAGTATTTCTTCTTCTTATATGAATACGATTGACAAAGCAGGCAGAACACGCGCGCCTACATTGGGAGGCTTCATCCAACCCCCAAAATAAAATGAATATTTATTTATGATTAATAGGTGATCTTATCCCAGTTTGAGTTTTTTCACCTAATTAAGCATGATCAGTAAAGGCACCACTGTCTGATAGAGGAAAATGTGATTCTACAAATGGGTGCTTTTACCATCTGTGTGACCAAGTGTTAAATGTACTAATTCCTCCCCAATGCACGCCTCCTGTGGTTACCAAAGGTAGTGCAGTTCTGTCCATCTGGTGGCCAGGGCTGGATAGCATCTGGTCCTCCAGCTGTTTTTAAGCTACAGCTCCCATTATGCTCAGGCAGCGACTTCTTGGCCATTAATGAAGCTGAAGCTCAACAGCATGAAGGGGATTACAGAATTCTCGTCTCCGAATGACAGCTAAATATTTGGATTTATTTCTAGCATCATTCATTCATTCATTCATTACATCATCAATATCATCAATAATTAACCACCGTCACTGCAGCACACATTATTATTACCGAAGCTGAAACCTTCCGGGCAGACGCTATCCCAGAGCTCGGTCCTCTGTTCATCCAGCCGCTCGGGCCTCACTCTGTCGCGAATTCCGGCTGCCACGGAGACCGCTGGTTACTGTTTACTAACGTCACTTCCTGGAACGCATTTCGGGGACCATAGCGACAATAGTCTGAGGAGTCCTGAGCCGCCATCTTTCTCCAGGGAGTGTTCCCACAATAACAGTACAGACTCAGAGCTCTTTAATCAATACACGTATTTCGTCCTGCGTTTTTACTTTTTCGTTATTCCACGTGACTACTAGAGACTTTTGTGACTATTTCCGCACACTGTATGTTAATAAGGAGTATGTATTTTTAAAGGGAAATGCTACGTCACTCAAATGTACAGGTAACGGGTATCCAATAACAAGCCAGTAAATGGTTCGAGCATAATGTCAGGCTATAGGTCATAAAGCTCACCGCACCCTTTTCGTGGTGCATTGTGGGAATCGCTGTGCCATTGCGCGCTTGCTTAAGACATTTCTATGGGAAACGACTGGGCTTGAGGACTACATGTCCCATTGTGCAACGCATCATATAGTTCTAAGCACAAGAGACGCCGACAATCACGCCCAACTATGTGAGAGACGGACGCTCGGAGTTGGCGTTTGGTTTGATAGCCATATTTATTAAGGGACAATATCTCTTGTTTTTAGATCTCTTTTCGGTCATTGGGTGGTTTCTGTGGCAACTGATACCGGAAATGAGCTCATGCAGTGGGGGAAAAAAATAATGGGAGAAGCTGCGGGGAGCTGAGCTTGGAGGATCCTGTACGTGAGGCTGGTGGCGGAGCCTGGGGAAGCAGGTGTGTGGAAGTGTCTGCGGGTAATGATAACACGGAGGCCTCAGAACTCCATAACAGATGGTTTAAGTAAATATATGGGGTCGCATCCACTGTAATGTGATGCACTTCTTCTTATGTCCTGTTTACACATTGTACAGTGCTATGGAATATGATAGCGCTATATAAGTTATTATAGGAATTGGTGACCATATCTGCTAAAAGAGCAGTGTTAGCGAACTCTGATTAAAGCAGAGCGATCTGCTCAAACTCTTCATTGATTTGTACGAATAAGTAAATGTCAGTTAACAGATATTGCTATAATAAGAGCAGTCATATCACAAATACAGTGCTGTTTCCATGGTGATTGTTCTACATTTGGAACCTTGCGTAATAATTGTATGCTATAAATATGACCAACAGTCGGCCATCGGTTTGGTCCATTAGGGTCTTTTGTAGAGTATTTTCCACGGGGTGGGCCGTTATATATTTAAGTTGGTGGTCACATGAAAATAGTAAGAGCTTTATCTGTTGTAGGGGGTTTGAATTAGTTTTCATGGCTCATCATCCTTGTTTAGCTTGTTATTCTCCAACCGATGGCCTGCTAGCTGAATGTGGTCCTAGTTATTTACATGGATCTTGCCAAAGACCCTTAACTTCTGCTCTATAACACCATAAATGATTAATGATGTTAAAAGGGGTATATGGATTCACTTGGGCGTGTATGGGTGTATTTCACATAATCCCATCATTTTAGCTTTATAAAATTACACAAATCATGGAATACGCTCTAATAATCTAATTACAGCCACTCTTTCTGTTTCTTCTTCCATCCATAAATAATTGGCGGAAACAGGATGATTAACGTATCTGAACTGGGATTTCCAGCTCTCCCAAAGGGATTTGGAGGAAATGTGTGTTTAGAGAAAACGAGTGACTTGACTGCTTCGCTGAAGCGTTCTTGTATTTTGAGGTTTGGTTCCACCTCGGTTTTATAGGACACTAAAAAGAGGTGGCTCTCCACAGCACATGAAAGTAAAGATGAATAAAAGAGTCTTTAAAGACGGGACAAGCAGAATAAACGCAAGGATTAGGATTCAATCCATGGTATAGAAAATGCACTTATTGAGGTTATTGGTTAAAAAAAACCACTGAGTTTGACATAATTTGCTCTTGTGATCTCTCTCTATAATGTCATGTAAATCAGTGACCTCGCCGGACAATATTAGGAGCTCAAAGGAAGCTAATAGCTTTGTGGCTTGGAGTTCTTTTATTACATAGACCAGTTAATATATCATTTGTTACATCAGTCACTCGATAAACGTACAGAAGCAAAGGGGAATTCAATGTCGTTCTTGTATTGAACTCCAAACAGCAGGGCAAGGCTAGGACACTTCAAGCAGGAGATCTTTTGGACCTTATCTGGCCGGACGGTTGATTAGCCGTAGACTGCGAGATGCAGAAAATATTCATGAAATTGTGGTTTTATACAGTTATTGTTTCATATTTAGGACTTTATCATCGTTTTATCATCAAGACTGATCGTTAATTGTAAAATTTCATTGTTGTTTCCTCTCTGCCGCTGATCATTAGGGTGAAAAAGTGTGGAAAGTTAGCAGGCACCCATATGCTGCTTACTTGAAAGGCCTTCCGCTTGCAGCATCCCACCACGGCGGCACACGTGAAGCCCACTGTGTGCAGAGTCATCGTCTATTTGCAGAGAGAGATGTCCGGAGACACTTGCCTGACAGCCATGTGCCCAGCTTCGGGTGCCAAGCCGAAAACATACAGCTTTAAAGGGGGCTGTCTGGGGAACAAGTATGTGCGGCTCAATGTTGGAGGTTCCTTGTATTACACCACGGTTCAGGTTCTCACAAGGCATGACACCATGTTGAAAGCCATGTTTAGCGGCCGTATGGAGGTCCTCACTGACAAAGAAGGTGAGATAATTACACCCTTGTTGTTCTAGTAATGTTACTGGCTGTACTTTTCTTGAAAAGCAATGTATTTTTAAGAGCTTGACATTGGGAAGGACGGTGCAGGCGGACACGCGTGTGTATTAGGGTAAGAGGTCTTCTGAGAAGCCATTAACCTCTATGGTCTACGAATAGACCGCACTGTAACTGCTTTCAGGAATCAGGCCTGAGCCAGCATTATAATCAATGCCTTTTCCTGTTTGTGAGACAGTTTGATATCCTTGCACTTTTGTTGTTCGAGGGCCGGTTTTCTATGATGTGCCCATGCAGTTGTTTGTCCTGGGAACATTTTGAAACTGGTTATTGTTTTCATAGAGCTGCCTTTGATTTATATCTTAGTACAGCGCTAAGGAATTTGATGGCGCTATATAAAACAATAAATAATAATGGTGTCTGTCTTTAACCCCTTAAGGACCGGGCTCATTTTTCGTTTTGTACCCTGTGGGACCGAGGCTGTTTTGACACTTTTGTGGTGCTTGTGTTCAGCTGTAATTTTCTCCTCACCCATTTAGTGTACCCACATAAGTTATATATTGTTTTTTTCAGGACAAGATGGGCTTTCTTCAGATACCATTATTTTGATCGTATCTTATTTACTATAAAAAAAAATAAAAAAAACATGGTGCAAAATTGAAAAAAAAAACCACATTTTATGACTTTTATTTGAAAAATCTTTTACTCACCTAAAAAAGCAAGTAAAAAAACTAGCTAAATAGATTCTACTACTTGTCCTGAGTTTAGAAATACCCAATGTTTTTATGTTTTTTTGCTGTTTTTTGTAAGTTATAGGGCAATAAGTACAAGCAGCGTTTTATGATTTCCAAATCTTTTTTAACAAATCTGGTCAGTCTGCCTCCATCTCCTCTTTGGAACATCTTTGAAGCCGGTTAACTCAATTTAACCCATTCAAACCATATATTTTTGAAAACTAGACACCCCAGGGTATTCCAAATGCTGTTATTTTAACCCTTTCCATGCACCAATTATACAACTACACTTTGTCAAACTTTGTAATAGTAATTTTTTATATTTTTTTTCCACACAAATTGTACTTTAGTTATAGATATACAGGTCCTGGTATATGCCACTGTCAAACAACATGCCAATGTGTGTTCAGGAACATCTCCTGAGTGCAGTGATACCCGACATGCATGGGTTTGTCGGGTTGTTTCAGATTTAAAATGCCACATTTGGGAAGTGCGCTTTTTTTCTCCATTTTGGTCAGTCTGTACCTATGCCCTATCTTTGAGCTAGGCCACTCCAATTTACCCCATCAGCCATTTTTTTTATATATTAGACACCCCTTGGGTATTTGAAGTGCTTTTATTTTAACTCTTTGTTGAGATTTTTGAGAAATTTTAGCACTTGCTCAAAATAATAAACTTTATTTTTTAATTTAATTTTATTTTTTTAATACTTTTTTTATATTTTTTTTTACACATTTTGCTGGTACTGGATGGTTCATCTAGTGACATCACTGCATAATTATTTTTTTTAATTTTTTTTTTCCATTTTTTATTTATGTTATTTTTTTTGAATATTTTACTAATCACATAGTGATTAGAAAGCTGGGCTCCATTGACTTGCATGGTTGAATGCAGTACCTGTATTCAACCAGCAAGTGGAGCCAGTTCTCTAGAGGGTCTGGAGACCCTCTAGCGAACTTTTTCGTCTTTATTGTTTTATTTCCCGGGCCGCCGCCATCTTGCTTGATGGCGAAGATCACCGGCAGCGGCGGCTGTGACCGCTCTCCGGAGCGGTCACAGCCCACCCAGAGGTAAGTGTTTGGTGTCGCTGGATGCCTCCTGATCGAGGCATTCCAGCGACACCATTTAAGTTTAGGAGGCGATCAACGATCGCCTCCTAAACGCTTTTAAAACGGGCGTCCGCCATACAATGTATGGCGGCTGTTGACGCCCCGGGGAGGGGCCAGACATGGCCCCTGATGCCGATCTCGGCCTTGCTGAATGCCTCGACATCGAGGCATTGCAGCAAGGCCGTTTAAGCGAAGAAAGTGATCCTTGATCACTTTCTAAGCTTATTTAATTTTTTGACGGTTCAGGACCGTCAAAGGTCATTTAGTGACCTTCTTGTTATGACGGTCCTGAACCGGCAAAGGTCGCGAAGGGGTTAAAATGTACAGTTCCAGCCAGTGACACGCATAACCAGTAAGCCTTTCATTTAAGGGCCACCCGGGAAACCTCGGGGCCACGGCTTTAAGCTACCAGTGCTCTCCAACTTCACTTTTTCCTGAATTCTGTACTCCAGCGCTGATTATAATCGGTCCATACCGAGCAATTATAAAGAAGAAAAGACACATTTTCCTTAATAGTTGGTATGTGCCTGTCGGAAAGCATAGTCCTTATCCTAACATAAACATGGCTCGTCCATGTAATCCGACCGCAGGAAACAGACTAAATCCTCCATATGGAACAAAGTTATGGTTCAGCTGAAAACCGTCTCTTGTATTCTCTAGCGTCCCGCTCTCTTGCTGAATAACGTAGATGTTTGTACGGTGAGCTGGTCAGGTACGGTGCAGAAGTGCAAAGTGATTAGAGCCTTGAATGAGTCTGCGCTTAACATGTTAATTGCTTGTTACTGGAAAGGAACAATTTAGGACATTCCTTCTACATGACTGCATGTTTTCCCACGAGTTCCACATTTTACCAACGGTAACTTATTTTACCATTTCAGTACTCATCTGATCAATTGTCTTATTAGGGAGTTTAGTTGGTAAAAAAAATTAACACCTTTTTCTCCAAAGTTCTCCTGATAATCCTGAAAACCACTTCTATAATTATAATATAATTAATCTATATATATATATATATATATATATATATATATATATATATATATATATATATATAATTAGTGTATGCACATTCAGGAGAAATGCTTTGCTTTTTGTTTGTATTAGCGGTGAATTGGATTTTCCTAGCCGTCCTTTTATCAGGTTTTCATATCGTGTAGCAGTTCCCGGATACTGGTTCTGACCAAGTCCTCATCTCGGCTGCACATTTCAAGGACCGTTTTACTCTGACTTTGGAATAAGCTATTACGTAGAAACAGTATTTTTGAACCAAGTGTCGTTTTATTGCAGCCGTGGCACTAAATAAATTGGCGTTTGTTAATCCTAATCCTTGGTCGTGTTGAATGTTATCCGCTTCTATGGCAATGGTCCGCAACACTTTTCACCGTCGGCCTGTGAGTAATCGGAGTGGTAGTCCAATGCATGCTGGCTGACCTTGCTGCAGAGCATTGTGCAGATGCTAAGGAATGAACACCGTGCTCATTCATAGATCTTTGGATCTTAGTATAACTGCAGAACCAATAGTCAAAATGACGTAGTGATTTGGTTGATATTCTTTTACACGGTATGACGTGACAGCTTGGGAACAGAAATGAAACCATTTACGATGCTGATTGTAGGATCATTTTTGAAGTGCTCCACTTTTTCTACAGGTTGGATTCTCATTGACCGATGCGGTAAGCACTTCGGGACCATATTGAACTACCTTCGAGATGACGCTATTGCGCTCCCAAAGAACAGACATGAGATCAAGGAGCTAATGGCAGAAGCCAAATATTACCTCATTCAGGGCTTGGTAGACCGGTGCCAGACAGCGTTACAGGTGAGGATTAACCCTCAATACACATTCCAAAGACGTGTGACAAGCGGTGATCTCATCATGCAGGGGCTAAAGCTAAACAATTAAAAAAGACTCACAAAGGAAACATTGTTTGAAATACATCACGCTGAATACGAGTATAATCATTTGTTTCCATAATATACAAATTTATTTAAAGTCGCTGTCCTCACTAGTAAAAAGACGCATGATAATGAATATATAATTAAAGGAGCACTTAACCTTAGTTTCATGCTCAATGTATATGTGGTGCATTTTGCATGGGCTTCAGTGCATTATACTGCATGCAAATTATAACCGGTATGGTTTAGTTATTAGAATAGAAAATAAGACTAGTTTAACTCGCATGTAGGAATGTTTAGAATTGCATTGTGCTTGTTCCTCCCATCTTTTTGTTTTATTGTTGCTTTGTTATTCAGTAACATAGTTTAAAGTGCACTAAAATGAACTGTTTCTATTTAACTTAAAATATAAATATTTATATAAAACAATATATTTTGTGGATTTTTTTCAGGATAAGAATGATTCATATGAGGCTGTCTGTAACATACCTATTATTACATCACCTAAAGAAGAAGAAAAACTGATTGAGTCATCTGCCAAGGTTGTCACGCAGTATGGGAAATTACATTGATTGTAGACCTGTGCAAACAGAACAAAAATGATTTGGACAAGTTTTGGTCCATTCATTTTTGGACAAACTAATTTCCTGCCCTTCCAGTTCAGAAGAAAATATGAGTGTATTTGACATTCGAAAACGAAGTTTGTTGTCCCTCAGCCTCATTAACTCTTTCATTGACACACGCATTCATTCACGCTCTCTGAATGTCTCCCTACCTTCCCCGCCATCAGCTTCTGTGTCCCTGTCTCCTTGACGCAGAGCTCCCCTTCTTGTTCTTCTGTCTTCTTCCTTTGCCCGCTTCTCAGTACACACGGCCTTCGTGGGGAGGCCATGTCCACAGAGAAGCGGACGAAGAAAGAAGACTGAAGAACAAGAAGGGGGGCTGCGCATCAAGGAGACAGGGACACACAAACAAATTCTGAGCCCTTTGTTTAGTTTTCATTTGTTATGTTTGGGGTCCCTTCTTGTTTTTGAATTGGCAAATTTTGGTAAAATCCCCATTTTGTACAAATCTGAATGCACAAGTCTAATTTGTTGGGCGTGGACTGGGTTTTCAGGGTGTTTGCTGGCCAGCGAGAGTTAACATTTAAACTGTGTAATGCTGTTGTGTGTGATATGGGGCCAGTGCAGCCTGTCTTCTAGATGTGATATTAGGGAGGTGAGATGTTCTACGAACTCACATCTGTAAATAAACGCCAATCCCTGCCAATAAGCCCATTCTGAGCTGATTTTTAAAAAATTCTTCTGTGTAAACTGTTCAAGTATGTTTTTTGGACTATAGGCCCCCAAATCAAGTCTGTACTATACAATAAAATAATTATTACTTAAATATGCAAAATCTGTAGCAGCTCCCTGGGCTCGTCTGTTGAGCTCTGCAGGGTCCATAGAAGATTGAATCATGCCGAGTTGAATGTTAGAGGGTCTGCTGGGTTCAACTGCCAATTTCTTACTGGGATTAATGGGAAACCAGTTTTCCGATAGTTTAGTGGCTGCCTAATTTGTAATTTTGTGGTCTGTATAAACCCTATGATTATTCTGCGATTTGCAAAGCTGTGTCATCACAATATCAGCTACTGTAACAGTCCAATCTGTATAAAGTTTAGACCTACTGATATTAGTGTTGCATTAGTTGTTTGAGGCCACTATATAACCCCATCTCTTCTTTTTATGTTTCTCTCCAGCCTGTGGTCAAACTGCTGTACAACAGAAGCAATAACAAGTACTCTTACACAAGGTGGGTTATTCATAGACTGTGGAAAATCCATAATGTTTATTCATGTGTGTAAACCTGGATGTTTGAGACTGGAACTAAGTGTACAGGTCACAGAATTGGGTAGAAAACAAATATAAAGTAATTGAGTATTTCATATATTTTCTTCTTTTCCACTATTGTAGCAACTCTGATGACAACCTTTTGAAAAACATCGAGCTGTTTGACAAGCTCTCCCTTCGCTTCAATGGACGTGTGCTATTTATTAAGGATGTGATTGGTGATGAGATCTGCTGCTGGTCCTTTTACGGCCAGGGACGCAAGCTAGCGGAAGTATGCTGCACCTCCATTGTATATGCAACCGAGAAAAAACAGACTAAGGTACTCAATATTCTTCTAGCAACTCCTTTATTTTATTAGAAGTCGTTTGTAAAGTAGATGATTGCTTTCCCAACCTGGATGTAATTAGTAACACAGATAAGTATTTGTTTTATGTTAAAATAAAGTGTTTTCTTGTATGCCAGTAATTATCTTAACCAATAATAAATCTTAAGTTTCCTATTATACTACACATGTTAACTTCACTTGGGGTTCGCAGTATTCTCTGCAAAGAAGAAAACCCAGCATTACAGAAAAGTGATACGAATGCTTTGGTGAAGCTGTATAGGAAATGAAGCTGTCCCTTTAAATGTAGGGTTGTTTTAGCGAAGAAACTAAGTGTATATGAGCAACGTTCCACTCTCAATGAGGACTGGAAACTTCTACTAGTCTTTATTCTAGATAACAGATAACAGCCATGTCACAGGAATATTACCATTAAAAATAATTTTAAAGTATTATAATAAGATTTGTTTTACACATTATTTTATGTATCCGTTGTACAGCACTACGGAATATGATGGCACTATAAATAAATATTGATGTATGAGTGCTAGACAGCTATTTAAAGTGATATATATTAGTTTTTATGCTGAAGTTAGTTTTTCTTCATGGCTTTGCTAGGTTGAATTCCCAGAGGCGCGAATCTATGAAGAGACTCTGAATGTGTTGCTGTACGAGACCCCCCGGGTGCCTGATAACTCTCTGCTGGAAGCCACAAGCCGAACACGAAGCCAGGCATGCCACAGCGAAGACGACGAAGGTTTCGAGCTTCGGGACCGCGTGCGTCGTATTCACGTCAAACGATACAGCACGTATGATGATCGGCAGCTCGGTCATCAGTCATCTCACAGGGACTGACTCCGGTCTGGAAACGCAGCAAAGAGCCTCTCTCTGCTTAGTTTTAGCCAAAAACCTCTTTGCAGGACATAATTATCGCTTCCTTGCAACTTAATTCTTACACATGATGTAATATTATCCGCACTGCGGTTTAATGTGAAGCTTCTTTTATTTGGAAAGTGCCATGGATTCCTTTAAGCCTGTTAGATGGAGCAGGGAAAATATTTTGTTTCCTAGCGAACTCTTCTTTTAAAGCAGGATGTTCCATTTGTCCGACACCTATAAATATCTGCTACTGGCTTCTTTTCCATGAGAATCTTAAAACATCTGCTCATCATATTTTTATCATTGCTTATGATTTCATCTCAGTTACCCACAACAGTTAATAGTTATGGTGCAGGTTTGACTATTTAAATGCACCGCTATCTCAGATTGTAGCCATTATTTTTTTTTTTTTACGGCATTTGCCTGATTTTGACCCTTTTTAAAGGATTTAGTCACCTTAGCGTTTTAATGATTGTGCACATGGATTCATTGGAGAACACCAGCAGTGCCTTATTCTATAAGCAAGCACGGGTATTTACACAGATTAATGACGCGCATGCAAACAATTATAGTCTGCCATGAAAAATGGTTAGTGTCCATAGGCACGGTATGAAGCGTTGGCGTGAGAAGTCTTAATATGAGTTGAACTCCTGTAGTTCGCCGTGTATATGGGACAGCAGTATAACACTAGCTAGAGATATCAACAAAATTTCCGAGAAATAAAACCATTTTGCATGTAATTCCGTTCTCCTTGGATGCATTGCAGGGTTTGACTCTATATAGAGTTAGTTGGATGTGGAGCTACTTCTATAGCTTCGGTGAGAATTATGTTTTTTTACTAAGCTTAACTTTATAAAATATTTTTTAATGTTTTATTACTAGCTTTTTAACTGTAATACCTCTAAGCATGACATTTTGTTGCTATGTTGATGATAAAGCCAGAAGAGGTGATTTGGAAAAGACCACCGACCTCTCCTTAACCACTAGTTTAGAAATAACATTGTTACATTGGTTGCTTTTTAGGGGCAGATATTTTTTTGTTTGTATATAAAAAGCGAATCTTAACCATAAAGTTTGTTTTTAAGCTTAATAGTTAAATCTCACTTCACCTTCAGCAGAAAACCCCGAAGGACAGCTTTTAGGGGAAATATACTGTGTTTAGGGCCATATGTTTTAAATTCCCCATTGTAGAACCCGTAGCTCTCTCCACTCTGTTATCTACTCCTACAGTACCTATAGAATAATAATTAGATACCCCCTTGAGTACTTCTTCAGTTACAACTATAGAAGATCATCGCATACTCCAATATCAGTCTTAATTGTAACAAATATTTTACGTTTTAATTTTTATATCTTGGGTATACTTTTTCTTGTAAGACTTGATGTGCTGAGCTGTGTCAGTCCTTGTTGCTGTAGTTAAGTTTTTCGCCGGATCTGTTTTTAAGAAGCGTGCAGATACTCTTTGCCGCTCGGCAGTAGGTATCCAGTGATAACATATCTTGCTATTTGGACCTTTTGGGTTTTTAAATATGAAGTCTTCCAAAAGAAATGGGTTTTGTCCATTTTGTAGTAATTACATTATCAATTTTGTTAAAACTCAGATTTAAATATCCAGCTATACTGATAAGTCTCCCCCCCCCCCCTTGTTTCTTGCAGGCTCCCTTGTTTCTGCTCCCGAGTGCCCTCTATTTACGGTTTAAGATACAGCAGAAAAGGCATATTTTTATCTGGAAAATGTACAGACAGAGAGAGATTTACTAAGAGGTTTGTTGAGTTTCATGTTATAATATAGATTGGCTCCTACCTAGTAGTACAGTTTGTTAGCTAACACGTGACATCACCAACCCAACTTTAGATTCAGAATAACAGTTTTCAGTGATTTGGTGTCCAAATCGATATGCCTTTGGAAGCGAGGGGGGTTAGCTGTAGGGCAGGACTGCCCCACCAACCTTCCCCATAGAGCCATCTCACGGAGCTAAGCAATGCTGCAAGATGGCCATGTGGGAACCGAAATGCAGGTCTTTGCAATACAGACATCTGTCATTTTTACAGCTTTATAAGTCGGGGGAGATCAGACAATCTCCCCAACTGGCTCGTGGTCCCCCGCTGCCTGCAGAATCGGGACAGTGCCCAAAAATAAGCACTGACTAGTAAAAAAAACCAAAACAGGATAATTAGGAAGTATGCATTTGAGTAAATTATATATATTGCGTAAACCTGTTTGCACTATACATTTACTAACAATTCATTTTAAACAATTCATTATCCTGATGCACTTTTTGAAAGGACTGCTTTAAAGTGGCATCAAACTTTTGGAAGTAGTCCAAGGTTACTTAAGACACAGGCAAATTCTTCAGGAAAATAAAGTAGTGTGCTGCCATCTTCTGGGGTAGCTGCTGGGCTAGAGACAGAAACCCAAATAAATTGGCATGGGTGGTTTTCTCTTACCGCCTAAACACTTAATTTCACCCAGATTTGTAAAGTAAAAGGCACTCACTGTGTTACTTGACAGTTTCCACCAAATCACATTGTACAGAAATAGTTGATCATAAGAAAGCAGCCTGTAACTGCTAAAGCGCCGCCGGCAAACACAAAAGGCTGTCGAAAATAACATTGGTCTCTTCGAAAGTAGACTTTTTAAAATGATTATTTTTTAATGGGTTCTGGCTCTTTAAAATTAGCATGGTCACATTTTTACCATTGCCTATGATGTATTTTGAGGAATTATACAACTCATTTCATTGCGAGATAGCATTTCATTTTCTTTTTACGTCCAATGAGAGGATATACTCAGCCATGTTTAAGACTTAGAGAACACAAACTTCTTAAACTAAGTTATTTAACCCTGAAGAAATTCTTGTAAATGTTTGACTGGAAAAAACACTAACTTTTTAATAACAATAAAGAATGTGTTTTCACGCGCGTGTCCGTCTATTAATTCCCCAAGTTCTTTAACGGCGAACTGTAACATTGTGCTTGTCATGCAGAAGTACAGCAAGTAAGTGCACGGTATATAAATAGCACTCGGATATTAAAGACAATTTTAGTAAATGCACATAAGGGATGGTGTTTACAGATTACTCACACACATAATGTATTAGAAACCCACTTTATGTGTATAACAAACCCACATAGGTGTATTCCTATTGATGATTGGTCCAGACAGCATTTGTTAGGGTGGGGAAGTAGCGAATGTCCTGAGACAGATCAGGTAAACTAAATGCCTCCAAATTAGTTCCAGTGAAAATAAGCCAACTTTTGGGAACATGGAAACATTAAAGAGACAGACTGATGTCACCGACACCCCATCTGAAGAAGAATACATATTAAAATGAAGGGGAAAACAATCCCTGCGCTTACCTGACAGAAGAAAAGCTCCTGCTGCAGCAGCTCAGAGGTTTCATGCCAGGAAAGCATTCCCATTGAAGTCGGTGAGAAGGCTTGCCGCGCATGAACACTGGGATCTGGACAGCTGTCCACCCACCTGCAGCTTTCGCAGAGCCAATGCTCCTCTGAAATGTCCAGTTCAGCCTTATTTTCATATTAAAAGCATGTCGGAGTCCGAACGCATACTTTCGTTATTAGCTTTAGGAAACAAATCTTCTGTCTGAGCTTGTCCCCGACTGCCTCTGCTGAAAGCATGGGCTATTTGTATGTATACTTTGTGTACATGCTCGGTAGTACTCCTTTCTAGCCATCAGAGCTGATGTTTAACTAGCATCCGTACGATTGGCTGCAGCGGGAGTGCTAATGAGCATTTTACATGAAGGATCCATAGCTTCTCGAACTATATAAAAGAAATTTAAAGTAACATTGACTCTAGATTAGTCTGTCAATTCTAGTCGTGTCATATTCCCTTAATATATGCATTGCAATAAATTGTTGGCGCTACATAAATACAAGATGATGATAATAACATCTGATCGCTGCCTTTAGGTGGTGGTCAGTCCATGAAGTAGGCAGCCTAGTGTAGCTGCTCGCTACCATAAACCTACTGCATAAAAAAAGTTGGTGATTGGGGCCCGATGATCTGGAAAAGATCTGGAAAAGAAGAAGCAACAGAGGTGCAAGAAGGTTAGATACTTGTGGAAATTACTTTTTTTAGCCTCATTTTTTTTAACATTATTATTCAATTTAACTCCATCTCAAGTGTGCCCCAGCAAGTTGTTGTGTACTATCAGCTATGTACATACACATATAATGATACATTTACCAAGAGGGATTGGGTCTTTAAAAAAAAAAGTTACGGTTATTTATTTTTCTTAGCTTTATACTTTAAAAGCTTTTATACTATATACTATCTTAATTTGTTGCGAAAACATATCTTTCTCTATATAACGTGTAAACGGCTTATGTGGTTCCAATCTAGCTATTGCAGAACTATGAAAATCGGCATAGCTTTCTCCGTGAAAAAAAAGTGTCCCCTTCCCTGGCACTCAAACGGTTAAGGATTTATAAACATGCAGCAGCATGTATTGGGTTTTATAGTCTTAGGAAATGTGTTAAACCAATTTATTTGGTTGGTTTTGGGTCCTCTAGTGCCTTCTAGTGGCCTTGGTGTATGTAAAAAATAGTAATCATTACACATTCATCTACATCTACCGTGCAAGCCAGAATTCTTGTAGTAATAACGCTTACTATTATCCAATTCTTAGCAGAGGGGTTTTCCATCTCTTTTTTTCCTCACCATACCCATTACAATATATATATATGTATATATATATGTATGTATATATATATATATACGATGTCAAAAAATAGAGTATTGCAGAGTATGCGGTGATTTTTTTTTGGACTAACATAATATTAAAAAGACAAGCTTTCGAGAGTTATCCTCCCTTCATCAGGTCCGACGCAATACTAATCAACATGATAGAGGTTACAACTTAAAACAAGTGATGGTATAAAGGGGGGGGGTTGAGTGGGGTGTCGTAAATAATAGGTCTGGAGGTGAGAAATGCAGAGAGGTAGAGAGATAACCCAGGGACAGAACAAATAAACTTAGGGAACCAATAACCACAGTAAAACATCAAAGATAACAGCAATTAGACATTGGATGACTAGATGAAGTTCATATGAAGTTCTGGTAGTGTGTAAGGAAACCAGAATCCACATTAAGTCCCTCTTTTATGGTGTTAAAATGTGTAATCATTTTCATCTCAAATGTTTTTCTTTCCTGAGAGTCTCTGAAATGTCCTTTGAGTACTTTAATTTTTAGGTTTTGGATGGAGTGATTGTTCTGTGTGAAATGATGTCCTACCGGGGTGCAATATTTTTCTTCCTCATGGTTTTTGATGGAGCTTCGGTGCAGGTTCATTCTAAGGTGCAGCTTAAGCCCAGTCTCTCCAATGTAGCACCCTTTGTCACATGCAGAGCATTGTATGATGTACACCACGTTTGCCGATGTACATGAGTAAGAATCTTTGATGCTGTATGTTTTGTTGTTGTGACTGGCTGTGTTACTGTCACATATATGTTGGCAAAGTTTGCAGCGGGACATGATACAATGCTCTGCATGTGACAAAGGGTGCTACATTGGAGAGACTGGGCTTAAGCTGCACCTTAGAATGAACCTGCACAGAAGCTCCATCAAAAACCATGAGGAAGAAAAATATTGCACCCCGGTAGGACATCATTTCACACAGAACAATCACTCCATCCAAAACTCAAAGGACATTTCAGAGACTCTCAGGAAAGAAAAACATTTGAGATGAAAATGATTACACATTTTAACACCATAAAAGAGGGACTTAATGTGGATTCTGGTTTCCTTACACACTACCAGAACTTCATATGAACTTCATCTAGTCATCCAATGTCTAATTGCTGTTATCTTTGATGTTTTACTGTGGTTATTGGTTCCCTAAGTTTATTTGTTCTGTCCCTGGGTTATCTCTCTACCTCTCTGCATTTCTCACCTCCAGACCTATTATTTACAACACCCCACTCAACCCCCCCCCTTTATACCATCACTTGTTTTAAGTTGTAACCTCTATCATGTTGATTAGTATTGCTTCAGACCTGATGAAGGGAGGATAACTCTCGAAAGCTTGTCTTTTTAATATTATGTTAGTCCAAAAAAAAATCACCGCATACTCTGCAATACTCTATTTTTTGACATCGTGTCTACTGGACTAATACGGCTTCACCCTTTTACATTATATATATATATATACACACTGCTGTAAAAAAGTCACCTTCCCTATTCTATTTCTGCTTTTTTGTCCCATTTAATGTTTTCAAATCATACAACTTATTTTGATATAACGACAAAGGCAACGCGAACAACTGCAAAATGCAGCTTTTAAATGATCATTTCATGAAGGTAGAGCTCAAAACCCATATCACACATGTGAAAAAGTAATCGCCTCTGTAAACCTAATAACTGTTTGTGACACCCTTGGCGGCTACAACTGCAATCAAACATTAGAAATAACTGGCAATGAGTCTTTTACATCGCCGCGGAGGGATTCTGTCCTACTCTACTAGGCAGAATTGTTTTCATTCAGGCACACTGGAGGGATTTCGAGCATGAACTGCATTTTAAGGTCACGCCACAAAGTCAGGACTTTAACTGGGCCACTAGGAAATTAATACATTTTGTTTCTTTTGATTCATTCAGAGGTGGACTTGATTGTGTGCTTCAGATCATTGTCCTGCTGAATAACCCATCTGCGCTTGATCTACAGGTAGAAAGCAGAATTCACGGTTCCATCAATTATGGCAAGTCACACAGGTCCTAAAGCAGCAAAGAAGCCCCAAACCTTCCATCAGTTCCGACTGTTGGCACGATGCTCTTATTGAGGAATGCAGAGTTAGCTTTATGCCAAATGTAATGTGACCCATGTGTTCCAAAAAGTTCCACTTTTAACACATCAGTCCACAGAATATTATCACAAAAGTCTTAGGGGTCATCAAGACATTTTTTAGGCAAATGTGAGACAAGCCTTTTGTGGTTTTCACCTTGCAGTTCTTCCTTGGATGCCATTTTTGCAGACTCCTTTTCTTGTGGAATCGTGAGCAGTTCTTTACATGTTAGTCTGGATTATTTTGTGATCTCCTGGATGATTGGTTGATGCGCTTTTGGAGGAATTTTAGTAGGCAACCGCTGCTGGGAAAGTTCACCACTGTTCCAAAATCTCCCCATTTGTAGATAATAGCTCTTAAAATGGTTTGCTAGAGTCCCTGAGCCTTAAGGCTGGCTTTGTAACCAGTGTTCCCTCTAAACTGCGCGCGCACATAGCTTTTTAAGAGAGCGCACACATCCAAAAATTGTGCACACAACAGTTTTTCCCCAAAAAAGAAAAAAATAATCATTTTTTTGAAACTTTATGCGGCGCGGATATTGTGCGCACAAAATTTTTGCTCTGTGAAACTTTTTGCACAAGAGAAATTTTCTGGGCACGCCAACTAAGAAAAATTAGATTGTAACCCTTTCTGTTCTTACATTTCTTTAGATTGTGCTGCCTTTTGAGACCTTTTAGCCTACTTCACTTTACAAGACAGGGCTGGCAGTAATAATCATACCTGTGTTTGTCTAGTGAATTTGAACACAAAATTATCAATTACATTTGGTTAATTAAGTGAATAAGGGGGCAATTACTTTTTGCCATAGGTCTAGCTATGGTTGTATAGCATTGTTCCTTCTATTCAGGGAACCATGTATATAAATACATTATATACATATACATACCTTTCAACATTTCAAAATTTAAATCACTCTCGCGGAACTCAATACAAGCAATTGCACTTAACAATGTTGCGCTTGCATCACTACTAAAAACACGCTTAATTTTTGTCAGCACAGTCATGCATATTAAAATTATCCAACACATTGAATTGAATTCCCATGAGGCTCAGCCAGACATACCACTTCCATGAAGCTGGCTGAACATCATGGAACGTGCAGTTAACAGTAGATAAAGCTGCAGAATTACAAGCTGTCAATTACAATTCTAATGATGTCCAGCCAGCCAGGTGTCCACCATGACTAGGCATTGTGGGAGTTGTAAAAACGCCTGTCCCATCATCCGCTGTTAACTACAGTTCATATGAGGCTCAGCCAGACATACTGCTTCCACGAGGAAGCCAATGTTTTCCAATTTAACAACGCTGTTCACCTGAGGTTTGCCAAAGAGCTCCTTGACACTCCACAACACTTGTGGGACTGTCGACTACTTAAACTAAGGTTGACTCGTTTGGGAAGAACACGCAGCACTACGTACGGCGTAAAAAGGGCACTGCGTTCCAACATGAAATCATCCCAGTAGGGAAGTATGTTGGAGGGAGCTGCTTTGCTGTCTCTGGGACCGGTCAGCTTGTCATCATTGACGAAGCATTGAATTCCCCAGTTCATCAAGGTATCATGCAGAATAATGTCAGGATGATTATCAGCCACCTGAAGATCAGTAAAAGGTATGTAATGCAGCAGGACAATTGCCCTAAACACCAAAGTAAATCTACTATGGAATTGGCCAAGTTGCGGCACCAGGATTTTAAAAAGAAACGAAGAGTTGGCTCAATAAATACAATAGTTATTCTTGAATGAATGAAAGCAAAATTGTCACAGAAATCAGACAAATATCACTTTCAGAGATATCTATCTATCTATCTATCTGTCTATCTATCTATCTATCTGTCTATCTATCTAACTTTAAATTCTGTCATTTTGCTTGTTTACTATTATTATTCCTAAGGTTGTGTGACAAGGTGTCAAAGCCACAAACTTAACAGGTTGTTACTGGCTGAAAAGTGTGAAAATTGGGAAAAAGGCATTACTCAAAGCAAAATGTACAAAACAAATTAACAGAGGATGTCAGATGAAGGTAAAAGTGAAGATGTATGATGTGTTTTACCCCACGGGCTTAATTATTAACAGGAACAAACACCTTGAAGTCACGTTTTCAAAAGGAGAATCGACTCATTAACTCATTAACAATTACTTAGATCAAGCCCAGGTGAAACATAAAAAAGATCTTAAAACTCCAAAGTAAAACCGAAAACATCATTAAATAAAATTGAAATGCAAAAGAAGAAAGCACTTTTCTATAGTGCCTAGTAAACTTATTCACCCTTTAGACTTTTCTGCATTTTGTTACTGCATAGAATTTAAATTGCTTTAATGCCATTAGTTATCATTTGATTTAATCAACACACTTAGGCGATAAGAATATTTTTACTTGTGACAAGTGTTAAACACAATTATTGGTGGCATAAGTATTCACTCAAGTCCACACTGCCCCACTATGCTTTTTTGTATGGATGATGTTTTTGATCTTTTGGGTTTATTCCCTTAAAAGAGGTTAGAGAGCAGAGTTTGCAGGACAGTTGTTTTTTTTTTCAGCTCCTTGACTTCACTATACATTAGGAAGGTCCAGTCCCAGTGACCTTCTGCTGCAAGAAGAGCTTGGCTGGATACTGTATAGGTAAACCAGAGAGAGCTCTACAAAGGTTCCTTCTTTTGAATTGTACATTATACAAGGTCAGCTCAGCCTTCGACACAGGTGAAACTTACTGCCGTTGGCCCTTCATAATGAATAGTGAAGTAAGGTGAAAACCACGATTCTCCAGCAAACTTTCCTGCTATATGTCCCTTTAGTGAATAAACCCCATATTCGTTTATGCCTATTTGGTATCATCAAACCATAACCTATTTCAATATGTGTCTCTCATGATCCATTTGGCAAAATCCAAACATGATATATAAATATCTATATAACATCCTTTTTTTCTTGCAAAGGCTGGATTTGTGGAGCATGTGATGGCTGCCTAATGAATGGTTTCTCTTGTTGCAGATCTTTCTTGCTGCTTCAGTTACAGCTGACCTCATGGTCGCTCCTCTGACTACTGCCCTCCCCATCTGGTTGACGGCTTCCCCTATGTATAATAATGGGTGTACCGAATTCTTTCCCTTGACTAGAATGCAAGTTCTTCTGAGCATGTGCAAGTGTACTGACGAATGCTTCCTGTTTTCAGTAGAAGTAGCTGGGGGAGGAATTAAAAGAGACAGAAGTCTCGTTTTCTAACTCCAATAACTAAGGAATGCCTGCACGGATTTGCATGTGGTAAGCTGCACTGTAGTGTAAGTAAACTGGATTCCACTTTACAAGTAACATAGCGATAGGGCCTGAGTGCTTATTTTAAGCAATCAATTATTTTGTTTTTGTTTAAATGATTGTGTAAAATAAAATGATGGGTTAGTTTGCTTGGGCCTGTGACATTTCCATTGTAGGTTCTAACCCTATAATATATGTAAAGGACTATGTGTGTAAATATTTATGTGACGCACTGTTTATCATCCCATTTCACCAAAATAGGATTCATTTTTCTATACAAAATATTAGGTTTGGGATTTATACAAAGGCACAAATAAAGCATGATATTTTATTAGCTTTATTGTATTGGAATAAACTATTACCACAATGGGTACTTTCACTTTCTTCTTCCTAATACAGAATGGATTGAGCATCATATTGAATAATGGTACCTAGTTGTCTCTGTATTTCAATGGCCTGGCAGCTGCCAATAAAAACATACAAATAGATAATTAATTTTCATGCAACTCCACAAGGATAATATAGCCAAACGCAGCACTAAAAGCAAAGATTGGCTTCGTAAAAGCTTGCGGCAAGGTCCCTCTTTACCCAATATTTTGTCAGTTCTAATTTTGTAATATCCTTTGAATGTATGTATTGTAAGAAGAGCTGCGTAAATTGTTGGTGGTAAATAAATAAAAGCTTATAATAATACTGACAAGCTAGAGATCGTTTTCATCTTCTTTCTCAGCAAAATAGAAGCTTTCACACACGGCAAAGCACAAAACACCTAGTACTATTATTGAACAAACATGTTCAATATGCAGTATATTGATCATTTCATTAGCATTTAATGTGCTATTTTCCCTATAATTGTGCAAATATCCACTATTGATTTTTTTCCCCAAATGTTAAAGATGCTAGCAATTCCGAATGAAACACATTGGAAATCTTGATACTACGTTAACCATTCAATACACAATGTTGTGAAATTATTAAAGGCAAATCATTATTTCAATGACCTGCTTACACTACAGACAACTTCCAAGGTGTTCAAAAGAAGATAGATTAATTAATTATTTATATTAAAAAAGTCAATAACGACACAAGTCCCCAGACAAAAGAATTGTGGAAATGTAAATGAATGACAACATACATGCAGAGGAACTCTTTCTTCCGTCACATACTCCCCACCACCCCAATCCACCCATAGTAAACACCTTTGCGCACCGCTTTGTGACTGTATAAAAAAATGACACGGTACCCCCCACGTACCCAAGATCATGGAATCATAGAAAGTAAGACACTATTTTATTTTGGTTATTTGTAAAGAAAATGATTGTGCCATGCTGCAAAAGTTAATATGGCAAACCCACTGTGACCTCCACTAGTCCCAGAAGTGTTTACAATCTATAATGACCCTGTGCAAGTCTCACATCATGAAACACATACACACAGCACAGAGAACGTACTTTTTTAAAAATATAACTAACACTTGAGCCAGCTGCAAGCGTAAATTGCCTGTTCCAAGGTCGCAACAGAATTATCTCTTGACGGATATGCATTACTCCCTTTGACATGGCCTGTAAAATCATAAGCTGCTCTGAAAAGAAAATATTCTTATTTATTTTTTTTAATAGTTTTAGTTATCACAAATGCTTTTGCTTATTTGAAATGAAAATTAATTTTCAATTTAAAAAATGATCTAATGCTTTGTCCTTGGATATTACAATTTTATTCCTTGGAGATTACAATTTTATCTATTCTCTCTATTAGTAGGTTTACATAAAAAGTTAATTGTGAGTGTGGTGCCAGAAAAAAATAGAGAAACAATTATTTAAAATATTGAAAATACCGAACACACAGTATATTGTAGTGTGCATGTTACCAATAAAACCGGGACATAAGAGGGTTCTGTAGGAAGGAACCGAGAAGGTCTCATCCTCAAAAGCAGTAGTTCCTCTGCTGCAAAAAACATTGGGGAGATCTCCTTCTAGGATGATCAGGCCCCTTGGTGTGCCATTTCTCAAGGGAGATCACTGATCTCCCCAGCTGGCCAATTTATAGTACCGAGGACTGTGCTCCACAGTGAGGATGGTGACCACCAAGGTGGAGCTGCCATGGGAATGACCCAAGGTAAAGCCATTACTACACAAGAACATAGTTAATTGAATTTCACTGTTATTTACCACTGCAACAACTTTAATGTTTCTTTCAAATATGTGGGCATCTAGGGTTGTGCAGCCACATACCAGGGCCCTGACATAGCAGCGGATGTTGTCCAGAACAAAACAAAGTGATATCCTGCAGGAACCCTGGAGCAGGCATGAGACGAAAGTGCAGGATGCTGCAGGCTGGCAGTAGGGAAGCTAAGCAGAGTAACAGCAGAAACATAGCAAGCAAGGGGGACAGAGCGAGCAAGGGGGACAGAGCAAGGAACAGGGAGACCGAGCAAGAAACGTAGCCAGACAAGACATACATGTACAGGACACAACAAAGGAAGCAAGGATAGGATATATTAACTGGGACATGGGGAGATGAGAGAGGAACTGAGATCCTCTGATGATTCAGGCAAAAGAGGGCAAAGGCACATAAGAGACAGAAAAACATGAATACAGGAACTAGCCTAGGACTATGTTATAACAATTGGAGATTCCATCACATCTTATGGCCATAGTATGCTTAGCCCACCACTACGCCAAAGTACTCCAATATTCGGTGGGTCCTAGCGCTAAACCCTGCCTACTGAATTATTAATAAGATGAAACTTAACATTAAATCTATACACAGAACAGAGAAGGATATACCTTTAGACTGCTGACTGAGACAAACATAACAAACGGGTGGGGCACAACTTATACAGGAAACAGAAGCTGAAGCTAAGAGCAGGACTGAAACTCTAGAATCAGAAATTCTGGACAGAGCATAAGGAAATCAAGGAATGGATTACAGCCAAGGGGGAACTGTAGCGAGACAGGGGAACTAGAGAGAAGCAGCTCCGCAGCCTGAATGGGACCTGACAGCTTGCTTTCCTTGTATAGAGGAAATTTGCCTTGCGTTTTGGTTCTGGACTGCCCTTGTGGGCATGATCAGACTCATATGTCGATGGCGATTTTATCAGTAATGGCACAAGTAAGCTAAAACTTGAGAGTCTTCTGGGTAGGAACACAACGTCTGTCCTCAGTTGAGTTGTTTTCAGGGACAAATCTCCATAGGTACACTCGGAGTGCCAGAGAGCTACACGTAGCTGGCAAGACATCTGTCATATAAGAACATTTGATGTTAATGGTTCTACTGCATAGACAAATCAATAATTTGTGATTCGTAGCCTCTATGAACTTTCAGTTTTTTTGGTATTCTATTTCAATGACAGTACTGCACATTACAACCACTGGGGCTTTTAATACATATAAATAAGTTGTAAGCTGTAACAGATAAATGAGCTGTAATTCATTATTCGATTTTTCTCTAAGGTTGTTAACTGACCACTTGAGAAGTATGATCATCTTTACAATTTACAGTTTACCAAGTCTCCGAAAATTGAAGTAAAGTAAACACTGTAAAAAGTAATAAACTGCAAACATTACATTTTTTTCACCAGTAGCATTCCATCTCTGTCTGGTGAAACCTAATAACTGAAACTATCCAAACAGATCTCTAATAAAAACTGGCACAGTAATAAAAAGTTTTAGAAAGCCTGGAGGCTTGGTGATTTATTATACCCACTTAACACGGCTCTTATTCAATATTCAGCTAAAAGAAATCCCAAAGCATTGGATTGTGATGATTTTTATTCCAATAAGGTTATTTAATATTAAGAAACTACATTTGAAAAGGAAAGCATATTGTAATATGAACTGAACTGAGGTCCTACCATGACTGTAAAGGTGGTCCTTGGAGATGTGTGTGATAAGATAAGATAAGATAAGTGTGTGAAGGAACAAAACATATAGTCATTTAGAGGATGGCAAAGGGAGTTGTACATGATTTACTTGCATAACCTTTCCTACCGGACAGCAGTATTGCCTGGACACTTGCTCTTTTTTTAATGAAGAAGAATCCATGTAAACAATGCTTGCCTACAAATCAAATGCTGGCTCCCCTTTAAAATAAACCTTATTTATATCCATGCATAAGATCAAGGTTATGGCATAAGTGAATATGCAGGAGCATACTATAACATATTTTATTAATTACATTCAATCTATCTTGTCCTCTTTCAACAGCAAAACTGCTTTGACGTTCTACAGGATTGCTGTGATAGATGATAATAAATATCATCTCGCTGACTTCTCTCGGTGCTGTGTTTAAATATACTTAATATAAACATTAAGATAAATTGACGTTTTATTGGACTCATATCATTAGTTATAAACCATTATTGTTTAGTTTTGTTAATTGTGCAAGTATTGCTTTTATATACACTTTTGTGTAAGTTTCCATTTCTATTGATACTTCTAATATTATTAATGATGCTAAAGATGATAATTATTCATACGTCCCATGTGTGGTCATCTAATCTGTCCTTGGTGTAGCTTCACTTCTGTTACACTGATGTAAAATTGGCATTGTCAGCAAGGTTATTGAAACATATGCTCAACTATATCAAGACATGTTTTTTAATGGCTCAACTGAAAGAAATAGAAATAAGTAAGCAAATGCTTTTTCTTCTTTTTTCCAACATTTTTCTTGTATTTTCAATAACACAAGCAATAAATACAGGGGTTCTTTCATCATAGTAACAATAGTATGGAATGTCTGCAATGTACCACTATTATTGTTGTAAACAAGTGTTATACAATAAAAGTGCATAAGATTAATACATTTCAGTGAAGTACATCCTCTTTTCGTCATTGTTACATATGTTGTTCTGTTAAACTTTTTCAAATGTGTAAAGAACTTTCTAAATAACTGCCTTCTTTTTTTATATATTTCCAACCACTAGTTTTAACTGATCTTGGTGAAGTTATACACTGAGTTAAAATGCACTGAAGCTCCTTATTCTACACTGGTCAAAACTTTTATATGCCTTGTATCTCATAACCTTTACAAAGTCCCAAAGCATTTATGCAAATACAGACCATAACGGAGAAGTTTTTTTCACACAAGAGAGAGTTGGCAGGAGAGTTGCAGTTTCATCTCACTGAAATTATGAAGGGTCAAACCCAGTGAGCTCCTGCTCCAATAATAGTTTGGATGACCATCTACAAAGCATACTTTAGTCATATGGAAGTCACTTCACTGAGCAATACATTACGCAGAGCCAGACCAGCCCTCTCACAGAGAAATTGGCCAATTATGACAATGTATAACGCATAGTGAATTAAGGGTGTTGGAAGTACAACTCTTCTTCACAGAACACACCTTTAGCCTCATTCATAGATGAATCCACTCCATTTCCCTACAAGACATTCTAGCAGGATCGTAGCCTGATTTTAGATTCATACATCACAATGGGTCTCCATCTAAGTCATAACTCTATCTTATTGATCAGTAACAAAGTAAACATCAGTAACATCTGAATAGTAATGTTCGCAGCTGAATCACACCTTTAGGATTGTACCTGGATAAACATGAGCCAATATATGGCACATGTTCTCTTTTTGTATACAAATCAACATAGTGACAAGCGTGAACTCCATCACCACCATATCGGAGAAGAAAAAAAAGAAGAAAACCACCAGCTACTAGACAATACTCATGATTGCTAAAAAGCAGTTATCATCGAAATCCCACATGCTGGGTAACAATTTGTCTTTGTGTGCAATATTTATAAAACTTCACACAAAAGCCACATGAATCTATTCATCACACAAATACAGTGAAGTAACAAACAGGCAATTAAAGAGCCCAGCAAAATATTATTATGTTTGGAGTCCTATCAGTGTTCCCCCCGGTGCTTGTATTTAGTGAACTATCTAGGGTTGCCATATCAGCCATTTTTTTTCAAGGACACACATATTTTAGCAACATGTAGATATTAGATATATTCTTGCAGAACTGTCCAATAAGTCACCCCAGAACCATCCCAGTATTTGCCTTAGTAAAGGCCAGCAAACATGCCTTGTGTCATCCCACTGACAAAACTTCCTACATGTCTGACTATGCGAAGGTGAAATGGTCTTTCAGGCTCACTGAGCACATCCAGAGTGGCACTAGGTCTTTAGGGTCCCCAAGTGAAGGGGAACGACATCTCTCCCACATCCCTGAACTGCCCCTTAGACCAATGGGACCATTTATCAGCTGCCTAATATGATACATAATAGCAGCACCCCTGAGCCCCTCACCTTCAGAGGAGCTGCTTACCATGGATGAACATATTTCACCACGTTTGGACAAATTTGTCCCTCAACACAGTTGCAGCTCTCACAGAGTTGTCAGAGGAGGAACAGAATATAGTGAGTAATAGTATCTATTTTCTAGATGTCGCCAGAGGAACAATACTCGCAAGTGACATCTTGCTTATGGGACTTGTCAACTGCAAAACTGGGAAAATGAGTCCCTAGTCTTTCTCTTGATCTGGGGATATGTGGTCCATTCATTCCTTCCATGACCAAAGCTAGAGGCTGTATCTTCTTGGTCATCCTCAAGAGATGGAGGTGATGGCCAAATGGCTGACCCACCTCCCCCACCAAAACAGAAGTCTTCAGCGACTGGCTCCAATGCAGCACTTCCAGTGAACAAAACCATGTAAAATAAAACATACGCAGAAAAACAACAAAAATGTGCCATGCGCAATCTGATGTGAACCTTGTATCCGTAATTTATGAGAACCCTTACAGCCTGACAGTAGCTATCAAGGTTATAATCCATAGGTGAATGGGCAAATTATCTCTGCCACAGGGGCAAGAACTGACATATTCTACATTAATTAGTTGACACTTGAACCTCCACTGTAGATTATGATTTCCACTTTGGATCCAAGTAACTAAAGAAATAGGTTGCCAAAGATGGAGATTGAAATAGAGGGAACACTGCAGGGTCCAGATTTTAGGAGTGTAAGGGTCACTTAAGTACAGCAAAAAAAACAAGAATTCAAGATCCATAGAATTATGAGAGCAAGAAAAATATATTTAATGCCACCGTGATACACCGGTATCCGGCAATCATTCTGAGCTCTCCAAAGAGGGATATTAGGGGTGCAAACACGAATAGAGGGATTTGGGGCATAAACAAGGACACTTGGGAGGTATGCCCCTACTGCCCCCCCCCTGCCAACTGCCCCAGTTAAAATCACCCAACATTGGCCTTGCAGGTGGGAGCAAATACTTCCCCATGTATTTATTGTTTTATATAGTGCCGTCATATTCCATATACGATGGTGCTATGGAATTATTAATATAAATAATACTATATATGAATGTGGTACATGCTCCAGTAACTACAAGCATACATCTCCATCACTGAGAGGTCCCGGGCATCTGCATCCAGCCATCACCTCTCTCCAGAAGCTACTCCACACCATTTCACAACGGGTCCTTCTTTAGCCTTAATGTGGTGGTTGCTATGGAGACGGTTTGGACGCGTTTAGCCGGCCTCTTTGAGGCTAGTGAGTGCGCCGCAGCCCGTGCCGGGGCGGGGCCGAGAGGACGGAGGAAAGAGGGGGACACAGCCCCCCTTTATGCGACGTCACGGCGAGTTCTAGGGAATGACAGCGCCAGCAGCAGCAGCAGTAGAAGAAGCAGAAGGGGAGCATCAGGGAGGGAACGGATCATCGGTCTCAGACAGGCACTGGGGCTCGGGGTAACTATTAACCAAGGCTGCTAAGAGCATCATCTGCCCCCCTAGCATCAGCATCTCACTGAAGGCACCATGAGCTGCTCAGATGATAGTACCAAGGAGAAGCTTCTATGGAACGTCAAGAAGGAGGTAAGGACCTCATACACATGGGCTACATGCATATGTATACAGAGGGAGATAGAAGGCTGCAGAGGGAGACACCTAGCTTGAGTAGAGTTCATTGATTACACAGATGTACACAGGCTGATGTACAGATAGTGTATACTGTCGGTGTACAAGCTGTTATTGTGTTATTGTGTAGATTGGAGCTCTGGTTTGGTATTAATGTACGCTTAGATGTGCAAATACAGGTAGCTGTATGAGGTGTGCTCGTATCATGTAGCCATATGAATTATGTCTATGGATCATGATAACATCTAGCAATGTGTACACATTCATTCTGCATTGGTGATGACGTCAAGCATAGACAAACGGTCATCACCATACAAAGCCACACTGGGAGACAGGAACACCTTATGATGCTGATTTATAATTGCAGAGTAAATGTCCAGAGAACTGATTGAGGAGATCTATGTATATTTACATATAATGTACTCCGTCTCATTGTGGCCATATGTTTAGTTACAATTTATCAAGCTGTTTTTTTTGTCATAATAAAGTGCTCAAAACCTAAACATGAAGAATACGGACTGTCAGATCTGAAAGCATGTTGGTGGAACTTTTGCAGATCTCCCACATTTTCATCCTTAATCTAGATGATTGTCCAAAATAATACAGTAGGGGACAGGATATCTACTACTCTTCATTCAACTAAAAACCCTACAATCCACCTGTGTTCAAGCAAATGCACACTTGTTGATGTATGACACTTGTTAGACAATAAGACCCCCTTACTCATTGATGCAGATTCATAGCTCTTCCCTGTTAACATGTATTTGATTTATCCAGATTAAAAACCTTACGACGACCAAATTGGGAGCTGTTATTAAATTGCAACTACCATGAGCCTGAAATAATAATAATAATAATATTTAATAATAATTCCAGTCTAGGTATGGCCGATAGCCTGGAGGTTGAGCATCTTTGGTTTAGACACCTTGTGCTTTATCAGAGGTAAATACATGATCCAGACAGAGATGACTTGTACCCAAGGCTCCATCATAGAAAGCGGTTTGTGGAGAACCTGAATCTCCTTATTCCTTGGCGTGAGCAGTTGTGATTCTCATATGATGTGAGTTATGGCTGCATGTGTATTAGTCAACCGGTCCATAACCAGATACGTTCTTGCGCTCAAAAAACAAATCTTGGTTTCTGGTGACTTTGAATAATAGAGACCAGTAAACCAATCTTCTGCTCAACATCACTTTGATGTTCTTCAAGGCTATGTGGTCAACTGGAAACAAAATCATTCATTTTAAACCATTTGAGACAAAGGGGTGTTTAATGTTATGTAAGCTGGAGCCCTATTGCAGAAGAGTATATATATAAAATGAGAAATGGATGCATTTGTTCATGAAATCCGTTATAGTCTGTTAAATAATTTTTGATCTTATTCCTTGATGTTTCAGAAATAGGGAAGGTTAAATGGATTGTATGCATTTCTTAGGTACTTAAAACCAAAGATCTTCAATAAATGATAATGCCGAGTAACCCATGGCATTTCAGCTGATGCATATTGCATACTACAACTTTTATTACGCAGAGCCGTCATTGGGCCAGTGGTTGCCAAACGAAGCTCCAGTGCTCAGGAGCTTTCAAATACATATCTAATGTCTTACGTCTGGGGGCGGGAGAGAATAAGTCACGATAAGCTCATAAGAACAGGGCCATCTTCTTCTTCGGTACCAGTATATTTTAATATGCGTTATTGTTATTTTTAAGATGTCTTTGGGAAATATTTTTACTGTCAGCTATTGTAACAGCGGTATGGAATCTGCTAGCACTATATATATATATATATATATAAAAATATATAAATAAAAAAGTAATGTAATGTCATGTCAGGCATTTACAAACTGTCCTAAATTCTCAATAATAGTACATTACTTTAGGCTTTTGGACATCAATTCAGTTCAGCATATTGAATTAATGAGTGCTTTTTGAGCACCTACGCATATTACAGGTGTTCTGCACTCAAAGTGTGAATCATGCTCTAAATGTTTCCTAATGTGTATGTCAAAACGATCCCCTTTTTCACTCTCTTTTTTTAGCAGCGTTTAGTAACGACGTGACGTAAGATCATAATAAGGAGCGTTTTACTCTAGCCGCCGCTGGTCACTGGACAAGGCTGAATCCCTATTTGCATTTACCCATCAGTCTCCATAAATGCATTGATCACATCCCTGGCGTGCCGCTTTCACGCAGTCCGCTCCGATAAGGGTTCGTGCTTTTCAGTAACCAGCTGCTTTGCCAATTAAAGGGGAACTGTCATGTCTGAGCTAACTGAATCCATCAATGAAAACCATCTCTGAGATGTATTATCTTTATCTAAAAGTGCATTTGAAGTTTTTTGATTTACATTCGATATAATATATCCATCTATATAGAAACATAGAATTTGACGGCAGATAAGTACCATTCTGCCCACCTAATCAGCCCATATTATCCATCAGCCACAACATTTCATGTGAAGAGCTCTTTATTGCCTATGATTTCTTACAGACAATTTTATTGGAATTATATTCTCAGCCATTGTAGGTATTTGTAACAAGCTTCTTAGACTCGGCAGTGTCTTAGCAGACTGCAATTAGACCTACATGCAGTCCATTGCAAAGTTGTTTTCCCAAAGGCGTGAAGATGGCAGCTCTCACATACAGCACAACATAAAACAGAGATGTATTTTGCGGTCCTTTTTTCCATCTTCATTGCACATTGGAGTGCATTTTACTGCATGCACATTGCTGCAGCCATTCTTTTTTTTCCAGCATTATTTAACTCCTCCCCCAGCTGTCTATGGAAAGCAGGCTGTGTACCTGGATATGCTGCTTGCACATGCTCAGTAGAACTCCTCATTTCAGTAACTAAAGATTGCACACAGTTATACGCATTAGAGTACATGCAAAAATAAAAATACAATTTTGGAGTCTAGACTATTACTTTAACAGACTTTAAAAAGCTTAATATAAATCGTCCCATTTAAAAATCTTACTTATCCTTTCTGTGAGATAATGTCCCCTGTCAACACACAATGACACGCTTGACACATAGTAGTGTGAATGGCTGGTAATTTTAAACACTGATAATATAAGTAATAGACCAATCATCTCACACAGAGCTGTTAGCCTGGCCCTATGTCAAAACTATAATTTAATCATTTTTATTCAGCGTAAGTTCCATGGATGCCTGGTTATTGGATATTTGGAGCAGAAAACCCCTTCCAACATTGTACTTACCTTAAGGAGAAACAGCAGCTCCAAAGCTGCAACTCACCGCCCCCTGTTTTCTCTCCAGAAATAGGAGCCCTTTCTGCGCTGGCTCATTAGACCCCATGAAACACATGTAGGAGCTACAGTACAACATGCATGTACTGCTAGGCATAGGATGATTGGTGTGCCTCTTGAAAGGTTCTGTATTTTTTATGTCACTTGACCTTCAGACCTTCATATAAATTGACAGATCCAATAACGTGTGTATGTTTAACAAACAATGTTTTGTCAGCACCTTTGAAAAAAAATTTTCAGAGCAACTTTGAAAAGTACTGAAAAATATGGCATATAAAAAAATATATATATATAAAAAAATATTTTAGAGACTAACATATCCATGTTTTTTATATTTATTTTAGGGCTATTTCTTTCTCGAGTGACAGTCCCTTCTTCCCTTTTTTAAAGACGTGATTGCTGGGCATGAGAGCTCTAAAAGACACATTAATACGTTTATAAACCTATAGAGAATGTGTTCTTAAATAAAATTGTGTAAGCAACAGATTTTTTTTTTCTGAATACCTTAATTATTGACCTAAATAGCTATCAATAGTCCCTGCAAAGCTCTGTCCCGATCCATACTTCTAATCAGAGTTACAGATTGCCCACTTGGGTGGCTAGGATCCCCGGTGTACCGCTACACAATTGGAGATCTTTATGATATGATGACTGTGCCGGCACAACAAAGCCTCCATAGACTTCACACACACGGTAACACATCCAGACACACCTCAACATACACAAGCACACACACTGATGCCTAAACAAACACACACTAACATACACAAACACTCAGACACATACTCACAAACACACAAAAACATACCCAGATACAGGGGCGGGCTGGGCAGGGGGGCAATTGCCCCCCAGGCCGCCCGAAATCTAATCTAAACGGCCGCTGATGCCGCCGGCCGGCGCTACTTTAATACTTTTAAAACAAATTTAATATGGCAAGCCGGCTATTAAATGGAAAAAAAAATAGTATTAAAGCAGCGCCGGCCGGCGGCATCAGCACCCAGCGGCCATATGCGATGGCCGCCAAGTGATGGGAGCAGCGTGAGGGGTGAAAGCTCCGCCCCCTCGCACTCACCTTTCACCCCTCACGCTGCTCCCATCACTATGCGGCCATCAGATTGTTGGAAATCGAATCTGAACGGCCGCTGGGTGCTGATGCTGCCGGCCGGAGCGACTTTAATACTTTACTTATTTATTTTTAATATGGCAAGCCGATCCGGCATATTAAATAAATAAAAAAAAAAGGATTAAAGTAGCTCCGGCCGGTGGCATCAGCACCCAGCAGCCATTTAGATAAGTTTTCCAGCAGTCTGATGGCCGCATAGTGATGGGAGCAGCGTGAGGGGTGAAAGGTGAGTGCGAGGGGGCGGAGCCACTTCACTTGACTTGCCCCCCAGGCCTTAGGCTGCCAGCCCTCCCCTGCCCAGATACACATACAAGACATACACTACTATACCCAGATACACACATTAACATACCCCAGAAAACACAGACACACACACACTAACAAACACACAAACTAACATACCCAGGCACATTAACATATCCAGACACAGACAGCCACTACACTAATGCGATGTTACGTGACCCAGTCCTAAAGAACATGCCTTGGGGCGGAAAATTGCCTTCCCTGTCAAAGTGCCACCTGGGTTCCATGTAAGGGCCAGTTTCTGGGTCCTGCCATCCCAGGAGGTGGAGGAGACTAGGGGCGATGCCCTTGGTCAGGCTCCAAAGGTAAATACACCAATACATTTAACCATACCTTAGTTGACTATTTGAAATGTTGGGAGCTATGAGCCAAGGAGATACCGTTAGCCTTCAAGCCAATGTTTTGCGATATTAATTTTATGTTACCAAGTAGTAGTAGTAGTAGATAGAGAGAGAGTAGTGGGGTAGTAGATAAATGGAACATCCTGTCAACAGAAGTGGTAGAGGCTAATACAGTGAAGGAATATTAACATGCATGGGATAGGCATAAAGCTATACTGAACCTTAGATAAGACCAAGGACTGAGTAAGGTCTGAGTATCCACATCAGGGAAAATGGGCAGACTTGAATGAGTGAATGGTTGTTTTCTGCTGTTAAGTTTTATGTTTTTATCTGGCTTAATGATGTAGGTATATGCAGTGCTATTGAGAGGTTGACATTAAATGTTAATACATAAAAATGACTGACTTAATTCAGTTTTACATTAATAAATCACCCGCTTTGGAAATGATGTGCACATCCATAGTACTTGCACTGTGTAAACATTTGCTCTCCATTGAACTAATGTCCGTGAACAAGTATTTGGAATTAAGCGGTATGGCAGCTTAAATCATTTTATTATAAAGATGAATTTCTGAAGTAGATGTAATATGCCGTGTAGACTAATTTGTGAGCCAAAAATTGTTCAGCTCACCTAAGCTTGTCAGGCTAATGAATATATCACAATCTTATAAGATACACTTTCTTTAAGCTAGAAGTATTAGTTCAGTAAGGAAGGGGCCATTGTGAGATTGCTCCACTATTCGGGTATTTTTACATATCTAAATTTCATTGGGTTTCTTTCCTGCGAAGGAGAATTATAAAAAAAATCCAAGGGACTGAAATTATTTTAAAGGGTATGTAGTGCAAAAACAATGTGTTTTTCGCTACCTAGTCACTTTGTTATGAGACTGCTTGCCATTACTTCAGACAACTATGTATGCCCCAGACATTGTGAATGACCCCCACCTGGTCCCTAAATACTGTGGTGAGGATCAGATCCTTGGCACTCTAGCAGAAGGACAGCTCCTACAGAGTGTTTTTCGCCTTCTTAATTCCTTTAAATCCTGCAGGATTAATGCTAATGTGTTGCCAGCTGTTGTAAAAGTGTGTGAGGCTGAGGTCCAGGGATGATTTTCAGCCCAAATTTACTCCTGGTCTAGAGGAGGTTTGTGTCTCTGCAGCCGCAAAGCTCCTATAATATAGCTCCCCAAGGGCATACCTAGTGTAGTTGACCCTTGGAGGGATCTTATATTTGGCACCCCCCCAGTAACATATGCACCGGCACACATTTTACACACATGCCAACACACCCCCACACCCTTAAGGTAACACACACTTACACAAACCTACACATACACATTCATGCTCACATACACACCCATGCTCACACACAAGCATTTGCACATCCATGCTTACACACACTTACACCCCCATGCCCACACACAACGATTTACACATACATGCAAACAGTGGCGACTCTAGAAACAATATATAGGGGGGGCACACAAGATATCACAGTCAAACTGGGGGGGGCATTCATAATTTCCAAAAGTAATGTGCTATCGAATTATACTTTTGTTATTGGGCTAAAATAATACTTGATCATTCAACATGGGAAGCCTGAAGCCACAACTGAGTGCGACTAATCCTTGAAATATAACAAAATAAATAACTTTTCCAGTAAATGATTTCAGGGCCTTGAACGTTTTGTCCCCTGAAGTCACTACAACTTCAGGAGGGCGTTTTATCTCTGACCAAACACACACACCAACACAGGCTCTGTCACACCAACACCCAGACACACACACCAACACAGGCTCTGTCACACCAACACTCAGACACACACACCAGGACAGGCTCTGCCACACCGACAACCAAAAACACACACACACACATCAGGACAGGCTCTGCCACACCCACATCCAAACACACACACACACACACCAGGACAGGCTCTGACACACTGACACCCAGACACACACACCAACACAGGCTCTGTCACACCAACACTCAGACACACACACCAACACAGGCTCTGTCACACCAACACTCAGACACAAACACCAGGACAGGCTCTGCGACACCAACACTCAGACACACACACCAGGACAGGCTCTGCGACACCGATAACCAAACATACACACAAACACACCAGGACAGGCTCTGCCACACAGACACCCACACACATCAGGACAGGCTCTGCCACACCCACATCCAAACACACACACACCAGGACAGGCTCTGCCACACAGACACCCACACACATCAGGACAGGCTTTGCCACATCCAAACACACACACACACACACACCAGGACAGGCTCTGCCACACTGACAACTGAACACACACATCAGGGCAGGCTCTTCCACACCCACATCCAAACACACACACACAGACAGGCTCTGACACACTGACACCCAAACACACACCCTAGGACAGGCTCTGCCACACTGACAACTGAACACACACCAGGACAGGCTCTGCCACACCAACACCTATACACACACCCGAGGACAGGCTCTGCCACACTGATAACCAAAAACACACAAACAGCAGGACACAATCCACGTCACAGGCGTCTGCATCAGGATGGATTTTTCACACTGCATTGTCGTTTATACCCCCCCCTTAGTGTTTTTGCCCCTGCTGCCCATATATATTAATATTAGCCCCAGTTGCCGATAGCAGGTATAGATCAAAACATTAACACACAAACCAAGCTTTGCATGGATAGATCAACTGAAATTCACCTGTGATCTCAGCACTGAAGATATATATCAAATAAACAGAATCAGACATACAAATCCTGTATTTGCAGGTATACAGTAGTATATGAAACGTAGCATTGCAGGTATAGATCAAATAAATACATGGAAATAGCATTGCAGGTATTAATCAACTGAATAAGACATACAAACACTGTATTTGCAGGTATACATAAATAATGTATGGAAATATATAGATATGGATCTACAGAATAACGCAAAAACCCAGCTTTGCAAGTAAAGATCAATTGGAATTCACATAAAAACACGTCATTAAAAGCTATATTTTAAACCCCCTAAATTACATGCATAGATCACAGGTTGCGCACCCCAAAGCCGGCCCTGCCGTCCACACAGCAATCACACTCCTATCATACCTAGGCAACCAGTAAATGCTGGTACCTAGGCATGATGGGACTGTGCTTGCTGTGATTGCTGTTAGCAATCACACTCCTATCATGCCAAGTCAGCCAGTACATGCTGGTACAGGATGGCTGTAAGTGATGTGCAGACCCCATACTGCTGGCAGCATCCATAGACAAGGGGGGCAGCTAGCTAGGTTTCAGCATGTACTGGCTGACTTGGTATGATAGGAGTTTGATTGCTAACAGCAATCACAGTCCCATCATGCCTAGGTTCCAGCATTTACACATCCAACCAGTAAATGCTGAAACCTAGGGATGATGGGACTGTGATTGCTGTTAGCAATCACACTCCTATCATGCCAAGTCAGCCAGTACATGCTGGTACAGGATGGCTGTAAGTGATGTGCAGACCCCATACTGCTGGCATCATCCATAGACAAGGGGGGCAGCTAGCTAGGTTTCAGCATGTACTGGCTGACTTGGCATGATAGGAGTGTGATTGCTAACAGCAATCACAGTCCCATCATGCCTAGGTTCCAGCACTTACACATCCATGCTATCACACACACACTCATTTATTCATATAATCATTCATTCACAGATTCATTCCCTCAATCATACATTCTCATTTAAACTCCCTCCCCACCCCCTTACCTGCACTGCAGCTCCTTGATGCCGCTCACAGACTTCAGCAGAGGGCGCGGCCTCCCTCTGCGTTCTCTGGTAAAGCACAGAGGAAGCGGGACTGGAGCAGAGTCATGTGATGTCACGTGAACTCTGCTAGGTTCCGCTTCCTCTTTGCAGTACAGAAGACCCTCCCACAGGTAAGTAGCAGGGCTCGAGGTGCGGCCCGCGTAAGATCGGTTGCCTTGGCTGCCGATCTTACTCGGGCCGCACCTCTCTCTCCTCCGCGTTAAAAAAATAAATAAAAAAAAAGAAAGAAAGACGGGATCCAAATTTAGCAGGGGGGCAACAGGGGGGGCAAGGATTAACCTAGGGGGGGCAATTGCCCCCCCTTGCCCCCCTGTAGCGACGCCACTGCATGCAAACACATTCTTACATATACACATTCATGCTGACACACACTTACACATACACATCCATACTCACACACATACATGCTCACATACAAACATTTACACATACATGTTTACACATACATGTTTACACACACTTATACATATGCATTCATGCTCACACACAAACATTTACACATACATGCTCACACACGCTTACACAAACACGCCTGCTCACACACCGACTTACACATACATGCTCACACACAAACATTTACACTCACATGCTCACACACACTTAAACATACACACCCATGCTCACACATTTACCTAAACACATCCCTGCTTACACTTATAGATACACATCCATGCTTACACACACACACACATCCGTGCTCACAAACACACAAATATATCCATGCTCACAAATTTACACATACACATTCATGCTGACACACAAAACACATAAATACAAGCTCACACACAAATAGTTATACACTCTCACACCCTTCCTTACCTCAGTGGCAGCAGCTTTCTCTCTGGCACACACACATTGTGCGAGCATGGACAAGGATGACCTCTCCTGTCCCCAAATACACCACTGCAGCTTCCTCACACTGTGAGTAGGGGAAGCGATGCTTTGCCACACTCACTCCCCACCTATTTCCTGCACACTCAAGGCTTGTCTGGCACTACACCCTGGTAAAGCTACTCTACCAGAGGAGGAAGAGTTTTGGATTGCCCACCCTGGGGAAGGTATGTTTGTTCTGTAAAGTAACCATACGCAGATGAGATATATTTGAGGACCTTTTATTCCTAGAGGCTTTTTCAACTAAAAAGGAAAACATCTTTAACGCGTTTCTCTTTATGTACCTTGGTTGTCAGTGTCTTTGATACTAGGGTATACTTGGTATTACAATAGCAGCACAGAATGGAAATAATATAAAGTATGTCATAATAATATCAGCAAATATATTTAATGTACAATTTTCATTTAAAGTGGAGGTGATTGATGTCTCAGAATTACATATCGAAAGGCAGTATGTTATTCTTGTTTCTCATCTGTAGTTGTACCCTATGGCATGTTGTTTTCATTTAACATTTTTTTTCCCTGCAGAGTTTTGCCCAAGGCATGCAATAATTATGTTATTGATACTCACCAACTACAGTCACAAGTGCTTTACTACATTAGCCTGAATGATTAATGCATTCAGTTTTTATTACACACATTTTTGTACGTATGTCACAAAGACCCTTATTCCTGGGTACTACAATATCACTCATCATTTTTTGTTCAATTAGATGCATGTGAAAGGAAGAATAAGAGCGTTAAAAGGGATACTCTAGCTTTTAGGCAACCTCCTGAACAAAGTATGGATATTAAAAAGACAGTGTAAAATCCCTCATACCCCACCATAAAAGAATGCATATATAATTATTCTGTAAGTACTTTTATATGCATTCTTCCAAAACAAACAAAATAAAAAATAAAGCAGTTACCTGACAAAGAAGAAGCTGCCCTCCTCCTCTATGGTATGGCTGTTCTTGCCACTGATTGGCTGCTTGAAGCAGTCAATCAGTGGCAGTAATATGCCCCCATTGACCTCACATGGGAGTATATCACATGCAGGTTCATGTGTTTGGTGCGCGTGGCATTTAGCTGGAGAAGGTGGGTAAAGAACAAATGTATTTTCTGTTGAATCCCCACCATTGCATTTGCAAAACGGACCACACAAAAATGTATAGGCATCATGTAGCTATTATATACATTGATGTGCATATGATGCCTGGAGTATCCCTTTGAAGTATTTCATCAGTGTTTGAATATGCATTTTTTAAAACAGCCCCCAAAAATCTAAATGTTTCCCTACCTTCTCTGCCCGCCACTTCCACTTCTGCCAACCACTTCCGCATCATCTTGTCCTTCTTCTATCCCCTATTTTCGTCTGCATTGTCTGGGGTGACATCCTGTTGCCTGATCCTCCAATTGGGTGGGAAGTTCACCATAGGGCACGGGCATTTTTCTGGAAATTCATGCCAGGTTATGTCCGGATCTCCAATCACATGAGAGGATGTCACAGAAAGCACCTCCATTTTGCCCTAAGGTGAAACCCCCCCCCCAATCACTGGCTTTCCCCAAAATCACGTTGGCATCCTCCCACTCCATTGGAGGGTCGTTCGAGAGGATATCACGGGAAGCACCTTCGTTTGTCGCGTCAGGTTATATCCGCAGAGATGTCAGCGAAAATAGAAGATAAAAGAAAGCAGATGAAGAACAGGAAGATGCAGAAGTGGTTGGGAGAGAAGGTAGGGAAACATTTAGAGACTGTGAGAGAGTGAATGATATGTTCCTCTTGTAGAATTTATGTATACTCTTGTATACATTTATGGAACATTAAGGCAATCCAATAAACAATTTATAAAATCTCTCTGACATAACAGCGTTAATATGAAGGCATTAAATACACATATCATGGTAATGCTTTCCAAAGCTTTTCTGATGCCATGTTGTGTTCTCCAAATAACAAACAATGGGCACATCCTTCGTAGAGTGACACGATTTACTTTTATAATGTCATGTATGTAGGCATGTACACATTGTATTTGATGGTCCTTTTTCATTATTCTTATGATGTGCTTGTATTATATAACATTTCTGGTGCCACGTATCTCCATTTTGAATGTTACTCCACCACAGCTAAGCAGAGGATTAATATGACAAGCCATTTTAGGAGTCAAAGTATTGATAAACCTTCAGCCGGTATTAGTTGCTATGGACAGAGTCAGGGCTGGTAATGTTAATCAGGCTGCACAGGAGATGAGTGGAATCCTTGCACGACTGCTTAATGTGCACTTGCTTTTCACTTAGCCCATGGTCTCAGCTGTGCTCTGAACGCTTCACAGAACCAACAAATTAACTTATAGGCAAGATTCTGTGCTGGAAAGAGCCGGAAAGCATCGCCTTGCCTTCAACAAGGTCGTGGCATGTATGGGATTATGTATAAAGAGTGACTACTTAAAGTGGTCTTATCGCCATAGGAACTAATGCAGTCTCTTTGCTCATTGGAACATTCGTTATTTTCATATATGAAACCATCATTTTATAACTCATGCTGATCTAAGAAGGAATCACTGCTGACTTTTCAGATAAGTAGAATGAATCATATGGGGCAAAGACCATACCTAGGAGTCCTCCATATTTCCTCTATAGGCTATGGAAATTAGACCTCAATGCTGGGCATCTGGGCTAGTGTGTTGAATCTTCTAGCAGGGGGCCTTGCTCACTTACGACCCCTTCAAGTCTATTTTGGAAGACCCCCCCCCACATGTCTTGTCTTATACGGAGCAAAGGAAGGGAGGGTTCTGTGGCTTGATTATGGAGAGCAGGACCAGGAGTGATATATTACCGAAACTACTGACTAGTTTTTTGCCACAGGCACACATCGTTTAGAAAGCCCATTCTATTAAAGATAACATTTTTAGGCCTATCAACTCTTTTTTTCTCATCAGCCGATTAATTATATCATAGATCTTGTCTTGCACGGTGACTAAATTGCATAAGTTACCCCTTAGAGCAGAACGAAGAATATTCTACCCAAAAGAAAAACAAGGAATGGACAATCTGTTCCCGAAATGCCTTATTTATAAAACTAATCAGAAACCATTAGATAACAGAGTGCGCTCTTTCATATTTAAGTAGAAAATCAAATAATTCAGGAAACAAAACTAATTTAATATTAAGAAATGCTAATTTATCAGATTAAAACCATGGTAACAGATCTAAAGTAACATTTTCCTATTCCTGTTATATGCTGCCTTTAAACCATTTTCTTAGCGAACAAATTATATATTCTCTGTAGCCATTTCAGAATCTGCATCTTGGTGCTTCTGTTCTTTTAACATATTGTTGGAAAAATATCTTGGCAGAGCGATGTAATAATGTTATGCTTCCTTTGTGTTAGATGGTTGATGTAAGATGATACTGTCACCTACATCGTTTTTTCATTATGAATCACCATTACCCAGTATATTGAAGTACAAATTACAGGGTGGAACATAATTGGAACAGCCCCCCATCAGGAGTGGTACGGCTAATACAGTGAGGGAATTTAAATATGCATGGGATAGGTGTAACGCTGTCCTGAATCTAAGATAAGGCCAAGACTATAATCTATATATATCAGAAAAAAAATCGTTAGACTAACTGGGCTGAATGGTTCTTATCTGCCGTCAATTTCTATGTTTCCATGTTACCAGGCCCGGACTGGCCATCGGGCATTTGCCCGGTGGGCCGGGCCGCGGCAGGGCCAGATTGACTTAGGGGCCGATGGAGCTGCAGCTCCAGGCCCCTACCTTAAAGGACCGGACTGACTGGGCCTATGCGGCCTCTGACTGGGCACCTGCCCCTTAAGCCCGCCGCAACTGCGACAGGGTCCGCCACTCTAAGGGGCCGGCCTTACGGGTGTGCGGCTGCACAGGGTTTAAATTAAAACATCGGGTTTTTTTATTTTTTTTTTTTTGTGGGAATGCAAATACAGCAGGAAAATACCTGAATTGTTTTTTGTTTCAAATATATGCTTATGTGGATTTACATAGGCTGAGTAATGATAATTCAGACAGAATAATTAGTTTCAATGCCACTAGTAGGATATTAAAACACAATTAAGATTATATTGGTACTTTAACTATGAAAAAAGGTAAAAAATGAAAGAAAAATGAAACAAAAAATTAACGTGTTTAATTCAAATGACAAAGGGGACTAACTTGAACAGCGCAGAGCTCATTTGAAGGGAGAGGAGTGAAGCTTAGTTAAAAATCTGCATGAAAAGTTGGGTTTACTGGATGGACGTGTGTGAGAAGTAGGCTTTAAATGGGTGCGAGCAGGGAACGACTTGGGAGAGTTCAAACGAGCTTACCTGGAGAAAAAGATGTTTAAAGCTAAACAAAAGAGGTGAAAGGGCTACTGACTATACCAGAGGGGTTAAACGGAAGCTTCTTTGATGGAGGTTTGTAAGAATGGCAGCAACATTGCTGCGAGAGAGAGGCCAGTGGTAATAAGAAAAGCATGGGTTGGAGCGGTGATCTAAAACAACAAGGATGAGACAAGGATGAAAATGAGAAGAATTGAACAATTCTAGTTGGGAGAGAGGAACAAGGGTGATAAGTTTGGGTAGAGAAAGAAATGGAATGAGGGGGGCTGTAATGCTATGGGACAAAAGGACTTAAATATATGGGGGGGAAATGGCAAGAGGGAGAGAACGTAGAAGATGAAAAGAGAAAACTAAGAAGGGCATATTGCGACAAAATTGGGAAGTATGAAGAAGGAGAAAGTGTGAAAATGTTGGAGTTAAAGAGAAAGGTATACGTGGAAAGAGTGTGGGGAAAATGTATGCCGAGAGGAGAGAAAATCTTTTCTGGTTTGGGGTGGCCAGCAATGCACTGCAACACTGCCACACGTTAATTTAGTTCATTTGCACCTGTGCCTGCCCTGAATGTTGGCCACATATAAGCTTTATAATTTGTTAGATATCACTTATTAAATGCCCACGTGTTTCCAAAAAATAATTATTCAATCAAGTAAAACTTAGTCTCATTCTTTATTTTCTTCTGGGAACAGATATTTTTCATATGATGCATGAAAGTTTATAATATAGGTTTCAAAATTGAAAAAAATACTTCCTCCAAGTTTCTGTGTATTAGAATATGAAAGAAAAAATAGAGCTATTTAGAACTGCGCTCAGAGCTGAGAACACTCAATTAACTAAATCAGGTATTGATAAATTCTGATAGACAGCACACGAAACACAAATAAAATAAACAAATCGGTACAGATTACTGAGCATCTGGATGTTAATGAAATATTTAGTTCCTACAGCGGGAAACAAATATATAATGGAACAACGTATAAGCAAATATATAACAGAATAAATATGTGCAAATTAGCAGGACTGTACTCATGGACATCTTTAAGCATCTTTAAATATACACTATGCTCAAGACAACATTTCAGAAAGCTCAGGAAGCTACAGCAAGTAAACTCCCGACCATCAGAGTGCAGCCAAATCCACGGACGCAGATCCACTACTCCACTTTTCCAAGCAGAGTAGAGATATTGAACGCGGGTCGGGTTCTGAGTAAAATGGTAGCATCTGTTATACGGATTTCTGATATCGCTCCCAGATGGGTCAACGCTGAACTGCCTGCTCGACCATAGTTGTCGAGCATCATGGTTTACACCATAGTTGTAAACATCCACTGTTAAGATATGGAGCGTACGTCAAAATAGAGAAGTTGCTATATCTAAAGTGTAGTCATTCAATAGGAGCTTCAAAGCATCACGCAGCAGTCCCCAATGAATAACAGTCATGCATAACAAGCAAATGATGTTACTGTAACAAAGCATTCGAATCCTCAGACACTTGTTACTATATATCTCCAGCATGAAAGGCTACACAAATATGTATCAAGAGTAGTTGCTCAAAGTGCCATAAATATAAGTCTTTTTCACGATAGAAGACGGCTCATGTTAGAATGATTGACGTGCGTTTCACCATTAGGGGATCTAATCACCATCGTAATTGATTAGTTTTTTATGAGTCTGGAAACCAAAATGGGGTGCCTATCAAATATGTTTATACATTTCAAAAAACGATCAAATCCAGTGCTTAGTAGTGAATATAAATTTTACAAAAAATCTATCAGAATTTATCAATACCTGATTGGATGTTTTCAGCTCCGAGTGCAGTTCGAAACGGCTGTCCTTTTTTCCTTTCATATTCTTTCTATATTATTTTGTGAACCGTCTGCACGCCTCAGTACTTTTGAGGCTGAGCGACAACCAGAGGCATATCTACTGAAAATAGCGCCTATGGCAAGCACTGATTGCGCCCCTGTCCAAATATCTAAAACCAATTTACTAGCCCCTGCTGCCCATATATATATAAATATATAAATATTAGACCCTTCTGCCGATAGCAGGTATCGATCAACACACAAACCTAGATCAATTGAAATTCACTTGTGATCTCAGCACTGAAGGTATATATCAAATAAACAGAATCAGACATACAAATCCTGTATTTGCAGGTATACAATAATAATATATGAAACGTAGCATCGCAGGTATAGATCAAATACATGGAAACAGCATTGCAGGTATTAATCAACTGAATAAGACATATTAACCCTGTATTTGCAGGTATACATAAATAATATATGGAAGCATAGCATAGCAGATATGGATCTACAGAATAACACAAAAACCCAGCTTTGCAGGTATAGATTAGGGCTGAAACAACTAATCGATAAAATCGATAATAATCGATAATGAAAATCGTTGTCGATTTTTATCGATTATAAAAATTATAATCCGACCTCAAACAGAGATCGGATTATAACACTAGAATCCAGATCCCCCGCAACGCTGCAGGGGACCTGGATTCCCCTCACTGTCGGCCGGTCTCTCACTTCCGTCTCTCTCCCCCTCCCATACACCCCTCGACTCCTCCCCCCTCCCATACATCACTCTGCCTCTCTACCCGGCTCCGTTACTGACTTCATAGAAGCCTCAGCGTAAGTGAAGGGCAGTATCGGAGGCTGTCTGTGCGCATCGTACAGACCCCCACCGGCTGACAGAGAATCATCCTCTCTGTCAGCCGGTGGGGGTCTGCATCGCACAGACAGCCTCCGATACTCTCCTTCACTTACGCTGAGGCTTCTATGAAGCTGCAGTGAAAGTTCCTGTCAGTAACGGAGCCGGGTAGAGAGGCAGAGCGGTGTATGGGAGGGGGGAGGAGTCAGAGGGGTGTATGGGAGCCACCCTCCCATACACCACTCTGGCTCCTCCCCCTCCCATACGGCACTCTGCCTCTCTACCCGGCTCCCTGGTGTCTTGTGAACCTCCGTGGCTGACAGGAGGCAGAGTGGAGTATGGGAGGGGGGAGGAGGCAGAGTGGAGTATGGGAGGTGGGAGGAGGCAAAGTGATGTATGGGAGGGGGAGGAGCCAGAGTGATGTATGGGAGGGGGAGGAGCCAGAGTGATGTATGGGAGGGGGAGGAGCCAGAGTGGAGTATGGGAGGGGCAAAGTGGTATATGGCAGGGGGAGGAGGCAAAGTGATGTATGGGAGGGGGGGAGGAGGCAGAGTGGAGTATGGGAGGGGGGAGGAGGCAGAGTGGAGTATGGGAGGGGGAGGAGCCAAAGTGATGTATGGGAGGGGGAGGAGGCAGAGTGGTGTATGGGAGGGGGAGGGGCCAGAGTGGTGTATGGGAGGGGGGAGGAGCCAGAGTGGTGTATGGGAGGGGGAGGAGCCAGAGTGGTGTATGGGTGAGTTGTAGTGGTGTATGGGGGGTTATTATGAATTTCAGGGCATATAGGCGGTATAAGGCATATCGATATTAGGCATATCAGGGGGACATAAAACATATCTGGGGGTAAAAGGTATATCAGGGGGCTCAGTTGCATATCACTGGCATATAAGAGGTATAAGGCATATATGGGGGCACAGTGGCAAGCTGGGGGTAAGATGTGCATAACCGGGGGCAGTTTGGTAAATAAAAAAATGTAAACAAGGCTTTTTTCTCATAGTTTTTATTAAATATGAAAAATAGTTAACATATGAATTAATATTTACTAATAACTTTGTATTTAAACCTAGTTTGAGAAACACTGTGTTTGGGTTCTTGTAGCTTTTATTATTATGTCAGTAAAATAAGAAGGTGAATAGAGAGAGGCCATTGCAATAAAGAGATGAAAGTGTAAATTGTACGTTTTTTATTACATTATTTTAAATTGAAAAAAAAGTAAAAATTTTTATCCGATTAATCGATTAATCGAAAAAATAATCGGCCAACTAATCGATTATTAAAATAATTGTTAGTTGCAGCCCTAGTATAGATCAATTGGAATTCACATAAAAACACGGCATTAAAGGTATATTTAAAACCCCCTGAATTACAGGCATAGATCACAGGTTGCACACCCCAAAGCCAGCCCTGGTGTCCACACTGCCCACATAGAACCTGACCGGCACCCAGATAACACATAAGATTTTCCATCTTTGTCCCCAAATAGCCCAGCACAAGTCAGCTTTGTCCCCAAACAGTCTGGCCTGTGCCATCTTGGTCCCATATACACCCTGCCTGTGCCATCTTGGTCCCCAAGGCTCAAACCTCCTGCTAGTGCCATCTTTGCCCTTCCACAATTATACAGCTATGATACACACAAACACTTTTACAGTCACTCACTAATTCACACTTTCATTCAGACAACTCATCCACACATTAACTCATGCTCTCTCTCATTCAGATAACTCATCCACACATTAACTCATGCTCTCCCTCATTAAGATAATTCATCCACACATTAACTCATGTTCTCCCTCATTCAGACAACTCATCCACACATTAACTCATGCTCTCTCTCATTCAGATAACTCATCCACACATTAACTCATGCTCTCCCTCATTAAGATAATTCATCCACACATTAACTCATGCTCTCCCTCATTCAGACAATTCATCCACACATATTAACTCATGCTCTCCCTCATACAGACAACTCATCCACATATTAACTCATGCTCTCCCTCATACAGACAACTCATCCACATATTAACTCATGCGCTCCCTCATTCAATGCATCCACACATTAATTCACACTATTTACTTATATCTACCCCCTCTCCTTCCCTTATCACTTTCTAACCCCTCTCCTTGCCTTATCACTTTCTAACCCCTCTCCTTCCCTTATCACTTTCTAACCCCTCTCCCTCCCTTATCACTTTCTAACCCCTCTCCCTCCCTTATCACTTTCTAATCCCTCTCCCTCCCTTATCACTTTCTAACCCCTCTCCCTCCCTTATCACTTTCTAACCCCTCTCCCTCCCCCTACTCACTATCTACCCTCTCCCCACCCCTACTCACTATCTACCCTCTCCCCCTTTGTAGTTCTCTCACCTTGAGGTCCAGCGACAGGAGCACGAGGCTTCTGTCTTCCAGCACTGTTGCAGTGCCCGCTGCTTCACTGCTGAGTGCCGTAATATGACATATTACGGCGCTCAGCAGTGAAGAAGCGGGCACCAGCGAGCGGCTTTTAAACGCTATCTTTTTTTTATGCGGGGAGAACGAGGGGCATCGAGCGGTTGCTAGGCGCCCCTCTCTCCTCAGAATAAAAAAAAAAAAAAAAAAAGACAGCTTTTAAAAGCCGCTGGCTGGTGCCCGCTGCTTCACTGCTGAGCGCCGTAATACGTCATATTACGGCGCTCAGCATGAAATGCCGGCACTGGGACGGAGGCAGAGGCCTCATGGAGGAGAATGGGGGGCGCCGAGCGGTTGCTAGGCGCCCCCTCTCTCTCCTCCGCATCAACAAAAAAAAAGACGGCGTTTGAAAGCTCACTGGCGCGTCCCTTTCAAATGGCGCCTATGGCACGAGCCATAAGTGCCATACCCTAGATACGCCTGTGGGGACAACCGTATTTATTTGTCCTCCTTAACACAGGGAAGGTCAGTCCTGCTGAGCTGTTCTGTAAATGCTTATATGTAAGCTACGAAATATATCTGACACTATAATTTAAGAAGAAAGGTCTAAAACCTGTGAAAAATTACTTGCAAATGATTATTTTGTTATTTAGTTAGTGTATTATTTGAAACTCTTTTTTAAACTTGTACTTCAAGCTGTTCATAAAAAGGTATATTTTGTGTTAAAGATCTTCTAGATTGTAACCTTTTTTGAACAAGGCCCATGCCACGCTCTGTTTGTTTTCATATTGTTTTGTCCCAACTTTGCGGAATATGATGGCATTATATAAATCACTAATAATAAAGGAACCCTTTTGGAAAAAATACTCAAATAGAAAAATATTGGCATCTGAATGATATGCATAATATAAAGATGCTAGGTGCACTGCGAATGAATACTCTAATCTCATTCTTCGGGAGAATAGAACATTTTATGAGAAATGTATGAATTCCAAGTGATTGTGTCAGTACAGAGTTGGTCTTCTAAGAAGGCCTTTGCATTTTTATTAACCAACTAGGCAGTAAGTACCAGGAAAACCATAAGCCCTAAATGTTTCTTTATCGCAAATGAACAATTGATGATCTTTTGTAAGTCTAGAATTTCATCAATATAAGGCTAACATTTATGCAACTAGGTATTGCAATATATAAGGGGAGGGTTGCCAGGGGGAAATAAAGCCCCTTCCCCTAATAGTAGAGAGTGCACTTGCACACATTCATTCACATGCACACCCCCAGACCAGCATGTCCCTGTAATATATATATATATATATATATATATATATATATATATATATATATATATATATATATATATATATAAATTTCTCCCCCTCCATATGCTACCATCATAATACATCAACCTCACGACCTTTTCACCATGTAATTGGGGAGTATGATATTTCCTTAATGCTCATTTAAGAAATCAGTATTTTAACATAACTATATTTACATCTGTTCAACCAATCTGGACCTACCTCAGTCTTTCCAGAAGCTCAGAATGTTTGCCAGCTATGAGTGCAGAAAACAGCTGGAAATAGGTTTAAAAATTAGATTGTGTAAATTAAATATATCCCCCTCCTAAATACCTTGCCATTATATAAATAGATGCCTGATACGGTATGTTGGGAAGTATATTTTTAGACAAAGTTATAGGTTTTATTTAGTTTGAGTATAATTTACATTTGCAATACCTAATGTTTAGTAGGCATGTTGAACCGCATATTACATTTTGTGAAGCATATACAAATCAGTGGCCAAATTATGCATCACAGTGGGCCGGGGCCGTCCGAGCATTTAGAATTAAATGTCATGGGAGAAGAACCATAAGGCTCATCTATTTTAAATAGTTTAATACAAAAAGCTGCTATAGTAGCCAATATTATCTAGTAGACATGTACAAATGGACCACAAATGATTTGGACAAATTGTTTAGTTTTTGGCCCGTTTATTTTCGGGCAACAAATTTCCTTCACTGCAAATTCATTTCAGCTGAAAATTTGGGGGCATTGTTATTCGGGAACAAACTCGTTACCCAGTGCCCACATTTACACTAGCTCAATCTCATTCATTCTCTCATTCTTTCACACTTTCACTGAAAATATAAAATAAACACACAGCCAGTGCAGCGTATATTACTACTTTGTAAACACAAAAATGTTTGAGAATGAGAGTACCCTAATGTGAAGCTCATACTTAAAAAACACACAATATAATTTCCAGTAACTTGTAAAGGCTCCCATATTTTACCATGAGGCTGTGCAAGTGTTTATTAGTGGCAGCCTCAGGGAGGTGTATACAGATGGAGCCATGAGCATTTAATGTTGTGCTGGAATCGAATGCTGAATGCTTCCCTTGGTGCACATTTCCATTATAAGAGCAAGTGATCAAAGCAGCTGTGTATGATAATGGATTACGTTATACTTCAGTTTAACTCCCATTCTGACACTGATGCGCTTTTTACTACCCCATTCTTTTTTTAGCCTAATTAGATTGTCATCCACACATCCAAATTGTTACACATTTTTAGGTCACCTAAGGAATTCTGTGAATGTCGTTCTTCTCATAGATTATACGCTTACAAGAACCCTTTTTTTACCTACTGTTACAGTATGTTTAAATGTGTGATGTTATTGTTAATTTTGTATTTTGCCAATTTTAATATTATTGTTAATTTTCACTCTGCTTCTTAATGCCTAGGGTAAGTTGTAGCTCTTCTGAAAACTGGCTTTTCATCAGTAGGTTTCAGGGTTTTGAGGGACCCTGGAGACTGTAGCCAACGAGTCATAGAAAATGTTAATGGAAGATGGTAATTATTGTTTTGTAATTCAAGTTAATCATAATTGGGGAGGACCCTGTCAAATGTAGCAAACTTGCACAAACTAAATATAATAAAATAAGCAAATTGAAGAAAAAGTGAAATGGGGGTCCACCAGGAACTCCAACTTACCAAGAGGGGGTCAATGATTGTCCCTCTCTTCCCCCATTCCTTACATGGTGGAGTGAGGGGTAATTAAAAAACGGTGGGATAGAGGTTAGTGTATAAAGAATGCCCCTAAGGGGGCATCTTTGGCCTCCCACCCCTACCCATTGGGTTGATTGGGTTAAGAATAAATTCCCATTTGAAGGTGCATACTGTAAACTCAGCCATGCTCCTTTCCTTCATCCCTGTGATGTGAAATTGAATACAAGTTGATTGACCAATCAACATCTTAATGGATCAACCCAAGTTATGCTTTTAATGAACCAGCCATGAAAATCATGTTTGCTTCAGTGTCGCATTCTTGTTGTGTTAAAGTGGTGTTCTCATGAAACAGCTGCTACCACAGTTACTGTATGGTATCTCTTCGAACAGCACAGGTCCTGTATTTTAAACCATAATTAAACATGGCCATATATTTACTTGCAGAGCCAAGGACTATATGTTCACTGGGAGTTTATACTGGGATAACCAAGTGACATATAGTGGATAATATACTTTATATACATAGTATGGGTCAGTACAAAAATATATTGGTCATTTTTTTAGATTTCAACTTGGCTGATATCTCTTTGCCCCAAGTACCAGGGTTTTTACAATGATCTCAAGGACTCACGGTGAGTGTCTAAATTCTCAGGGTCACAAGGCCTGGAGCTTATTCTTTTGTATTCTACTTTGATTTAATATAAAATCCTCTCAATTGGTGATTTTTTTTCACTGATGCATCATTCCCAGTCCGAATCTGCACAAAAGCCTAAGTCAGACTCTGCACCTTGCCCTGCACGGTACATGAATCGGAAGATGGGTCTCTTACATGGTTTCTAGTTTAAATAAAGACATTAGAAAATCTTTCCTAAAAATAGAACGACATAGGTAACCTATGACACCTGTTGAATGTAAATGGGACGCCAATGTAATCCATTTACATGCCTTGTTAACGCGCATAATAGGGATAAAACAGCATACTGTAACTTGCCTCAATAGCTCTGAATGAATTAGGTACACAGCTCCTCTTTATTCAACTAAATGATTAGTTGTCGCTGTGTACATCGGGACTTATCTGAGAGCTTTGTAATGATTCACAAATAGCCCTGTGAAAAGGAAGTAAAACACTGCGGTGCTCTTACTGGAAGTGACAGCATGAAATGAAAAGAACAGTTTGAATGTAAGAATTGGTTAATATACAACATACAGAGCAGGATAATGCAACAACATTCTTCAACAAATGCTCAGTTCTATATTGACTGTATCATCGATCTTCACATAACAAAAACTGCATTAAACAATCAGGCATATCTTCGCTCTTTATTTCAGATAAACATAAGCACATATTTCAAGATGGCTAAAACATGTTATCTTTAAAAGGATAACCTTAGGCTACAGATTACCGCAGTACAGCACTTTTACTGTAAAAAAAAGAATAATTTCTAATCTTACATGTACATCACCCATCCCCCAATATCTAGCCAACTTATTTCAGGAGCTGTCGCACTCTAGCAATGTTTTAATTAAAATATTGAGCTATATCTGCAATTTTGAAGCCCTTTTCTTCCATTGTGCTATTGTGGTTTCAACTCAACAACTTTGAAATGCCCTAGCAAGGGTTGGCCTAGCCCTTCATAATGTATAGTTTAATTAGTAAGGTGATTTTCAATAATTCTCACTGATTTTACTATGCATTATACAGGGTAAACAAACAACTTCTTGCATGAGACGCTCACTGGATTAACCCTTCATATTGCTGTCTAATATCACATTATATATATATATATATATATATATATATATATATATATATATAATATTCAACCTCTTGCTTTAGTGAATCAACCCCAGACAGTCATGGACAGCAACTGGTTAAAGTTTATGGAAAATCTAGTGTATCAACTGATTTATAACTGTATAGTGGAGAAGGATCATCTGCATTAGTGTAGACCTCAGCCACTGAGCAACAATGACCAGACTTAGTCATGGTAGCAATGGTACATCGTTCTCAGCTGGAGTCTCTACCTACTTGAATATGATATATTCCCTATAAAGAAATTGTAACAGAAGTCCATGCATATAGATCTTTTGTTTCATGTGGATATATGGCTTGGGAAAGAGAAGTAAGCGGTACTACTCTCGAGACACTATTTGTCTTCCAACCATTCCAAAAGATCCAGCATCTTAATGCATTGTTGCTCGTATAGAAGTGTGTATTTAATTTAATAATAACTAATACAAATGTATGATATTACAAATTTATGCAAAAAAGGTTAGAAGGGTTCATCGCCGTAATTTATTATAGAATGTGTTGACCCATTGAGAAAATTTTAGCCATTATAATTGTATTCGCATAGACAATGTTCATCAATTATGGCAGGGGCAAGGTTGTATGTAGTTACTAATAACGAAGAACGTGGGGATCTGCTTGGCTCGTGTTGCATCTCTCATTATGTAACATTATTTGTGATAAAATTATAGAAACATAGATTCTTAAGGAACTAGTGTGTGTGGTCTACAATGTCTACAATAAGCCTTTTTTTCAGTAGCGTTGTTTGTCTATATCAGGCATTTTTGAGCCATGTGGACTCATTGCATACATGGTCTGGTGTGGTCATCTTGAGCATAAAAACTAAACATCTGATCCATCGCAGCTTGTAAACTGGCTCTGGTGTTGATCATGTTCATTGAATTATTTCAATTTTAACATTTATTTCTACTGTAGTATAGCACTAATTCAGATTGTGCTTGCATTGCTGTGTAACTACGGGGTACTTACCTTCCGTTCCCCCGAACCGCCGTTCTACTGAAGCCCCTCGTCGCCTGTAGCCGCTGGCAGGTTTCCTGAACGCAGACTGCATGAACTCTGGCTCTGTACACACGCGCACCACCGTGTGGCCTCTTATAGACACTACACCTATGCGTTCCAAGCCTCCGTTTCATGCGGGGCGGGAAATACAATTAGTAGGTCTATTTAAACCTGGCTGTTGCACTAGCTCATTGCCTGTGATAGTGCCTTGTGCATGTTGGCTGTGCTTATTAAATACTTCGTGATTTTGGCTTCTGACCTTGGCTTGTTTTTGACGTTCCTGTCTATCTCCTGTGTTTGACCCGGCTTGTTTTTGATTATCCTGTCCTTGCCTACTCCCAACCTCGGCTCCGTGTAACGACTACTCTTTTGCCTGCTGCAACCAATATACTGCTCTGCTCCCATACCGGTGGATGATACCAGGTTCCTGCACTGCTGGTCCTCTAGCCGTGACAGATTGTCAGTGGATGACCAAAAGAGGTGGGATTTCCCTTTTATATGAAAGCAAGCAGTTCGCAGCCATTGGGTTAGTTGGGATGTGTCATTATCCTTATTAAAGTGTTTAATGTGAAGCCTCTCCAGAGAGTGACTTATACAGAAGATTAAGAATGTTTCTAATGAATCTGATGCCAGCTATACCTACTTAATGAAATTCTATGTGATTCCTGTCTGTGCTGGCTTTATATCTGCGTCTGTCTGTTCTAAACCCTCTGGGCCTTTTTAAAAGAAGAAAAAAGAATAGCTTATTAGAAATATCTGAAGGAAGTCGGGTATTAGTTATGCATGGAAAGCAGCCCAGCCTTCCTCTGTTAGATGGGAAACCAACCAGAACTGAGGTCACAATGTGGTCTTCCTACACAACATCTACTGGGATTTCCAGAGATTTTCTTGCAGGTTTTGCCCTCTCACTCTACCCACTTGCTAAAACAGGACAGCTACAGCTCAAGTGTGAAGGGTCCCCGAAATTGTTTTGCTGTTGACATATTAGATTCAGTTAAGATTCACTGGGCAGCTTACAATTATGGAGATATATGTTCCTGAGAACTGGAAAAATCTCAAGACTCTCTTGTTTTTAGAGCTGTGGCTCTGTGGTTTATGGAATTGAGTAAGACATTTTTAAGCAAGGTTTGTATTTTATGGAAATAAACGTATTTATTAAAAAATATATTGCATAAATACATGGCATAATAGATTGTAAGCTCGTTTGAGCAGGGCCCTTTTGTTTCTGTAACTTTTGTTTCTGGTAGTGAAAAGTTACTGATATAATCTTGGAATGATATAATACAAATGGTAAAAAGCAACGTTCCTTGCTGGCTTGATTCAGCATGTTGGCTCAATATGTATTTTTGGGGTAGAATTACCTGGTCATCCCTACCCAGATCTCAACTGAGGGGCTGGTCAATGTAACAACTCCATTACAACACCTGGAAGCTTCCCAAGGTGGGCTACGTGCAGGGGGGAATAGCTTCATGAAGGGTGGGGCTAGCCACATGTTCAGGCATGATGAATCAACCATGAGATAGGGAGTAGAGGGAGAACTCGGCTAGGGACCCGAAAAAGTTCTCATCAAAACTTAAAAAAATATTTTTAGATACTAATATAAAAATCCATTGTGTGATTAACCACTAAGGTAGCTGTATAGGAACCTATGGCCTGCTTAGCCATGTGTAATAACAAATCATATCACTATAAATTATATATACTACCAAGGCAAACATTAAAAAACAGGTAACTAAATGTATTTCTGCACTCCCAGAGAAGAATAAGGGAGTACCCCAAAGTACCTCTAAACTTAATTGCCTCAAAGATTCACATTTGTATCATTGCCAAACCAGAAGAAGCATCATCTGCATGATAAGACTAAGCCAATTGAAATTAGTATTAGTTACATCACTCATGTAAGAATCGATTCTACACACGCAAGCACAAAATACATAGAAACATAGAATTTGACGGCCCATTTTTTCTGATGTAAACGCTGAGACCCAGATCATCCTTGATCTTGTCTCCAGAATAGCTTTATGCCTGTCCCATGCATGTTTAAATTCCCTTACTATATTAGCCTCTACAACATCTGTTGGGAGGCTGTTACATTTATTTACCACCATCTTGGTAAAGTAAAACTTCCTTACATCTAAACCTCTGACCTTAATAATACAGCCCGATAATGAAATACCTTCAAGTATTGGGTAGATTGGTTCTGAAGAAAGCTGGTCAACGGTCCATCATTACACCTCGTTGAATACCCTTCCTTGTTCACTCGGTACAAGAACCTTGAAGAACATCCAAGAGGTAGAGAATTAGTCAATGATAAAACAACCAGCTTTTCCTGGGGGTTACACTTCAGCAAAGTCAGCAAACAGCAAACTGCATTTGGAAATCAATCCTCACACAGACATTTGTAGGAAATATCAACAAATACATCATCTTTCCTTTAGCTTTATGATCCTAATGTATCCAAAAGCTTATGACATGTAGCTTGATGGTATGTATGTTACTTATTGACAAATTACATAATCTATAGCAATTTGGATTGATACCTTTGTAAACAAAATTCCAAATGTATTTACTTGATGCATTCACATCAAATCACTTCAATCAAATAAACCTTAGCAGATCTGTCATTTTAGTTATTCTCTGAAGATTTGAACACATAAAAACAACTTAAATATATAAGAAGCTTTTTAAGTTTCTCTGACAGCGGCCTATCAGTATCTGGTTTTGTGTCACATGACATCCAAAAATGCCAAGCAAAAATTAATAAGTCTAATTTTACTTGATTAAAGAATTATTCCTGGGGATGTGTTGGGACTGGAAGAAACCTGCTATTTCTCTTGGTTGTGAGGATATGACTTCCTGGTTCCATATTCACGCAGATACTCGAGCTTTTCTCTGCTCTAATGTGGTTTATGGAATTAGGTAATTTGAGGCACATGTAGCATGCAGTCCTGTCTTGGGTCACTTCATAACACTTGGTTGTGCAGATGATCGTCAAGATTGTATCCTAAAAACAATATGATAAAGTGTCAATTTTCCAGGTGGCTTGCATGGGCCCAAACAGGCAACCAGAATTCCTACAATCCTTGTTTTCATGAATACAGAACGGGGTGTATATTTCTTAAAGCAACAAATAACTGTTGAACATAAAATCATTCTAATACTATTTTATGTAGTGTTTTACTCTCTAATTTGAGAAAAGATCTCCTGTTACTTGCTTCCTTATATCTGAGAAAGCTTTTCTCACCAGGAAGATCATTAACATTTTGTATGTAAGGCCATTAGTTCTTTTTCATCCTTGATTTGTGGCTTGCTATGTATGACCAACTGAAGCCCAGCTAGGAAAGACCTTTGAGTTGACAACAGATTAAGAGCTATTGGTTGCATGTATGTATGTTCCAGAAATAATGTCAAAAACCAGAAAATACAAATACACTCAAAAAGTTACCATTCCAGTACATGCATATTTTCTAACATTGGGTGTATGTTACCATATCTGTAAACCATAGATATTAAACCATCTTATCATGGGGAATATATTAATTTATTTTTTAAATAAAAAGCTTAGGTGATGAATGGTCACTGTGAATATATATCGTTTATTCTCTTTGTAGTTCCCATGTTTGAATTGTTGGGTTCTTACAAATGTCAGGCGAAGACCTTTCCACTAGCAAGCACCTGGCTCTTTGATTTATTTTTCATAGGAAGGAATAAGTGAAGGAAAGCAAAATTTCTAAAAGGAACAACAATAAATCTGGGTGCATCTTATTTCTAGAGACAACCTTAGGGTCTGAGTATTGTCATACTTCTGTGTGAACATGGGAATGGAACTTTTCCTCAGTAGAAGTTGGAAGTCCAGATGTTACTTACCTTTGACCTCCAGCAATATACTAACTTTCCATTTTTCATTTGTTGATGTTTTATTCCAACCTCTGCATTTTACATTCATCGCTTTTTAACTCCCAGGTCAAGCTACTGTATAATTTAAATTAATGATCAAATGGTTAAGCATTTGTTCCACAATTTAATTAATTTCAGAAATATAACCCTAATGCAACCTGTTTACTTGCACATATTAAGCAGTAAAAATGTTTTTTTTGTTGGAGAGTTACAGAAGCAAATTAGAACCCGATAGAGACAAATGCCCCTGGAAGTGTTCACGTTTTGATGAGCTGCCAGTGCTGCTTGGATGTGCTGGAGACAAACTGTGGCTTACTTGTCACATTACTTATTAAAGGAACTCAGAAGCAGAGATGCCATGACTTGCTTCATTGTCAAAGCCAAGAAAGTTTTGGCATACTGAATGTGTTCATGAGTTAAGTTGCTCATCTTCTGCTGTGCCTTATGCACAGTATGTATCAGAAAAACACATTTCTATCAAATTAAATAAAATGTTTCCTTTGATCTCCTACATTATCTGGTTGCTGCTGTCTCACAATTATTAAAGGGGGCACAGTTTTTAAGGTGACATTAATTCACGATTGCTGTAAGCAAGAGAAATCCAGGTCTAATCAGCAACGTCTCTGGACCAGGGCTGAGAAAAGTATTACAAATTTTTTTGCTGGCGTAACCTTAAAGACGAAGGTTTTTTTGCCTCCTTAAGCTGTCACTGGCGTATGAGAAAACAGTTTCCAATGAAACGAGTTTATTGAGCGCTGAATTTATTGAACGGTTTACAGTATAATAGGAGGAGAGCTACAATAAGTGCAGTCATATAATAAAATAGGACCAGACTGGTGATCACATTAGACATGATGACATAGGTGCGCAGACAGATGAATATGCAAATACACACTAAGTTTTTATGCCCACGTGGTGTGCATATCCAGATAATGGCTGCACGCTACAGCGGCAGATCAAGTGAATATGGGGCGCAGGTGGCCAGTTCGGGCCTGATAATAAATACAGTTGTCTACTGACATTTTCCTTGGGATACAATTGATATGAATATCACATCATGGAACTCTTACAAGGTCTTTCTGGAATGCCACCATGGCCAAGAATGATCCAGTAAGGATATGAGTATCCAGCATGTGAGTATACTACAGCACATAGGTTCTCATAAATTATGTGCTGCGTATTCTGCACATCCCTATAGATACATAAAAGCTGTGATTTGGTCTTGTCATTGATCATAAAGACACTTAGACACTAAAGACACATATAAGTTAAAAATATTACATATATATTTCTTGGGGACATTTATATCCCAGGAAACTCAGATGTGGGAATAAAGGTTACCTATTCCCACCAATTTCTCATTCATCTCTATGAAGGCTTACGGCTTGTCACCTTTTGATAGCTTACCAGTGGTTAGCTGACACGTGTTCTCTCATTTGTAAATGTCTGCTGTTTTAAACACAACCTCTGAGCACAGCATACGGCTAGAAGAGCATGAACCCAAGCTCTAGCTAATGCAAATGAAACTTAAACAGCATAGAACCAGCAATTCTTTATGGTTTTGGCGAGTCAAAAGGCCCTTCAGGAGACAGACCCAGTTGTCATGCATTGTCCTATAGTGCCATGTACATACCAGGGAACTTGTGTGCTCCGGCCACTTCCCTTGCAGGATGCGGCCAGGACTGCCCACTGACTTCAGGGGTGGTCCCGCCGGCATCGGTGGGCGTTCGGATGTCATAAGAAACACCCCCATTTAAAGGGGAAATTGGTGGGGACTGAGGCGTGTCAGGACCCCACTCCTGCAACCCGGAGGACTCAGGTGTCGACCCGGAGAACCAGAGAAGCCATGCTTCTCACGGAGTCTTCGGGCGAAATCTGGAAAATTCCCAGGTATGCCCTTGTAGCTTCTCCACTGTCCCACTTTTGTGGCAGTGGGGATCATGGGCTGGTGGGGAAAAACCTCTGATGTTCTCTAGGAGTCTCAGGGAGCTGTAAAATAAATAGAGGTCCTCCATTGTAGCTCCTATATGGCTACCTTGTTGTTCTCTGAAGCCACATCTCTGACCCCACCAATTTGGACACCTAAGATGCTGGTGGGTATGCAATATGGCTGCCTGGGTTCTGCAGACATGCGCTCTATCACTTAGACTGACTTCTGTTATATCATGGGATGCTGTTACGCGCACAGCCTTGTGTGACATGGTACACCGAATTGTGAATATTTACGCAGCCCACCCAGCAGCCATGTTTGTCATTTTTAACCATCAGTTTCGACAAGACCATTAAACATTCTTACTTATCTTTTACCTGTTGCTTGCCTAGCACTAGCACAATGTATAGGTAAAAAGTTACCCCATACAAACTGCCATTTTCAATGACAAGTGTACTTTAACGGGTTAAAGTTACTTACGGTTGTAGCTGTTACTCATTCTTTTTGCACGCAGTTGCCATACATAATTGTATTTTACTTCATAATTTTCTTTATGTATTGCATTATGTTTTTTTTAATCTCCATTTTATTTTTGTAATGGTTCTAAATGATATTCATTTTCAGCTTGTTCCTGTGTGTGGGCAGAGAAATATGTTTGTATGAAAACTTGTTTTTCAACCTGCTGTGATGTGATGATGTAGCCCCCGGAGCAAGCTGATGATCTAGATAACCTCTTTTAGGTTTTAAAGGCAGAAATGTTTCCAAATGGTTTGGGGTTTTTTTCACATAACTTCCACTCCATTACTCCCTTTTGGATAATTGTTTTTGTTTTATATACTCCATTTTTACCTTAATAGCTTGATTTAAAAGACGTGTTTTTTACATTTTTGAAATCTTGACCTTTTTTTAACTTTAGAAAAAGACATCCAACAAGTAAAACATAGGTATTTGTAAAGGTACAGTCGTGGCTTGTGTATAAATTGGATTACTCACTTTAATTCCAATATGCTATTGCAACATCACTGCTTCAGATATGATTGGCATGAACATTGGCAGCAAAGTGCTCTGCTCATAAAGTTACAGGTTGGTAAAACGTACAGCAGTGTGTACCCAAATCATGCAAAAATACCAGAGTATTACACATATTTTGTATTCGTCAGTGACGAATTCTAGCCTAGGCCAACTAGGCATTGGACGGAAGATTTTCTCCTGCAAAACTGGGGAGAAAATCTCCTTCCTGGGTGATGTCCTGTTGCTCAATAGGCCAGTTATAGTGGTGATCTCTGAGTTTTCCCAACTGGCCCATTTAGACTGCATTAAGTTAAGATGGTGGCTGTGGGTCAACCCTAGGCAGCGCCAAAGGTAAATACACCAAGTGTACCATGTCGCCTGTCTAACCCAGGAAGAAGTGCAGTGCCGCCTAAAAAAAAAATCAAAATAGACAAATCACCAGGTCCAGATGGCATTCACCCCCGCGTTCTAAGGGAGTTAAGTAATGTAATAGACGGACCCCTATTTCTAATATTCAAGGACTCTATAGTGACAGGGTCTGTTCCCCAGGACTGGCGCATAGCAAATGTTGTGCCAATATTCAAAAAGGGGACAAAAAGTGCCCCGGGGAATTATAGGCCTGTTAGTTTAACTTCTGTTGTGTGTAAACTGTTTGAGGGTTTCCTAAGAGATGCTATTTTGGAGTATCTCAATGAAAATAAGTGTATGACTCCATATCAGCATGGGTTTACAAGGGATCGGTCCTGTCAAACTAACCTGATCAGCTTTTATGAGGAGGTGAGCTCAAGACTGGATCGGGGTGAATCGCTGGATGTCGTATATCTTGATTTTTCCAAAGCATTTGATACGGTGCCACATAAAAGGCTGGTACATAAAATGAGAATGCTTGGGCTGGGGGAGAATGTGTGTATGTGGGTAAGTAACTGGCTCAGTGATAGGAAACAGAGGGTGGTTATTAATGGTACATACTCTGAGTGGGTTACTGTTGCTAGTGGGGTACCACAGGGGTCAGTTTTGGGTCCTATTCTTTTTAATATATTTATTAATGACCTTGTAGAGGGATTGTATAGTAAAGTATCAATCTTTGCAGACGATACTAAGCTCTGTAACGTGGTTAACACAATAGAGGACAGTGCACGATTACAAATGGATCTGCATAGGTTGGAGGCTTGGGCTGGGATGTGGCAGATGAGGTTCAACACAGATAAATGTAAGGTTATGCACATGGGGAAGAAAAATCCAGGCTGGGAATATGTATTAAATGGGAAAACACTGGGGACGACTGACATGGAAAAGGACTTAGGAGTTTTAGTTAACAGTAAATTTACCTGTAGCAACCAGTGTCAGGCAGCTGCTGCTAAGGCAAATAAAATCATGGGGTGCATCAAAAGGGGCATAGATGCCCACGACAAGGAAATAATTCTACCACTGTACAAGTCACTAGTCAGACCACACATGGAATACTGTGTACAGTACTGGGCACCAGTGTACAAGAAAGATATAGTGGAGCTGGAGAGGGTTCAAAGACGGGCAACCAGAGTAATAAGGGGAATGGGAGGACTACAGTACCCAGAAAGATTATCAGAATTAGGGTTATTTAGTTTGGAAAAAAGACGGCTTAGGGGGGATTTAATAACTATGTATAAATATATAAGGGGACAGTACAGAGATCACTCCCAGGACCTATTTATACCCAGGACTGTATCTATAACAAGGGGACATCCTCTACGGTTGGAGGAAAGAAGGTTTCTACACCAGCACAGACGGGGGTTCTTTACAGTAAGAGCGGTGAGATTATGGAACTCTCTGCCAGAGGAAGTGGTTATGGCAAACTCAATAAAAGAGTTCAAAAGGAGCCTGGACGTGTTTCTTGAAAGCAATAATATTACAAGTTATGGATATTAGATTAATAGGGACAGAACGTTGATCCAGGGATTTATTCTGATTGCCATATTTGGAGTCGGGAAGGAATTTTCCCCCTGGTATGGGGCAATTGGCATCTGCTTCATAAGGGTTTTTTTGCCTTCCTCTGGATCAACACAGTAGGGACACAATATGTATATAGGTTGAACTTGATGGACTTTGGTCTTTTTTCAACCTTATGAACTATGTTACATGTTACTATGTTACTGGTTATAATGTATATCTACAATATAACATCACACAAAATGAGTAAGCTTAGATAAAACAATAAGTCAATATTCACTGCCATAATTTCTAAGAGGGCAAGAGGGTCACCTGCTCCAGGTGCCACTAGGTTTACGCCATTTAATTATTTCCCATGTGCTGTACTGGGGAAGCTCTTTACATTTTTTCAGCTCAAAACATTCCTAATTCCATTTACTATTTGTGCTGTTCTTAATGCCTGTTTTGGTAACTATACGAAATGTATACTGTTTGTACACGCAAGCATACAATAATTTGCCGACTTGAATGCAGCTGAGCTTAGATTGTATGATAAATAGCTTTTTTTTTTTTTAAGTGGACCTTGAAAAGAATGGAAATGAATTCTTTTCTGCGTTGCTAAGGTGTGACACAGGGACTTGTGTTATTTTTCAGGCTTATGACATCAGATGAGAAGGCAGAACGATTAGAATTTCAGATACAGTTCTGTGCGAATTGATGTTTTCTTAATTTATTGCCATTAAGGTCATTACATTTTTTAATTAAGAATTCCAGACCTTTGAGAATATCTCCTCTATTTACTAAATTACTATCAAAATGCAATCAAAGTAGTCTTCTGTAACAGTCTCATTTCCCATATTACAGCAGGCACAGATACATCCAAAACCGAGTTTGTTAAATATTACATTAAAAGACTGCCTTTTCTTTTATTACTAAATTTATCTCACGATGAAATAGTGATGATTTGGCCATTTTTCTACAGGAGCAACAGGAGCATTATGTTTTGGTAAAATTCTCTGCATTCTTTGTTTCTGAATTTGAAGGGATAGAGAAAAAAATATAGCAAGTCAGAGGCCTACATACCAATGTATAGATTCCCCACATTGCTTCATAGTGCTACTCTTCATCCACATTACATGGGTTACAGGGTAACATCACAATATGCTTTTCCGACTGAATGCCCAATCTCTGTCAGTGTTCTTCAAGCACAGTCTTTAGAATTGGAAGACTGGCGGAGACAAACCAGCCAGGAGGAAAATCACACACATGGAGAGATATAGAGAGCAACGCAAAACACAGGTTATAATTTTTCATAGGCAACTACTGCCATGCATCAGATTTCATGGTCGATTGCAGGTTTGCTTCCTAAGTGTTGTCATAACTGTAGCTTTAGACACGATTGCTCCGTTGCACATTGACTGGGGTCTGTGGTAGACAATTTAATGTTCTATCAACCTTCACAAAACTTGTACGGACACTTTGCTTATCCCTGACTATAAAGACCATATGCATCATATTGCCTTTTAAATAGATATAGTATATTTCCCTGAGTAAGAAGCTTCTAATGGATTGAAGATTCCATTCAGCGCGTGCTGGACTGTTCTCTCTGCTATCTGCACTTTCTAATCTCAGATCTGTCTTGGGCGTTGGTGGTATTTAAAGAATATTGATGTAGCATCTCGGCTAAGTGAAAGATACACAAAGCAGGTCTGTGCCTTTTGCAAATTTCCATCTAGCTGTATTGTACAGGATTACCAGTGAGTCATAGTAAACCATTTTTGATTTCTGATTCATTTGTTATGTAGAAAATATCCCAAGTGTATGTGTGCGTTAGTTTCATGATCCTCCTGACGTCTGCCCTGGCATCCTTTGCTCCTTATGTGATTATTAATAGCAGGAGAATATTGGAGGAATGGCGTTCCTGTCCCTGTCTAAAGTCATTGGCACATAATATATCAACGTGATAAACTAAGTAATTTCCTCCACCAGGTCCATAGCCATTAACCAAGCCCTACTAGAGTGGGCATTGCTGTAGGTGTATTCATTTTTTACTTTAAACACGATTCATCTATCTTTATCTCACAGCAGAAGTTTTATTGGTTACTAAAGTGAGTGAATTTAAACATGGATTAGGCATTAAGCTCTAATGATCAAGGAGCAAAGGAGGCTTCAGGAAAAATGTATTTAATAAGCTGTATCTGTAGTTAAAAATCTAGCTTCTTATTTAGGTTTTTTTACTTTTTAATTGCAAAATGTTTTTCCTTTTCATTCATTTAATAGGCTTATGTCTATTTCTCCAGTTTTTGTATGTTTATGTTATAATTAGTTTTGTTATTTTGTTATTAGTTTAGTGTGGGACAAGGCCCCCTACTTGAAAGATTCTGTTTTCTTATATTACCGGTGTTCTCTAGTATGGAGATAATGCTGGTCTAAGCATCTTGCCATATATATAATACAAGTTCAATTAACTGCCTGTTGTCCACTAATCACTAGATGAGCACATGAAACAGGACATTGTCAAGCAGTCCTAATTAGTTAATCATTATGCACACAGAACAGGAGTACAGGCTGGGTTCTGAATTGCATACCGGCAATTAGGTTTTACTTGAGCTGCCAGGATTAGTTCACTCTGCTGGTGTTAAATCATAAAAAGTGGAAATAGACGAAAAAGGCATATCTCTCTAAACATTGCTGCACATTGGTAGTGTCAGATACCCAACAGCCTACTGTAAGCATGCATATTATATATGAATATGTTCCCAATTACAAAGCAGTTAACCTTATGAAGTTTCGTGTCAGCCTAAGATACATGTACCCAAAACCCTTAAAATTTGTTAGATTTATTGGTGAAGATTTTTACTGAAAACTACCTAAACAGAGACATAAAAAGAAGATAAGAGCATGTAGTTTCTCACTGCTGTAGGATCTCAGAGGTCTCACTCTTGAGGAGGCATGGTTCCACTTTTGGCCCCTAATCCCCCTCTCCCTCTTTCCTCCCACAATTGTTTTATTTTCTATTATGTCAAAATATTTGTATGAGTGTGTATATTTGAGTATGAGCAATCTGAGTGTAATAGAGACCCTGGCAGGTTTTCCTTGACTGCTACATCATCATTGACAACACTTAAGGAACTTAAGAGAACTGCTTCCTGGTCACTGTGTCATAAGTAAAGAGGGAGATCAGAGTGAGAAGGAAAAATAAATACAATATGAAATAAAAAAAAAAAAAGAAATAAAGATTAAAAAAATACAAATTGTAATGTTACCATGAAATTATCAGGGTACCTTGTAGTTACAAGAAGAAGGTCTCTAGTTCTGTTTGAATTTAAACATTTACATGTAGTTTAGCAGTTGTTCCTGTTTCTATCAGTTGTCACCCTCTCAGTATAATCAGGCAGTCTGAATAATTGAAATCAGTTACCTGTATTATATGGGTTCCCTGTGTAACACTAAGTATTGCAACTTGATGAAACCCATTGTACATTTGCTGTCCTCTATTACCTTAGGCTAATAATATATTTCCCTGTGGAAGACAGCCGGGGTCCATCTTTGTAAAGAAAGATGTAATTAGCGGATTGTTTCAAGGGATGTGTGCAAAGTTAGAGTAGAGCATACTGATTGATCATGTTCTTGATTAAAGAAGATATACCGTATTGGCTCGAATATAGGCCACACTTTTCCCCCCCACTTTAAGTCTTTAAAGTGGGGGTGCGGCCTATATTCAGGGTCTAGCGCCCGACGCCCGGGACATGTAGTCCCGTGTGTCATGATTAGTGAGGGTCCTGTGTTTAAGTCCCATTGTTTTTAATAACTGTTTGCTGTTTTACTTTTATTTTGTATGTCTTGTTTTTGTAATTCTGGCACTGTGTAATCTTTGTCTTTTTGTTATTAAAATCTTCAAAATCCAAGTCTGTCTTTGGGCTCTAGTATTAATATCCACAAACCTTAAGAGAGGAAAACACGTTACCATATTGTTAAGTTCTATGGGATATATATGTTGGTTGCCCGGGGTGGGTTGATATATATATATATATATATATATATATATATCTGAGATAAAGGTTCTAATTCGGATTTCTTACGAATCCGGTATCAAAATCGTGAGTGGTGGCAGACTACCTGGGGGGATACAGGCAGGATTTGGGGGTTAATTTGGTGTAGCTTATGCCTTAAGGGGTCAGGTTAGTAAATCCAGAGGCCTGGTGCTATTAACCCCTTCATGCCCACGCCCTCCACACAGTCACGGCTTGGCAAGTAGTCCTGACCGTGACACCTCGGATCTGCTCAGACAGCCTCCCCTGCCAGCACTTCCCACGGGGGGAGTGCCGGCACGGGAGATTGTCCAAGCGCATCGCGCAGACGTACACCGGCAGCGGCGATGAGCGTGAACGACCTCCGTTGCCGGCACGTCTGCTCGATGTGCTTTAACAATCTCCCTTGCTGGGAATTCCCACGGGGGGAGTCCCGGCAAGGGAGATTGTTAAAGCACATCGAGCAGACGTGCCGGCAGCTGAGGTTGTTTCTGCTCGCATCGCCGCTGCCGGTGAAGTCTGCGTGAACAATCTTGCTTGCCGGTACTTCCCACGGCGGAAGTGCCGGCACCGGAAGTTGAAGTGTTATGTGTAGATGTCCCCCGCCGGCCCCGCAAGACCCCGTGGAGTCTGCACCGGTAAGTCTGGTGTGGGGGGGGGGACATCTTGGGGACAGAGTGGCAGCATATCTCGGGGGGGGGGGGGGGGTACATCTTCGGGACAGAGTGGCAGTATATCTCGGGGGGGCAGAAACCTTTTTCATTAAAAAAGCACCTAACTTTTAGGGTGCGGCCTATATGCGGGTGCGGCCTATATACGAGCCAATACGGTACTTAAAGAAGTCAAGTTTACATTAGCTGTGAACCTATTGTTCAGGATCGCTGTGGCAGTGTTACGAACAGGGTCCATACAGACGACTGTAATGACCCAGAACACCCAAAAATGGTCTTCAGGAGTTATTGCGCAGTAGCGGAGTCGGACAAGGCCTGGTGCAAGGTAACCACACTCCCCTGTGCGTGCAGCACCTAGGGTTGTGCAGCCATATACCAGGGCCCTAACATAGCAGCAGATGTTGTCCAGAATGATATCCTGCAGGCACCCTGCAGCAGACATGAGACATGGTACAACAGAGAAATGAGCAGGATGCTGCAGGCTGGGAATAGGGAAGCTAAGCAGAGTAACAGCAGAAACATAGCAAGCAAGGGGGACAGAACAAGGAACAGGGAGACCGAGCAAGAAACATAGCCAGACAAGATATACACGGTACAGAACACAACAAAGGACAGGGAACAAGGCAAGGAACATAGGATGGAGTGAGGAGCCGAGATCCTCAGACGCTTCTCCTTTAAGCAAGGATAGGATATCATATACTGAGACATGGGGAGAAGAGAGAGGAACCAAGAGCCTCAGATGATTCAGGGAAAAGAGGGCAAAGGTACATAAAAGACTGACACACGGAAATACAGGATTAGCCCAGGACTATATGATAACAATTGGAGATTCAGTTACATCTTATGGCCATAGGATGCTTAGCCCACCACTATGCCAAAGTACTCCAATGTATGGTGGGCCCTAGCACTAAACCTGCCTGCCGAATTATTAATAAACTGAAACTAAACATTGACTCTAAACACAAGAAGGACATATCTTTACACTGCAGACTGAGACAAGCATAACAAATGGGTGGAGCACACCTTATAAATGAAACAGAGCTGAAGATAAGAGCCGAACTGGAATCAAAGAATCAGAAGTACAGGACAGAGCATAAGGAAATCCAAGAATGGATTACAGCAAAGGGGGAACTGTAGTGAGACAGGGGAACTGTAGTGAACTAGAAAGAAGCAGCTCTGCAGCCTGAATGGGGCCTGACAGGCAACTTATACTAAATCTCTAGTAGACTTTTCATCTGTGACAGTCGGAAATAGGGTGCCACATTAGGGTCCATATGCACTTAATCCACCATATAAGAGGTCAGTAGTGAGAACACTTGGCTGTGTAATACAAACAGGGGGGAGGGTACTTGTTTTAAGCATTTGTGAATGTTCAGTGATTCTGTGTATACTGTGAGTCAGATGTGCTCTGGGGTGTAGACTACGTCTCATCCCTCCATTCATTGAATTTCCAACTTTAACCAGTTTATTTATTGCCTGTTACATACCAGTCTTGGCTGGGGTGGGGGGAAGGGTTTACAATGTGCTAAAGCTATTACCCTGAGTTGAAGAAGGTCAGTGTAATTAGAAGGTTTTTAAATATGATGTGGCATCATCTTGACATAATATTATGAGCAAGGCTGAGATTTAAATCTCATTGGTAGAGAGATGAGTCATTGTCCATTACGCTGAAGGCTAGCTTAATTTCCTCTGAAGACCTGCCTGCTGATTCTAGACATCTAATACGGTTCTGTAATAAGTGCTCTAATGTCTTGTGTTTGTAGATTACTTTCAAAAGACACTGGACACCGTGGACCTGTTCCCTAGTTTACACAGTTTGCAATCTGAAAAATGTAAAATGCTTTAATTGTATACAGATACCAAAATTATAGTTAAGGAAATGTTCTTTGATGTACCCCCACTATCTATATGTCACGTTTCATATGTTTTAAAGATATGTAGTATATCTCTTCCACTTGAAGGATCCGGAAGACCATGTTTGGGACTAATTGTACATCAGTCTTAGTGCCACTGCTCTGTGTATAAAACCAAAATGACGATGCCCAGGAACCCTCATATGGAAGGCTACCAAAGCTGCCCTCTTTTGGCAGAGTGGCTTTGTGCGGGATGGGACTAGCTGTACTTGGAGGCAGGGCTAGCCACATATTCAGTCTTATGTGGGAAGGGAGTAGATGAAACTGGGCATGGACAACCACTTGCTCCCTGCCCAGAGAGAGAGAGAGAGAGTAAAATTTAAAATTACTCAGACACCCAGGAAAGTAGCACTTTACTCGAAGATTCCAGGTCAAATGTGGAAAGTTCTTACGCATAAAAATTACTTATGCAGTGATCTCTGTTCATCGATTACATTTTCATTTGTAATAAATTAATTGATAAGGCTGCAAGGTCTGAACTGAACTATATTTTCTCTTCTCGCTTTGAAGAACACCTTTCAATAAACCTGCTAGCTGCATGGGCTTCTTAACATTTAGAAACACCACCAGCTAATGCAACAGGATTCCCGTTGCATTACCAAACATTTATATAACTTTTTCTTAATGTAATACTAGTTCAGTGTTACTGGACATTTTTTTTTGTTTTCTTTTCCGTGTTCTTGTGTTAGTCCCTTATTTTAAATATATCATTTATCTCATTCCCTCTCCTAAATAACAGCACTTGACAGTGCTGCAGCCTTAACCTGATCAGTTTGTTTTCCTAGACCCATATACTATGGCTAACGAGTGACTTGGGATGTTTTCTGTTTTGACTCAATATTGATTAAGACTTGTTAAAAGGGTGATTTTTATTCCAAAAAGTAAACTGATGGGCAAATTAAAAAGTGTTACTACTGCGACATATTTAGAATTGAGAGGGCACATCAGAAATGTATTCAATGTACCAAATAATTGGTAACCAGTTATGTAACATTACATTTGCTTCTTTCTTTCTTGGTGTGCCCTTTCTCTTCTAGACATTTAGCTGTGAGCACTGTTTTTTTTATTAATAATAATAGATAGATAGATAGATGAAAATCTCCGTTCTGTTCCTTACAAAGATATTTTTCGTATTTTTTCTCCATTGTTCTTATATCACTATATAGAACCCACGCTATGTGAATAGCCCTCAAAGACAATAAACAACAGATTAGGTGATTTTTTTCAGCACCTACTGAATAGAAGGCTACATTTTATTATTTGTGTTATGAGCTAGTCCCCGCAGTTACATACATACATATAGATAGATATAGATATATGTAAAACTCTCACGCATTGCCTTGAAGATTGTACATTGAAAAGAGTTGGTGCTCACGAGTAATGTCAGAAAAATAAAAGGAAAGGCTTTGTAGTGGATGAACATGGTTTTTCTTTGTAGGAGAGTTTCTTTGAATATACCAATGATTGAAAAAAGGAGTATGTATTATACCGCGTAAAATTATCTTTTTGAAGACCAAAGGACTGCAATGTTTTTTACATGTAAGTAACGTACTTGGTGATGTTTTGATACTTCTATTTGTTCACATGGCTGATATAATATATATATATATTGTTTCCCCAAAATGGGTTATTAAACGAAGAATGGAGTGATATCTTTTATTGGACTAACATGGAAAAAGATGTAGACTCACATAGGTTTTCGAGACCTCAGATGTCTCTTCTTCAGATGGTGGTGTGCCACAGAACAGACACACACGTATATGGATATTATGATATTTATCAGATGAGTACTTAAGGCACAAGCATTGTCACTCACCATCCAAATCTGGGAGAGGGGTCACCAAGATTTATATCATTATAGTGCTTAAGTAATAACAGTTGAATTTGAGTCATATTTATTGTGATATCTAAATTGTTTGTTCTAAATGTATGACTTAACTGTAAATATTAGTAACTGTATGTTCTTACACATGGTGCACGTATTCCTATTGTCAATTTAGTTTAATTGAAATTGTACAATTTCTGATACGATTGTTACAGTAAATGGGTTTTTATAGCCCTGATGTGTTTGTTTACTTTTCAAAACTTGCAAGGGCAATTGTCACGGACTGGGTCCAAACAGATGACTGAAAGGACCCAGCGCACCCAAAGATTGTGTGCAGGAGTCACAGTGCAGTAGTGGAGTTAGACAGGGCCTGGTTGCAGGGCGACCACACTCACCCAGGTGTTGAGCACCTAGGGTTGTGCAGCCAAACACCAGCATCAGCACCCTGATATAGCAGCAGATGAAGTCCAGAATGAAACGAAGTGATATCCTGCAGGCACCCTGGAGCAGGCATGAAGCAGATCACTAGAATCACGTGCAGGATGCTGCAGGCTGGGAGTATGGAAGCTAAGCAAAGGGTATAGCAGAAACATAACAAGCAAGGGAGAGGGAGACCAGGCACGAAACATAACCAGACAAGACATACATGTTACAGGGCACAACAAAGGACAGGGAACAAGGCAAGGAACACAGGGGAAGGAGTGAGGAGCCGGAATCCTCGGACGCTTCTCCTTTAAGCAAGGATAGGCCATATTGACTAGGACAAAGGGAGAGGAGAGAGGAACAAGAATCCTCAGATGATACAAGGAAGAAGGGCAAAGGTACATAAGAGACAAACAAACATGAATACAGGAACTAGCCTAGAACTATATGATAACAATTGGAGATTCCGTCACATCATATGGCCCATAGTATGCTTAGCCCACCACTACGCCAAAGTACTCCAATGACGGTGGGTTCTAACGCTAATCCCTGCTGACAGTGGTACGAAACAAACCAAACATGTAATCAAAACACATAGCACTGAGACATACCTTAGACTGCAGACTGAGACAAACAGAACACACGGGTGGGGGAACACCTTATAAAGGAAACAGAGCTGAAGCAAAGAGCTGAAGCAGAAGCAAGGAATGGAAGATCAGAACAGAGCAAAAGGAAATCCAGGAATGGATCGAAGCAAAACAGGGAAACTGAAGCAAGACAGATATGCAGCTCCGCAGCCTGGGCAGAACGTGACAGCAATGGGCTGAAAAGAAACAATAGGAAAATTAGTAGTACAATTTGACATATAACATAATATGAGCCCATTTTTCTAAATCATTTGTATGATTCAGTGTACAAGGTGTATGTAACTTTTCTATGGGTAACACCTTATAGAAGGTTTGTGTAAATTTAAGACCGTGGTAAATATTCACTATATGACCAAAAGTATGTGGACAGATTATTGAGAGGTGTTTCAGCCACACTCATTGCTAGCAGGTGTAGAAAATCAAGCATGGGTAAACATTGGTAGAAGAATGGGTCATACTGAAAAGCTGAAGTCCTCAATGGTACTGTGATAGGATGCCACCTTGGCAACGTGCCCGTTTGGGAATTTTGTGTGGCCTACTAGATCTGTATATTTCTTTGCACCAGTTTGGAGAAACCTTCCTTACTTTAAAAAGAAGTCCTCCTTTACATTTGTAAATTCAGAGGCGGGCTGGCCTGTGGGGTAAGTTGGGCTTTAAAGACCTGTCTGACTTGAAGTCGGGAATTTGGCAGGGTCAAGTTGCCCGCTGTGATACTGCCACTGCTTGCATGTGCAAGTAGCTAGAAGGAACACTCCAGCACTCCATAATGTTTTTTTTTTATTTTAAAATTACTTAAAGAATGCAAGTAGTTTTTGGTTATTTATCTTGAATTTGTGTCACCTGGAACAGTAAGTGTGTCATCTGGCACAAAACTTTGAATACAAGGCAAGCAAGTGACGGAGCAGAGGGGAGCAGCCTGAGTATCTCTGTCTATTAAAGTTTAATCTATCATTGCTGACAGAGAATTATCAGAGTTGTTGTTTGTAAACAACCTAAACATGACAGTTCTCGTAAGGGTGCAAATTCAGGTTGCAAAGCTGGTAAGAATGTTGGGCAAGGGATGAGAATCTGGGTCTTGACAACTTCTTGGCCGAGGCACATAGCAGCATGCTAACAATAACAGCATGTAAGTGCCAGAAATGTCAGCCTAGAATACCTACATATACATGAAAGACCAGAGAGATCAAGGCAGATGTTTCCCCAGTCTTTCTTTTTGCTTCAGGATCACTAGCACAACCTCTCACAGTGGCACCATACAGCGACATCAACATTTACCAGAGAGATACATGCTTAGGAACACTTAAACATGAGAAGGAACAAAGCCTTTAACAAGGGATGCAGTCTATAAAAACATGGGGAAAATCACACTAGTAACATAACGCCAGTACGTCCATTAAAAGCACAAAACTTTATTGGTCTTCACACATCCATAAGAACAGGACAAAGATTCAGCATCTTACGCGTTTCGCCCATATTGGCTTAATCATATCTGCTCAGTTGCTTTTTTCTTTGATTTGGTGCCAGAGGGGAAACCGGAAATCGGTGGCAAAAAGAGTAAAAATTTACCTTTCAGACAGAGCTGGCCCTTACATGGTGGGTCCATGGCACACAGGTTCCACTTTTACAGGGTCAGCAATTTGCATTTGCATGTGTGTGTCTGGATATGTTAGCTTGGTGACTGTGTGTGTCTGGGTATGTTAGCGTGGTGACTGTGTGTGTGTCTGGGTATGTTAGTGTGGTGACGATATGTCCCTGCATTCAAAGTAAGCACTGTTTTTTAATATTAGAAGTCCAAATCATAGCCCTATGTAGTCAATATTATACAAATCCGCATAATACCGGTAAATCCTGGTCCCCTGCCTATTCACATTGAATGTGACAAATGTGGCATACCATGTGCTGCCAGATCTCATCATGAACAATTAAAATTTCTCATTGTCTGCGGATCTGCAGTTATCAACTGTTTCTCTGTGTGCTATTTTGTGGGCTAAATTAGAGCAACTTTAGTAGGCAGTCGTTTAGGGTGCTAATATATAGCATCTTCCAAAACATTTTGTTGAAGGCTAAAAAAACAATTACTGATGTCTTTTACAAGCTGTTAAACCATTTTTGTTTGTCATCCTCTAGATTGTATGCTTGCAAGCAGGGCCATAATTATTTATTGGTTTGTCTTAATCTGTCAATCCTAGTTTTGACATGCTAATTGAATGTTTGTATTGTAAGAAGTGCTGTATATTATGTTGCCGCTATAGAAATAAAAGATATAATAATAATAATAATAATGTAGCTTTTCAATGTGTGATAAGCTGTATAGATCGCAAGCGATCAAACTTTAGCAACAAAAAGAATGTATTTTTTATGTTCCCCAATCCACATCCATTTTTAAATATATTAGATGGTGTAGAGCCTTTACTTATGTTTTGATTTTATACTTAGATAAGATTAGATAGATTTATAGGAGATGAATGAGATAATTGAAAAGATTTATTTATTAGAAGACACTCACATCTATTTTAGATTCCTTTAATTGCCTATTAATAGCAACAGAGGAGGTCTTCGGAACCTTGTCCAATTGTGCTCCTAAGTAGAGGCTTTTCTTTTTCTTATTAACAGTGTCGTTTTGTAAATTGGTTAATTCTTTGGTTGCCTGGATACGTAATTGGTTAATGAGTGTGGCTACATGGCTGTCAAATGAGACTTAGATTAGGAGATCAATCTTCTGTTTAAGGGCAGTAGGAATATGTTCTACAAATGATTTTCTGTAGACTCTTGGTGGACGCTGGTCATCTTCAAGTTAACAATTACAGGCTCACTGTATCTACATTACAAACAAATGTTCATTTTATTCAATTGTCTCTGCTCAGTTCTAAGAGCATTTACCTCCTCGTACTTTTATGAAATCCAGCATTACTTTTATGAATTCAAGAACAAAGTGTGATCTCTGAATATTTAGAATTCCTCAAAAGACATAAAAATGTTTTTCCTCCATGTTGACTAACGTCCGAGTAGTAGTTTTCATATCTTTTTTTGTAGATGCATTTATGTGTTCTGATGCCCTCTGGTTATATATTATTAAGCTAATATTGTAAATACATGATTCTTAGTGATAACATTTAACTTATATTTCCTATTTTTTGTAGGTGAAGCAGATTATGGAAGAAGCTGTTACAAGGAAGTTTGTACATGAAGATAGTAGCCACATAATTGCTCTGTGTGGTAAGTAGACTTGAATAGTAGTTTTAGTAATCATGACATGATGGAAGGATGCAGCACAATTTCAACCAGGTTCGACCACCTTTGTCAGTAATCCCAGGAATGTCTGATTGAATGAAAACACTACTTTGTCAAGTGACCCTCTTAATGTCCAGGGTTTGCCATTAAGGCAAAGTAAGAAGATGTGTTTATCACTTACATGTGTCTATCTTACCCCTATGTATATTGATGTACAGCTACAAAGTTAGGAAAATGGTTGGGGTTAGTCAGGGATTAAGAACCCAGAATTTGTTTAAACAAATAATGTTATCCCTGGTGACCTACCACATGCTAGTTTTAGTGCCTAGCTAAATAATCAACAACCTTTTACAGTGGTGTATTTAGATTTTGTGCTGCTCTAGGCCCGACTAAACTCACAAGCTCCCTGATCTCCACCTTCTCCTCTTTGAGTTCCACCTCTTCTTTGTGCTCAAACTATTTAACAGTGCCATCTTTGTCCCCTTACAGCCTAACAGTGCCATCTTTGTCCCCATACAGCTTAACAGTGACACCTTTGTGCCCAAATAACTTAACAGTGCCATTGTTGTGCCCAATCAGCTTGTCTCTGATATCTTTAGTTAGCCAATAAATGGTATCATTTTAACTATACTTTTCTCCTGTTTTCTCAACAAAACCTTTTTATCATCTTTGCCCTAGAAAGTTTAACAGTGTAATCGTTATGCCCAAATAGCTTGTCCCTGGCATCTTTGTCCCAAAACAGCTTAACAATGCCATGTTTGTGCTCAGAAATCTTAATAGTGGCATCTTTGTGCCCAAACAGCTTGTCTCTGACATATTTGTCCCCAATCAGCTTAGCAAAACCATATCTGTCCCAAAACAGTGCCATATCTGTCCCAAAAGAGCTTAACAGTGCCCTATTTGTGCCCAAACAACTTAACAGTGCCATCTTTATGCCCAAACAGGGCTCTGTCATCCTTGTCTCCAAACAGTTTCCTTAAACCGCTTCCCTGTACCATCTTTGTCCCCGTCGGCTTGTCTCTGCTAAACAGTGCAGCTTAACAGTGCCAATCATGCTCACACACTTATACATACATATACATACATTCTCACATACAAACACTTATACACCCTAACGTACATATAGTCATACATGCATACTCCCTCCCTTTCCCTCTCCCTCATCCACTCATTCACCCTGCTACCTCAAGCACATCTTTGCTTCTGGCTGTGAGCCAGGACCTTACGTTACATGACCCTGCTACGTTGGCGGGGGAGGGCGGTGATCCGCCTTGGGTGACATTTATCAGGGGATCCCACATTAGCACACAGGGACAAGCTGCTCCGGGCCAGTCCAAAATTGTTCATAAATGGCTGGTCATGTTTGCCAATGTGGCTTCTCCCCCTAGGAGGCATAGGGCAGACTACCACTTTACGCAATTGCCCTTTAACAGCTGGTAAAGTGTAAATTATGCATGTCTAGCATCTCTCTATTTCTGGCCCTCTACTTTTCACATCCATGTCAAAAAGCATTGCCACTAACTTAATTTGCCATATTACCCATTGTTTACATTTGCTTTTAGATTGTAAACTGTCAGGAGTAGGGCCCTCCTCATCTTCAGTCTTAGGGTGTCATTGTTAGCCTAGCCTTACTGTGCAGTACATAGTATACATGTTGTATATAGATACAATATAACATTGCATACTTCTAACAGAAAAAAATACCAGTTTGGACGAATAAAAAATATGATTTTAATAAAGTATCTTCTATACCACCTTCTGTACAAATACAATTTTGTAAGCCACTATGGTGCTTACGTTATAAGCACTTTCTTTACTTTTTGATTGTATTAATATATTTTTTTAGGATGGTTGGAAAGCACTTCAAACGAGGGTGGGTTTTGGCTGGAATACTTTGGGTAGCTTTCCATGGTGCTGAAAATGTCAAATTTTTTGCTGAAAACTCCTACATGGTATAATGAAAAAGCTCAGTGTACATCATCCTTTGCAGATGTATCCTTTGTGCTTTGCATGCCTTGTTCTAAATTGTTATTATTATAACCTTTTATTTACATAATACCAACAATTTACACTGAGAAACTAGAACAGACAGACTGATACATTAGGGAGATGGTCCTCCCTGTGAGCTTACAATCTAAATACAGCGTACTATAGAAGATTAAGCTTATGTTACCACAACTAACGCTCATCTGATTTCCCATAAACTATATAAAAGTACATGAGAACATTGTTGAGGTTTCTCCCTTAACTTCTAAAGATGACATATTTATAGCACTGACTTCTGTGGAAAAAAATATGCATGTCAGTTTTCATAATATCCTAGTTTATTGATACAAATTAGTTACTTTTTTTAAGTGGTTTATGCTCCGCAAGAGAAGATCAAAATGAACAGACAATAAGGGGATCAGGCTAAGTGTCATATTTTGTGTATAGTGCCTGATTTTACTATTAAATTCCACAGAACTATCACAAAGTGATCACACTCTGTGTGTGTTAAACCCACGTCTGGTGTTTATTGCCAAAAACCTCTATTTTGGTTTCATCTGACCATAGAACCCAATCCCATCTCAAGTCCCAGTAGTGTCTGGCAAACTGAAGACAGTTGAGTTTGTTTTTTGAGAGGCTTTTTTCTTGAAACCAAACAACTTGTGATGTAGGTGAGGTCGGATTGTAGTTTTGGAGACTTTCTGACATCAAGACACAATTAACTTCTGCAGTTCTCCAGCTGTGATTCTCTGAGATTTCTTGGCACTCGAACCATCTTCTTCATAGTGTGTTGAGACAATATAGACTCATGTCCTCTTCCAGGTTGATTCATAACATTTTCAGTTGACTGTAACTTTCTAATTATTGCCCTGACGGTGGAAATGGGCATCTTCAATGCTTTTGCTATTTCCTCATAGCCACTTCCTATTTTGTGAAGTTCAACAACCTTTTGCTGCACATCAGTTATTTTCCTTGGTATTACCCATTGTGATGATTGATTAAGGGGATTTGTTACCTAATATTTATACCGCTGTGAAACAGGAAGTCATGGTTAAACAATTTCCTGTTCCTAGTCACCCAGGTGTACTAAAAATGTAAAATATCACTGGGAATATACTTATACTATATTCTTCTCATATGAATTCTTAGGGGTGCCAATAATTGTGACACATATATATTTAACTTTTTTTTTTTTTTTTTTACAAACCTGTGTTGTGTTTTCAAGTGTTTAATATCCATGAGAGTAGTTTTGTGTATTATTTGAAGAAAAGATCAAAGGGTTAAATAAAGGACATTTTTTCAGAGCCTTCTTTGCTCATGTTTACCAATTGTGCCAATATTTGTGGAGGGCATTGTACTTTGTCTACATTATTTGTTGCTAAGGGGAGTATCTTGACATTTTCAAATAATAAGTAATACAGTCTACTTGAAGACTAATATGCCTCTTTTCCCTTTGGCGTTAAAGGAATAAAGTCATAATATTTGGGTTGGTTTGCTTTGCGTCAGAGAACACAGGAGTGATTTCTATGCTATTTTCAGGAGTCTTCGCTATTATAAAGCAAGGTCGCAGGGTGAACAGGATTCCTGAGTCAGAGTGACGGGAATGGACTCCATGCATACATAGATTTTTTTTCCCTTTGATCTCTTCCGCTTGTTAATCTCTTTTTTTTCTTTCCTCATTAACGTGACTAAAGCATTGCTTTTAGCAGCAGAGTACACAGTGTACCTGCATCTTAGTGTTGAGAACAAGGTCTAATCAGCATACTATGAGCACGAAATGGCACTTTGTACGTGAATAAAAAAGGCTAACAGACTAAAATTGGAAACATTTTTATGAGTCTGACATTTTACCAGTAAAAGACCTTACTCTGTCAACTGATATAGTACAGTTTAAGATGATCGCCAATGTAGTGCCTATTTCTTATCTCATTTAAACATCTGAATGGTGATATAAAAATCATCTTGGTAATGGTAAAACTATAGGGTATTATCCATATCAAAAACACAGTAAGCCACAACAAGCTAAATTGTTTCTGACGACTTTTTAGGATGATTGGGTTTAGCCTTTGGGTCATAGGCTTAGATGTAACATAAGGAAGTTTTACTTTACTGAGAGGGTGATAGATAAATTAAAAACCCTTGCAGCAGATGTAGTAGAGGTTAATCCAGTAAAGGATTTTAAACATGTGTGGGACAGGCATAAAGCACTGTACAGTGCTACGGAATATGATGGTGCTATATAAATATATAATCAGATTGTTCAACAAGGTTCAAAAAAATATTTATTATAGTACTGTACTGTAAACTTTGTTATCTGTGATGGAATTTGGATGGCTTCATTCTTTATACAAACTAAACTGTTATTCTTAAACCAAATCGTCAGCAAAGCAGTTTTACTCACCGAAAAAACAAAAATCATAAACTAGAGGAAGTTTAAAGAAACTAATTTAGTTATGCTTCAAAGTATGATGTGACCTTTAGACCTTTCGTTACCAGCCACAACAGCTGGAGCTGAGCTGCAGCCATCTTTCTCCCTTCCAGCGGAAGTGCTATATGGTTAACTGTACATACAAAAGTTTAGTTAAAGACCAAAGCCTTGAGTTTCCCATAAAATGCAATAACTTGCCCTGCAGAAAAAACAAAGCTGCAGTCATAGAACAAGTAACGCAAATAAGAAAAAAAAGGAAAAGTAATATCAGATCACTGCCTTTAGGCAGAAATTAGTTCATGGAGCAGGCAGCTTAATATGGCCGCTTGTACCATGGCAATCTAGTATGAAATCAGCTGGCTAGCATGATTCCTTGTTCAGGAACTAGTTGCTGTGACATAACCTGTTCCTTTCCAACCCTTGATATAAAAAAGTTAAATAATAAAAACATAGACATACTAAATTTATTTGGATAAACGTCTATTTTCCTATGGCAAAACTACCGTATGAAAATTGTCCGAGCCTCCCACAGGGAAAAAAATCTTCTGCACACACAGCAATCATAGAGTTAAATTAAATGCCGGGGGTGTTGTAGATTATATACCTGTCTATTTTGCTTGTTGCCCCTGAAACTGCTTTTGTGTTAAGTGGCCTGTTATATCAATGGCTTGAATCTGCAGTGTAAACAAGGCTATGAAGCTATGGTAACTGGCTGAATCTTACTTTAAAGGGAAAAGATCACCTAAGCGCAGTTCTTTACTCCTAAAGATCAATAATGCGTTTTAAGTAATAAAGTATTAATCAACCCTGTTTGTTATAATCACCTAGTAGATACAGAAATAAAAAAATAAGGTATTGTTTCTTTATTTTCAAAAATGTTTAAAACATTTTAATGATGGTGAATAGCAAGTTGTTTGCTTTCTCTGTAATCATTACCTAGATTGTATTTGAGCTGCCGTTTGCATTACACGGTAATTACCTTCCAGGCCCTTAAATGCTCTGGTGTTTCCTTTATATTTATCCCAAGAATCCCTGACATCGGTTTTGTAGATTTGCTTTGTTTTGCAGTATTTACTGAAAATGTATTATACATTTTATTCATCTTTAATATAGTGCACTCAGTGAAGATCCTCTGCTTTGCTATTTGTTTATTTGTAATATTGAATTCTTGGAAATAAATAAAGCAGGTGAAGTAGTTTACTATTGTGGTAAATTAATTATTGTATAATGGATTGGCAGCATTTCTAATATGTTGTGTGTATGAATAATAATCAGCTTCATTAAGAAGACTGTGGTGTGTAGAAAATACTTTCTACTTTTTTTCTAGTGATATCTAGAGGTACAGAAACCATATTGCACTGGATAAGACACGTAAAGAGAAAATTATTTAAATACTCCATAGGCATGTTGGTCTAGAACCTTTGCAGCTGGAGAACACTACAAAAGAAGACAGTCCTAGAATAGATCTAAATTTAATAGTTACTCTTTTCCAAGGACAAAATTAATAGATCGCTTTGTTCTGAGGAGTATTGGCGAGATAAGAGTTGTGAAATATGCGATCGTATAATATTATACGTAGTCTTGTGCTAGTTCTACCTATATATTTCTACAAACATATAGAGTATAAACAGCAGTATAGAGTATTAAAAATCCACCTTATATGAATACATTTGGAGCATGCATCATAGCTTCCTGTTCTCATGATTATTTCTCTCCATTAAAGTTTTTTTCTGCCCTGTTGTTGATTTCTTCAAGCAGCCTTTATAATGGCGGGGTGAAGAAAAGGAAGAGAACCTTAAGAGAGGAAATTGATTAGATAAAGCTGGTCCTGCCCCAGGCTGCCACTGATCTCAACTTCCATGATGAAATTAAATATTCTCAAAACATTTGTGCTGATAAGCTAACATAAAGCACAAATTATAAGTAGTATCAGTACATTTCTCCTGTTCGTCCTCTTCTGTGTCCTCACGTACATGGCAGAAAGTACTTCCATATACATATTGCAAGTTCAAGACGGAACTGGATCTCAGTTTCAGAGGTCATGCAATTTCCTCTGACCACCAGTTGCTGTGAAAAAAAGGATTTATGCTTCCTGATGGTGAAGATAGCTGTGCAGTTTTGGTATTAGGAACGACAAGCCATTGTCGAGAATATATTATGCTAATTATATTGTAGAAAAGAAGAATGAGATATGCCTACAGGTTTAAAAGATCAAAATCTGTCTTCTCAGCTGTGTTGATTAAAAAAAGCCCGGTGGCATGTCTGAGCCTCCTGCTTGTTTTGTCTGTTTGTGTACACGTTCTCAGCTGCAGCCTGCGCTCTTAGTCATGGCAGTCCTCCATAATATTGAGAAACCAGCGGGGTTCTGAGGGTTACGCATGATGCTTTCTGGATAACATGGAGGATAATTTTGAGCCCTGTTAGTAAATAAAACACCATTACTTTTTCAAGCAATCGGAGCCTGTATAAAAAAAATAAGAAAGTCTTTAAGGATAAAGCTGTATTAGTTACTTGCTGTTTCAGTTATGCCATTTGCAACATGTAAGGCTGATGTAATTGATTCTTATATTCTGGCATGCGCTCGGTTGAGTTGTTCTCAAAACTTCTACCCTTCAGTGATCTCAGCGATTGGGGTCCATCCCAACTGTTAAGGTGAGTCCAGACATGGACTTCTTTGCTGACTTGTTCCTAGAGGAATACCAACCATGCTCAACTGATTAGCATGTGTTTACGCTACTCCAGCCGAGGCTTGACATTACGCATAGTGATCTTCGGCTTTTGTAGAACTGCTAGACGAGGGAAACCCTTTTCATGAAGCCCCATCGTGAGCGATGGTAAAGAGGACAGGTGATTTTTATGTACTACATGCATCAGCATTTGGCAGCCCCATTTGGCATTTGGCAGTATTGAGTTGAGTTGTTTCAGACAAACCCATTGTGAACAGGAGTATAAAATCAAGCACATAGGCAGTCATCTCCATAGACAAACATTGACTGTATAATGGGTGGTACTAAATCATGACTTCTAGTTCTTGGTATGCATCTTTATTTGAATTTGCTTTCCTCTTGGACTTGACTTGAGTTTTCATTGAGTTCAGCTACTAAGCCAAGTATGTCTTTGTTAAAAGTATGGTAGCCAGGTGAGCTGACAAAGTACACTCATAAGTTGCTATAATTACATTTTCACTATTTTTAGAGACAAAAATAGATTTATCTTTAGTTTTTCAGCATTTTTCTTATATATTTGACATTTCAATTGTACCTCAAATATCCAGATGAGTTTAACCGTTTTGTGCAGTAAAGACATGATAAAATAGTTAACCTTACATATGTTTGCATCTTCTTCTTGTCACTAAAGTAAAAACTGAAAATTGTTTTAATGAAAAGTGGATACAATGGATTTTTTTTTTATGGTCGATGTGTTTTATTTGCTTCTACTTCATGAAGGGGTAGACGTCTTGCTTTCACTAGTGACAGGAGCTAATTCCATTGAAAGGTATCTTCTATTTGGATTATTTAATTATTCATGAATTAGCATAGTCTTCTAAATTGATTTGAAAATGTTGACGCAAACCAAAAGCTGACACAAATTGACTCAGTTTGCAATGGTAAATTACTGCCATGGTTCTTAAAAAGTGTGAATATATTAGTTAATCAAGCATGAGCTGTCCACGAATTCTGGTGCATTAGTATTAAAATTATTATGAGAACATTCAACACATTTATAACTGGACAAAATCATTTTTTTAATTGACGTAAATTGGAAAAACTGAGCTAAACTGAATATTCTTGTGGGTTACTATAGGGGTGAGTGCACCAAAAGGTTAAACAAGCTGGTTAACTTAATCTTCATACCCTAATAATGCCATGTTATTAATTAAAGGATTTGTTGTACTGTGTGTTAGATCTTTGTCATTAAGGCTGAACTCCTGATCCAGGGCTCATAATATAATGTGATTTCGGATTTAATTACCTCCTCTGCCTGGAGCCTGTGCTGAATTGTTTATTTTGTTTATATGTTACCTCCATTCTTCATCTGGTCTGTAAAACTCAAATATTAGCCTGTCGACTAGGTGTTATTGTTATAAAGAACTAGATAGACAGATTTCTTTCGTTCTCCATGCTCTGATAATTCCTGGTTTTATATTTTTTGTTATAATGTATTTATCTTTTGCTGATTTGCTGTTTTTAATCAACCCGTCATCAAATGGGTTTTGCTGCTCCAAAGGTGTAAGCCTTATTTTGGAAATATAGTGTGTGTGTGTGTGTGTGTGTGTGTGTATATATTGAGCATTTATGAAGAAAGAAATCAAATTGTTGAGACCAATTAGCAAAAGAACCCATTAGAGGAAACCACTAGAGTAATGTGCAAACACACTCTAACAAATCTGAATTTAGGTGCATGATATCATTTCTCCCAAACCGAGACATAACCTTACAACCTATAATTGTATTCCTGCGACATATAACAAAGCAACTAATGCAAACTGTGAACAAAGGTAAGGAAGAGAAGGCACCTAAATAGCCCTTCAGACAGGTACTGTGCTGTGTTTATGACCCTACTGAAGTAGCCCCACCAGAAGAGTTATAAAAAGTGTAATGTATAAAAAAAAAGTGCAGTACATCACAGCGGTATAACACTTAAAGCGATGTATTGCTGTTATGCACTGAGGACTTCTGGGACTGTGTGCTAAGTGTTACTGGACTATATATTTAATATATTTAACCCTTTGTGCGCTAGGGATCGGGGCACATTTTTCCTCTTTTGGGAGGCTGGGCCAATTTTCATAGATTTGCTATAGGTAGCAGTGAAAAGTACATTATTTTCTAAAAATCCCCCTTAGTAAATATATCATGTACATGTAGATCTACATAGATGTAGATCGCACACAAAGACAGTGTAGATGATAAGATAAAGACACAGGGGAATTGCAGTCCACAAAACGTCATACTTTTCTGGGGTTTTTTTTGGTATTTTGTTAAAGAAAAAACTTTATTAAACTGTAGTCTTTTTTTAACATTTTTTTTTTTATTTGGTGGTGTTGAGGACACCAGATAATCTCACAATGTGTGACGTATTTTTCTCCCTAAGACTCAGTTGCTATGGTCGCAAGCAGCTATATTCACCTGTCTCCTCTGTGCACTGATTGGTGCCTAAAGGTAAAATGTTAGCTTGTTTAATGCTTATCAACTTATGAGAAGTAATTCTAAAAAAAAAGCTATTTTTTTGGAAAAAATACACCTCTTAGTAAAACTGGCAGAAAAACTTTTCAAAATGTGTCCAATATAAAAATAGGAGTTTTCTTTAGACCAAGGAAAAAGTGCTTTCTAATTGTAGTTTGATTACATGTCACAGATACACAGGAGATATACAAGATCCTGCATGGATGTAGTCTTCAACAAGGCATGAAAGCAGAACGATATGCTAAGGCTATGGGGCTCCAGGGAGCCGAAAGGCTCTATCATGTCACTCAAAGTCAAGAAATCCCTAAACATGTTAAAAACTCTAAAACACTTTAATAAGCTACTTTATCAGTGTACATTTTTGCGACACCAATACTATACTATAACTTTTACATTTTAGCTACCTATGAAAAGCTTATGACCAGACTGTGATTAATACCAATATTCAATACTACAGTGTTAAAACATAATATCCAAGTGATGTCATCCAGGTGTGATATCACAATGCTGCATTTAGATTTAGGTTAGATTTAGTTTGTCTGTGGTGATCTTGGATTTAGATAAGATCTGGACATTGGACTATAGTAAATTGCAACTGAATTTGAATTGCACGCACGTACATACTGAATATACACTGCAGAAACTCTTACAAAATAGTAGTATATAGAGGGCTGGTTCTGGGATCGCAGCCGGAGTACATTTCCCATGACGCTCTGCATATGATTCCTTTCTCTCAGCCTTGAATAATTTTGCTCCTGACTTAACTGTCTGATACTAATGTTATATTTAATGTTATATGGCTTATATAACTGCCACAAAGTGATATTTAGTTATTTATAATGGGTTTATTAGAACCATAGTCTTTATGTAAAAACACATGCATATTTTATATAAAAAAAAAGAAAAAGAAACAATTTTTATACATGCATAGTGCTTTGTATGATACTAAGACAAATGACATAAAGTACGATACTAATTTCTGTTTGGTGGTTTCTTCACCGACTGAGCTCAGTATATAACTCCCTTAGTGTTTCATGGAGAGGAGAGAGAGTTATCAATTTGCTTCATAAATTATCCACTAATGCTCATATCAACTGCCCTCTAGGGGTAATACTTTACGGCATGTCTAATTCTTTAAGTGAGTTGAAATTGCCAGTGGAGAGCATGAGATTTTAAAGCAAATATTAAATTACCACTTGTCTCCACTAGCTTTTTCCCTATGAATGATTAATGTAGAAATTCAGTTATGCACATTTGAATTTGCTTGATAAATCTTGATTTTGCTTCCCTAAAAAAAGACAGCATCGATTGGTCATTTTGTTCCATTTTAGGCCCCTGAGACCAATTTGGCTTTAATATATAGTTGTATAAAAGAACATGTAATATCCTGATATGTTTCTTTACTAAGCAGGGAGTCTGCTTGTCATAATGTGGCAGAGCCCTGATATAACTCAATAGATTTAACAAGCAATCTACTGTAAAATTGCAGATATAATACTCTGTTCCTTGATTATGTATACATTGGTCCATGTTATACATACAAAATGCAGCCACTGGCTGACAGCACCCTATACTTAGATTGCCCAGATACACACTACATGAGCATAAAAACATATTTTTTTTGTATGTAATGTATTTCTGTAATATCATTGTTTGTAATGTTTTCTATCTGTAATTTAAATAACATTTAAAAAAATAATAAAAACATAATGTGGTCTGTCGTGTCCAGCTGTCTACTGCACTTACATCGTTAGGCAGCCTTCAAAGGAAGAGACCTCTGAGGTCGCAAGTGCTTATGTGATTCCACATTTTGTTCCTTGTTGGCCTAATACAATATATCTTCTTCGACTAAGGCAGTGGCGGAACTACCGGGGTCGCGACTGCGACCGGGCCCCGGCGGCAGGGGGGCCCAAGCCAAGGGGCCGCCCGAAATCTTTTTTCCTTTTTTTTTTTTTTTTTTTTTTTTTTTTTTAAATAAGGCAGGGGCGTCCAACATGCGGCCCGTGAGACCTCGAGGTGCGGCCCGCGTAAGATCGGCAGCCAGGGCAACCGATCTTACGCGAGCCGCACCTCAAGCCCTGCTACTTACTTGTGGGAGGGTCTTCTGGACTGCACAGAGGAAGCGGAGTTCACGTGACATCCTACTTCCTCTGCTTTAGCAGAGAAGGCAGAGGGAGGCCGCGCCCCCTGCTGAAGTCTGTGAGCGGCATCGAGGAGCTGCAGTGCAGGTAAGGGGGTGGGGAGGGTGTTTGAATGAGTGTGTGTGATTGAGGGAATGAATCTGTGAATGAATGATTATATGAATAAATGAGTGTGTGTGTGTGTGATAGCATGGATGTGTAAGTGCTGGAACCTAGGCATGATGGGACTGTGATTGCTGTTAGCAATCACACTCCTATCATACCAAGTCAGCCAGTACATGCTGAAACCTGGCCAGCTGCCCCCCTTGTGTAGTGATGCTGCCAGCAGTATGGGGTCTGCACTAACAGCCACCCTGTATCAGCATGCACTGGCTGACTTGGCATGATAGGAGTGTGATTGCTAACAGCAATCACAGTCCCATCATGCCTAGGTTCCAGCATTTACTGGATGGATGTGTAAGTGCTGGAACCTAGGCATGATGGGACTGTGACTACTGTTAGCAATCACACTCCTATCATGCCAAGTCAGCCAGTACATGCTGAAACCTAGCTAGCTGCCCCCCTTGTGTAGTGATGCTGCCAGCAGTATGGGGTCTGCACATCACTTACAGCCACCCTGTACCAGCATGTACTGGCTGACTTGGCATGATAGGAGTGTGATTGCTAACAGCAATCACAGCGAGCACAGTCCCATCATGCCTAGGTACCAGCATTTACTGGTTGCCTGGGTATGATAGGAGTGTGATTGCTGTTAGCAATCACACTCCTATCATGCCAAGTCATATTGCTAATTTTGTCCAATTGTGTGTTACCTACTTTTATTAAACATGTGAGTTTTTATTATTATTTTTAAAGGTGGGGGTCATTTTCGGTTTTGGCTAAGTGAACCCTGAATGTTTTGGTCCAGAATTTTCATTTTAGTTCATCCCTAGAATGAATCTAGGGAATCCTGAATTTGTAGTCGCAAAACTTTCAAGGCCCAGAAATCAGTGAGAGGAAGAGTAAAGGTTTTGTGTCATTTTACTTTATTTTAATCTGCATATTTTATTAAAGGCCATATTTTTTGTCACAGTGAAAAATGAGTGCGGCCCGCGCACGTATACAATTCTGATGAAGTGGCCCACTGCAGAAAAAACTTGGACACCCCTGGATTATGCCCTTTGTACATGCGCCCCTTTTTCTTTGATTTTTTTTACAGATATGATTCAATATGTAAATTGAATTTGTTGAATTTGTTGAAAAAAAATTGTTGGGTAAAAAATTTTGGAGGGGGTGGGCTGGCCCTTAACAGATTCTCGCACCCGGGCCCTGAGGCGTCTAGTTACGCCCCTGGGCTAAGGACTCTATCTTCTCTTGGACCTGTACTGCTACATCCGTTTTCCTATTAAGTATACCTATAGTTCTAAATAAAGCTCTTATATTTCACATAGTGGTATATTATATCTAATATTTTACATTGAGTTGGTAGCTATAACTCAGGCTTGGTGAATACAGAGCTCTAGTGTGGGTTAGTTTTTCTGATAGGGAACTCGTAACTTCTAAGTGATTAATGAAAATTGTGGTCCAACAACACTTTATTGCCCAAGTATATGGCTTGTATTAGTATTATTAATAATAATATTTTGTTGTTTATAAAGGTGGGAGAGTGTTTGACAGTTGGTAGTGGCTTAGTGCTTGATAGCAGGGATCAGACATTTTTTTTTCTGCCCATCAATCAGCTGATATGACTAGCTGGGAAGATGCAGGCACATTTTTTCACTATTGATGCCTGCTCCATGCTGCCTAAAGATTTTTTGTTTTTGTACTGCTAGAATGTTTTAAAGCGGCCGCTGTCACTGAAGTTAAGATCAGCAGCATTTTTGTATCATGTCATCACTATAGGGTTTAAAGCCACTGGTTTTAACAGCAGATGCTACACTGAGATGCTAAATAGCATATATGTAAATATAAGATATAAAATATGTTTAATATCTGGGGCGGTTTTTCGCGTTCTTTCACATGTGGGCTATTCCTGGTTTCTTATGGGTTTTTGTGTCACTCAATACATTTGCTCTTCATATTAGGGAATATATTCACATATTTATGTGTTCTACCTTCCCCTTGAACAGCACAGGGATGCTGCACAGTTTAAATATTAAGTCTTGTAAAATGATCTACATTAACTTTAGAGAACACCAGGATTGATAGCAACTTACTTGTATCATCATATTAGCTTAGTGAGTAAACAGACCCCAGTTTTTAGGTGACCTATTGTTGTTGTTGTTGTTGTTGTTTCTCCCCTAAATAAACACCAGCGCAGTGGCATCTAGTCAAAAGATCACTGTTATGACTAGTAATAATATTCTGCCGTGCAGTAAATTGTTGAAGAACCTACAATTAGTTTCCCAGAAATAGCAATATTCATAATTGCGGAACTTGAAAGGATTACTTTGTTCAAATTATGTCTGTGCTTATTTTTTTCTTCCAAGCCATTAATCAGTTTTAGAATAATTGTCTTCTCCATTACTATAATGTGTTATTCTATCAGAAAACATTGATGGTTTCTAGTGGCATATCCACCTTTCCTTCTCTTTGTACAGAATTGTATGTTTTAATGCTTATCACCTAAGTTAGTTTATTACTGATTATAAATATTATACCTAGTATAATTGTAACAATAACAATTCTAAAACAAGATTTTATCTTTTTTTATTTACATGTATTTACAAAGGGATCACATGGAAATTTAAAGGGACCATTCATCTATTAAATGCATTGAAGTGCATATGATGGCTGGAGTGTTCCTTGTAATTGTTAGGTGGCACAAAAGGAGGAGCTGATTTGTTACTGTCATTAAAACTTAAAATTAAAAATACATTTAAATGTTTCTGTGTTTTATGTGATTAATCATCCAGAGAGAGAAGAATAAAAAAATAAACATGCTTAGGTTTATTTCCTTTAAGGAGCACCCTAGCCCACTTTTTATGTAAAATGCATATTCTAGTCCACTTTGTCTGTACTGCAGCACATTGTGCATACGTTTCTTAGTTATTGGAGTCAGAAAATGTACCTTCTTTCTCTTTAACTCCTCTCGCACATGCTCAGTAAAAACTCCCATTCTAATCAATGGGAGACGATTATCCAACACTAATGGGTATCCAACGCTAATATTTTCCCGTCGTGTAGTGTCAGTACCACGGGGTGTCGCTCTTCCTGGGACAAGGACCTAGAACCGAAGAGGTTAAGATCCCTCATACCCTCATACCTCCAGTTTTTTCCTTGTCCCTTGTCAGGGACGGACCTTGTTTTCTTTCTCGTTGGTGGGGCACACGGGTTGTGTCCGGGGGTTCCCTCCGATTGCTCCCCGGGTGGTGAGCAGAGCGAGGAGTAACGTCCGCATTGGCGGACGTTACGGAGCCGTTTAGACGTTAAATCCCACAAACGTAAGAGGGTATCATCCCCTCATTCTGATTTATCCTCTGGGGAGGTTTCTAGTTCATCCTATTCAGCTTCATCTAGTGGGGAGTCAGAGGATGAGACCAATTTTCCTCCACAGGAGCTGCGTAAATTTGTTAAGGAAGTCTCACGGCTTTTTCAGGATTCAGACCTGTCAGCGCACCCCAAAGGGTTGCCCATGTTATCTCACATGCAGAATCTCATGTATAGAGAGTGGAATAATCCAGGCAAAAGAGCCTTTATATCAAAGCACTCTAAGCAGTTTTTTTACCTTCAGGGCGATGAAAAATGGGAAGATATCCCTAAAGTAGACGTCCAGATAGCCCAGCTTTCCAAACGTACGACCATTCCCATTAGTGAAGTGGCTGGTCTTAAGGATCCTATGGATAAGAGGGCAGAAACGTCTTGCAGACGGATTTACCAATCATCTGGATTCCAGTGTAAAGTGGCGTTGTCTAGCGCATCTGTGGCTAAAGCGCAGGGTGTCTGGTTGCAGTCCTTAGAGGGCAGTCTTTCAGAATCTATGGATGAAGGTTTGTCTAAACTATTTAAAAACCTGACACTGGCTAATAGCTTCCTGCTGGAAGCTGCAGAAGAGGGCCTTAAGCTTTCAGCCCGTAACATGGGTTTGTCTTCCGTTGCCAGAAGGGCATTATGGCTACGTTCCTGGGCAGCAGATACTGCCTCCAAATCTACTCTATGCGATCTGCCCTTTGAAAGAACCAAGCTATTCGGTTCTTCCTTGGAGGAACTGATCAGACACATGTCTGATACTAAAAAGGCACTTCCTCAGGATAGGAAAAGCAGATGGAACAAGCGATACCAGTATAGACCTTCCAGGCCTTTTCAACCAGTTTTCAAGACTCAAGCCTTTCGTAAACAACACGAGAGAAAGTTTCAGGAACACCCTAAGAAACCAGAGGGTAGGAAGTTCTGACGGTGTTGGAGGTCGTCTTCAATGGTTCCTACCAAAATGGAGGCAAACCACAAACAATTCCTGGGTCCTCAGGATCACTGCGGACGGGTACAGGATAAAGTTTTCCAGTTTTCCTCGTCCTCTGTTCCTGATTTCGTTTTACCCCTCTCAGGTGAAGAACTCGGCACTGTTTACCGAAAGCCTTACCCTTCTAAAAAAGGGTGTCATAGAGCCTGTTCCAAAGTATCAGGAGTTTCAGGGAGTTTATTCCCGTCTTTTCCTGGTCTCAAAGCCGGATGGGTCCTTCCGTCCAATTCTGGATTTAAAGAAAGTCAATGCGTATATTCCTTACCGTCACTTCAGAATGGAATCCATTCTCACGGTTACCCGCCTGTTGAGACAAGGGGACCTTATGGTTACGTTAGACCTAAAAGATGCCTATCTCCATGTGCCTATCGCCATAGCCTCCAGGAAATATCTCAGGTTTGCCATAAGAGTCGGGACAAGAGTTCGTCATTTCCAGTTTACTGCTCTCCCTTTTGGCCTGTCGTCAGCTCCTCGGATCTTCACAAAGCTTTTAATTCCTATTGCAGCGGCTTTACGGAAAGAGGGGATCACAGTCGTCCCTTATCTAGACGATTGGCTGCTAAAAGCAAGTTCTTCTCAGGAGCTCCGGGCACATCTCAGCTTTACGACCCGATGCTTGGGGGAACACGGCTGGATCATAAATTACAAAAAGTCCAACCTGATTCCAACTACGAAGATCCAGTTTCTGGGGCTCATAGTGGATTCCGTCTCTTCGAGACTTTATCTCCCGCGCTCCAAGATCAAGAAGATAAAGAATCAGGTTTCCTTTCTGCAACAAAATCCAACCCTTTCCTTCAGGTTGGCTATGAGTATCCTGGGCAGTCTTACAGCGTGTATTCCGGCAGTAAGCTGGTCCAAAGCGCAGTTGAGACCCCTGCAATGGGACATCCTACAACAGTGGTCCAGGAGACCGGAGGATCTAGATGTTACCTTCACGGTATCCAGGGAGGTTTTACTCCGGCTGAATTGGTGGAAAGCGAAGGAGCGCCTCACCCAAGGGCGATCTTTTCTACCACGTCATTGGGTCACCCTCACCACGGATGCCTCCAAGGTAGGCTGGGGAGCTCATCTACTCGACCTCTGCAGTCAGGGCAGCTGGTCCTTAATCGATCAAGCCCAATCATCAAACGTTCGGGAACTGAAAGCTGTGTTCCTGGCACTCAAGACCTTCGGTCCAAGATTACGGGGGAAAGCCGTGAGAATCCAGTCCGACAATGCCACCACAGTCTCATATATAAACAGACAGGGTGGCACCCGGATTCCAAGGCTACAGGACCTTTCAGACCATCTCATGCGCTGGGCCCAAAAAACCTGGAGGATTTAGCAGCGACACATATCAAAGGAGTAGACAACTGTCTGGCAGACGATCTCAGCAGATCTCGTTGCTCCCAAGCAAACTGGTCCCTGGACAAGAGCATTTTTTCTCTCCTAGTTCAAAGATTCGGCCTACCAGATATAGACCTTATGGCGACCAGACAAAACAGGAAATTGCCAGTTTTCGCCTCCCTTTACAGGCAGGACAATCCCCCCCCTGCTAGACGGAATGTCAGTGGTTTGGTCTTTCAAGATGGCTTATGTGTTTCCTCCAGTAGCCATGATTCCTCGGATCCTCCTAAAGATTCGGGTAGACAGAGCCAGGGTTTTAGCTATTCTCCCTTATTGGCCGAATCGAAGTTGGTTTTCGGAGCTGCTCAGTATGGCGATTTCAGTATGGGAGCTGCCAGTTTCCTCCCATCTTCTGGAAAACAAGAACCTGTCCAAGGATGTTCTTCTGCAGTTCAGATTGACGGCCTGGCTGCTGCAAGGATGATCCTCCAGAGCAGAGGCATTTCCAATTCTATGTCAGAAATCCTCTTGGGTTCAGTACGAAGATCTACGTCCACTATTTATCTTCGAGTCTGGAATAAATTTCTCCACTGGTGTCTCCAAAGGTTTGGATTTCTCTTCTCCCCCCACAAGTTCTGTTCTGGTTTTTTTTGCAGGAAGGTTTTTCAGCGGGTCTCACAGTCTCGACGCTTAAGGGACAGGTTTCAGCCCTGAGTCATTTTCTCCTGTCGGAGTTGGCGTCTCAAGTTCTCGTCAGGCGTTTTTTTTTAAGGCTGCCATCATTCAACGGCCTCCCAGACGTTCGCATTTTCCCTCCTGGGATTTGTCATTGGTCCTCCAAGCACTCTGCTCTGAACCATTCGAACCTTTGGAAGAGGTATCTCTAAAATTTTTATCCCTCAAGACGGCTTTTTTGGTGGCCATTACCTCAGCAAGGAGGGTCAGTGAACTTCAAGCTCTTTCCGCGGCTCCAGAATTTACTATTTTCCACCAAGATAAAGTCGTCCTGTATGTTAAACCTTCTTTTTTGCCCAAGGTTATCTCTGAAGCTAATGTCAATCAGCCATCAATTTTGCCCTCTTTCTTCCCGTCTCCTTCAACTCCGGAAGAATCACTCTGGCACACTTTAGACGTCCACAGAGCTCTACGAATTTATATAGACCGCACTGCCTTTTTCCGCTCCATGGATCAATTGTTTGTTAATTATTTTGGTAGATCCACAGGCAATGCGGCCTCCAAGCACACGATATCTCGATGGCTTTCCGACACTATTCGCTTAACCTACTCTCTGTGGTCAGGTTCTTTCATCCCGCATTACTGCTCACTCCACCAGAGCTATGGCTACATCCTGGGCTGAAAGGTCTTCGGCATCTCCAGAAGAAATATGCAAAGCAGCTACTTGGTCTTCCTTTCACACGTTTATCAAGCATTACCGGCTAGACATCTTCTCCTCCTCTGATGCTGACTTCGGGCGTAAGGTGCTTCAGGCAGTTACCTCGTGACTGTTTTTTCCCCACCCAGGAGGGGTCATCTTGCTATATCCCTGTGGTACTGACACTACACGACGGGAAAAATAGTAATTTTACTTACCGTAAATTCTCTTTTCCTTAGTGTAGTGTCAGTACATATATCCCTCCCTGTGCATTTTTGTATTAAAATTATTTTTTTTGCAAGCTATCTTGTGTTTCTTGGTACTTTCTGGAGGTATGAGGGTTGCCGGGGCTCTTATAGGGAGGAGTAGGAGGGGTTAGGAGGTATCTTAACCTCTTCGGTTCTAGGTCCTTGTCCCAGGAAGAGCGACACCCCGTGGTACTGACACTACACTAAGGAAAAGAGAATTTACGGTAAGTAAAATTACTATTTTTGCTAGCCAAAAAATTAAGCAGGAGTGTTACTGAGCATGTACGAGAACTTTACATACTAAAAAGTGAATTCCAATTTAAAAATTGGAAAAAAATACTATTTTAGACACTGGACTGTTACTGTAAAACGCTAGGAGATATATTAATATTTATCATTTATTACAGCTGTTCCTTATCTATTTTAACGCTCTTGTAAACGTCAATTGCACTTTTGTGATCCTTGTTGGGTAATCAAAGTATGTAAAGCTTAGTTCATCAGTCCACAGTTGTGAGTCGTTCCTTTGAGATCTGTAATTTTCGCTACAAACTATATTGGTAGAGATGGCAGCTGCACTTAAGGGAAGTGAAGAAACAAATGCAATAATATTGGCTCACTCTTAGTGTCCTTAATTAGTGTGTTTGGCTTGTAGACATTGATGGAATTCCCAGATGGGTTTTAGGGAGGTGGACTGTGCAGACATAGCTACTCGCAGTTGGTAAATTACACTCATAACTCTTCCTGAAACTTTGGACAGCAACAAGGGAGATGGATAGGCTGTTTCTGCAAGCATGTGGAAAGCAGAGACACGCCATTTTTATCATTATTATTATTGTTGCAATTCTGTAGTCTGCTGTTTTCCCTCACTTATTCAGCTCCAGATGATACACATTTCTCCACACACCCTTCCATACCCTTGAGCACTCAAAGTAGATTTGACTGCATGTATAGTAGCAGAGCTCAGTGACATATCACGGCCAAAGGCAACTAGGCCCTGGCCTAGGCTGGCATGTTCAGGGGCCGGCAGGAGCAGGTGTTTCAAGCTTTAACGCCTATAGTGCAAAAACTACAGCATAAAAATTAATTAGAGGTTAATCAATATCCAATAAACACCTCTTCTAAGAAGCATTACAAATCGAGGAAAGCTATACTTATTCACACAAGGGTACAACTGATTTACATGCATTGATTGATAACTATTTTATATTCTTGGCACTGGTAGTAACCACAGAGCAGAGCTTAGTATACAAATGCAGCTTAAAGTATTTATTTATATCAGCATTCTTGGAGTAAATTTGGCTTCCGGGTATCATAAATATTCTTAATAACTACTATAGCATGCATGATGTGTAATGATATAGTAGATCACAGATATGTAAACATGAATTATGTATTAGCCTAGTCAACAAAAAAGAAAAATTACGCCATTAGGTAAAATGGATTTGAAAGATTAATTTGGCGCATTTTTTTACATTTTTTTTATCAATATCCTGATATTTGTTTAAAATAATGCTTGTTAAGCCTTATACCAGTCTAAGACCAAAGTGTAAGTGTTGAAACATTTTACTAATTGCTACGAGCACCAGTTTGTAGCTTATATACATACCTGGGAACTCTCCGGGTCTCGGGAGCGGGGTCTTGACACGCCCCACTCCCTGCCTTTTCCCCCTTTAAATAGGGGAGTTTCCTGCGATGTCAGCGAGACTGCCCACTGACTTCAGGGGACTGCTCACTGACATTGGCAGGACCATCCACCGAGGTCAGTGAGAAGTACTGGCCGCGTCCCGCAAAGGTAGCCCACGAGTTCCATGGTATGCCTATATATTTGATGGCATTCCATTCATTGTGTCTAGTTGGGATATCAAAATGTGAGTACCCAATTTAGACAGTTAAGTCCTGACAGCATTACACTGGGTTTGATATAAAGATGCCTCTCCTGTTGGGAGCTGTCTTCTCCAGTACCCTCACAGACCATCATTTATACTATATGGATTGGGGCAAGAAGCATTTCTGACGTGTGCAAACAATGTATGGAATTTACAGAACAAACTGGTAATATAAGGTAAAGTATATAATCGTATATTTATATGCAAGTGGCTCTTATTATCTTGTGTAAGGGAAAATCCTTGTGTGCGTTAGGTGTGGGACTTGATTTTTAGGGGCTCATTTGACAACCAAGACTGTACATGTATTTGTATCCTGGGAGAATGATATTGATTTAAAACCTGAAGCAGTAATGCATTAAGTCAGGAGGCAAAAAATTAGAACTTCTTTAAAAAAATGTGTACAATTGGTAATGATGCTGGCAAAATATTACGCAATATTAAAAGTGGCACATTAGTCTTCATTAATCAGCTGGTAGATGGTTTTTTATCTTCAAAGCTTTATTACACAATAAGGATTCTCAGAGATTATGTATTTGAAATGCACAGTTAAGCAAGATAATCCTTGTTATGAGCTTTCGGCTTTACAACGTGTCATAAGTAGACTTGCATATAAAATACAGTATATGGTATCACAAATTTGCAAACCTTTAAATATGTAATTCTTGTACTATTATTTGTCATAAGAATCTTTCACTTTCACATTTGTCATGTAGGAGATTAGAACTCAGTACAAAAGGTTCCCTTTGTCTGTTGAATATTAATGGGGGTTTTGCTCTTTCAGCCACTGTGTGACTGCAGATGTAATCTGTCAAAGTAGAAAACAAGTGTAGGTTAGCAAATCAGGTTTGATGTTCTGTTGGTATATAGTGAGCCAAAACTAACAATCTTCAAGTCTCGAACTCAAGGTTAGTCCATTATATCTGAGCATGAAATACCAATTGGTGGTGTATTTTAGGCTGGGAATGAACTTGGCCAAACAGACTAGGTATGGAGGTGCAAAAACACATACATATCGCCACAAACATTCCCACTCTAGAAATTTGCAAGTATAGTTATTGGGGAACAGGGGCAGGTCAAGTAACAGGGCAACTAGGGTGTTTTCAACTAATAGAACGTAAATGTAAGGATATATTTACCTGAGTATTCTGTATTCAAGCAGGAATTTCAACTGTTCTATGCAAACAGAAAAGTACCCATTTGTAGGCTCAAGTAAAGTGTAGGACAACAAAAATCCATACTCGCCATCTTTATTTTGAAACTGGAGAATCTCACTCTAAGACTCAAATCAACCTCATAGTTCCAAATTCTGAAGATGTTTCTCTACCAGTCAATCTAAACAAAGCTTTGTTCTACCTTGATGTCAGATTTGGGCTCTTGCTGCATACTCACCAGCAACCATTAGAAGGAAAAACATTGACAGCTACCCTAAGCCTCATGACCTACCAGAAATACCCGTCAAACATTGCCTTGGCAAGTTCACATAGTTCACATAGGATAAAACTCTATAACCTCTCGGAAAATAATACATCTCTTATTTGCTGTCGGCTCACACCAGATAAAGTAGATCTGATTTGAGTATTCTATACTCATTCTGTACAATGAATAAAAAGGCAGAACAATTGTTCCGTGGTCTTTGTGTATAAGCCTGGGCTGTTTGACTGAAATGAAGAATCTTAGAGAACATAAAGCACTATATTTCCTTTAGTAAGACAGGGAATGCAAATTCCAGCTGTCTGGTGAGGCAAGATAGTCAAGAAGTGTTTAAGGGCCGTCCATAGATGTCTCAAAAATGTTCCTCAGAGTAATTCATTTTATATAAGAGTCCCAGTAGAGACAAGTTATAACTAGAACTGGTTCTTTCCTGTCATCTCAAAATCTTCCTTCTTTCTTTGTTGTTTCATTAATGAGAATTAGTTGCCAGAGTTACAAGCGTGTCTGTGATCTGTGAAATGCATTTTTCATCGAAGACGTAAGGAAGACTGTTTTTTGAGTCTTTTTAGCAGAATAATAGCAGGGGTCTCTCAAACCTTGTCTAAAGGCTAATAGTCATTGTAAGTGTCTATATATATATACAGATCTGTAAGCAGCATATTACAGAGGTATGTATATTAAATGTATACTCCAGCAGTCATATGCATTTTAATGCAGCAAGTGCATTGGATTGATTGAAGTTTTTGCAGAGAAGTAATGCATATTAGAGTATTTAATTTTTTTACCTGTCATTATTAGTTGGGCACTTTAATGAAAACCCAATCAAATCAAAATCCACTTGGAACTAATTCTATGATATTCTCTACTTTCACATCTATCTTGTTCCATAAATTGCTACTATTGTAACTCATACTAGATTTAAATAAGATTAAAATTATACTTTTCCTTTAAAAACTATAACAGTCATATCCATTTAAGTGGATTTTATCACAAATATGTGATTTATACACTGGGCATGGTATATACTTTTAATTACATTTATACAGATTTATAGATCATTCATAAGGAATTAATTTCTTAGAGTTGAATAATTAGGAATGGTCTCACCAGCACCTTTCACTGAAAATAAAAATAATTCATGTTTAAAGAGTTAGAATTTTTGGACTAAACAGAAAGCATCAAAACTGATCTTCACCATCCTGGGTTTGTTGGTGTGTCTCTGCGAAAGTAGATGGATTTATCTACCTCTTTCACAAAAAAAAAAACCCAGTGACCTTAACAGGTCTTTTTAGTCCTTATGAGTCAAGTAAAAGTATTTAAACCATACCGCCCTTAAATCATACCTCCCAGCACTTGTATTCTGCCATATTCGACAGAGGGAGATCTTCCCCTAGCATTTACATCAGGAGAACTGCCATCCTCCTTGACCTACCACCCTAGCCTTAGTGAGCTCAGTCTAGAATATGTTGTTGGCTGTCACAGCCCAGATCAACATTGCAGTGTCCATGTGGCCTTCTCTTGACGCCTTGTGGCTACACAAGGTGGCTCTTCCACTAAGGTGGATAAGTGGCCACATCTCAAGACCTGTTCTTTCCTGGCACTGTCTACACCATTCTGCACCTCTTGGCCCCCAAATCAGGGCACCTGAAATGTTGAGGGTTTTGTTTTAACCACAGTCAATGGAACATTATATATCCTGAAAAGAAGTCTAACAAATTGCCATATTTGTATAATGTCTTAAAAGAAATTAGGCTGAAACCTAAAATTGTCTCTCTCACCCCTAAAAGGTTTCACTGGTTTTGGTTGTTTGCCAGTCAAAATATTACATAGCTACTAAAACTCAAAATTTGAATCACTAAACTAAAAGAAGAAATGTAAAATGAAATAACACCCTTACGAAAAATTACTGCAGTTTTTCTGAAGTAATACTGCAGTTTTTTGGACATGAGAAAACTGCAATACTGCACATTTACTGCAGGTTTACTGCATTTGTACTTCACTGTACTGCAGTTGTACTGCAGTTATTTTTGTACGGAAGTACAAATGCAATAAAGCTGCAGTACATTGAAGTACAACTGTAGGTTTGCAATATAAAAAAAAAAGTGCAGTAAATGTGCAGTAAAACTGCAGTACAGTGAAGTACAAATGCAGTAATACTGCAGTAAAAGTGCAGTATTGCATTTTTTTCTGAATTTCTGTTTGTTTTTACAAAGTTTACTTCCTTACTACTTTATAATGGATTTCAATATGTATAATAGGTGCATTATTGAAGCTTATGTTGCTTTGTTTATGCTTCTCTTGAGACGCTTTTATCTCCAGAACAACAGATATCGGAGACAATATTTATATTGCAAAACCATATGGATATGCCCTTACGAAAAAATTCTGAAGTAATACTGCAGTTTTTTGGACATGAAAAAACTGCAATACTGCACTTTTACTGCAGTATTACTGCACATTTACTGCAGGTTTACTGCATTTGTACTTCACTGTACTGCAGTTTTACTGCACATTTACTGCACTTTTTTTTTATATTGCAAACCTACAGTTGTACTTCAATGTGAAGTACAAATGCAGTAAAACTGCAGTAAATGTGCAGTCGATCGCCTTCTAAACGCTTTTAAAACGGGCGTCCGCCGCCATACAAAGTATGGCGGATGTTGACGCCCCGTCGAGGGGCCAGAGATGGCCCCTTCGTTCCGATCGCGGCGTTGCTGAATGCCTCGAGGTCGAGGCATTCAGCAACGTTTTTTGGGTGCAGAAAGCGAAAACAGATCGCTTTCTGCACCCGTTTAAAGACGTGCCGGTCCTGGCACGTCAATTGTCGTAAAGCACATGCTTTTCCGTGTCGTGCCAGGACCGGCAATTGTCGTTAAGGGGTTAAACGCATTGCATGCCTTTTAAGGCAGTGGAGATGCCAACTGCGGAGGGGATGCGAAATGCAAGTACATCACAGCTTTGACTTTCCCTTGATGACTGTGGGGTGGGTTAATAGAAGCAGTGAGTTCTCGGTAGGCCCAAGAGTGAATTGCAACAACATAGCTGGCCACAGTGGTCACAATACCATTGGTATTCTTGAATACATAGACTTTGGCCCAGTTGGCAATATTGATCTGCTTTTTTAGCCCACTGGTCCCATATACTAAATAGTTTTGGGGAATTGAGGAAGGACCAACTGAAATCTCTCTCCATTCTGATTTGTAGAAGGATCTGATTCTTAACCTGCTCCTAGGGCAGGGTGGCTAATTTTTTCCAGTTGCGAGCTATTACGGTTTTAAGTACCACAAAACAATGAGTGATTAGACAAGATTCCACCTTCCTTAAGCCAGTCCAAATGTAGCAATGCCACCTCTGGTGTCCTATTTAACTTAACTCCAGAAAGCCCTTCGATTCATTCAAAAGTCTTGCGACAGTATCCTTAATTTTTGGTGTCCATATCTAAATTAGTTCCCATTAGTACGGTTTTGGAGATATTCATTTTATAGTTTGATATTAAACTATATGCATTGAACTCCCCCATTAGAGGTCCAAATGAAGATCTAGGATCTCAGACTGTAATTACTATGTCTTCTTCGTATAGATTGATTTTTAACTCTCTACGTCTAGTACGGAAACCAGATATCTTCAAGTTGTTCCTGATGTTAATGGTGAGCGGTTCTATAGATAGAATATAAAGGAGTAGTGAGAGGGGGCACACCTGACGGGTGCCATTACCTAATCTGAACCAGTCCGACCTGGGGGGTTCTTATATAGAGACAAAATGGCATCCAACATCCATCCCTGGTAGCCGAATGCTGACAAAGTATATTCCAAGAACCTCCAATGGACTCTGTCAAAAGCCCTCTCGGCTTCGACAGACATTGTCAGCAATGTGGTCCCCTTATTTTCTGCTGCATGAGGATGTCAACCATTCTCATCAAGCTGTGGCAGGAACAAAACCATCTGGTCGCCGTCTGTAATTGAATCCACAATTTTCTTTAATCGCTCTGCCAGAACTGAGGAGAAGAGTTTGACATCAACGTTTATAAAAGATATCGGTCGATAGCTGGTAACATTCTGGGGGTCCTTTCCTTGTTTGAGTATGGGCAGAACATCCTAACCGCGGCATTAAAAGTTATTGCTAAATGGCTACTTATTTGGTTCTTAAAAGTCTTAAAAAGTAAATTATTGAATCTGTCAGGACCAGGAGTTTTATATTTAACCAAAGTTGTAATTGCTCTGTCCACCTTTGATTGGGGAACTTAAAACATCTTTTTGATCTTGAGAGATTTGAGGTAAGTTTGTTTTAGCTAAGTAATGTTTTATCTTTTCATCCGATTCCGTTACTTGTAAACTATATAGTTGTTTATAAAAATCGTTCAATTGTTTACCAATTTCTTTAGGGGTCGTGTAGCATTTATTTCCGTCCACTCATTTTACAGTACGATTAGTTGCTTTCTGTATTTTTTATTTATTAGTGAGCAACTTACCAGTCCTGTTCCCCCCTACAGTAAAATCTTAATTTTAATTTTATCATGTTCTCTCGGAAGAAGCAGACCGTCATCCGTTCCAGAAATTCAATATTGTCTTTATTATATAGCAGACTGCCTCTTAACCTCCAAGTAGATTTTCGAGGGACCTCATCTTTTAGCTGGAACATCAAAATATTGTGGTCTGACCAAGTGTAAGGAAAACATATTTTTTTAAATGACATTATAAAAAAATAAACTCTTATTTTGAGATTGGGGTTCTTTAACATTGGTTCTGTTCATCATGCTTATGTTCAATTACCTCACATTATTTTGTGATAAAACACATATTATTGCTTTCTTAGTGTGTTTCAACCCGCAGTACCTCATGCTCTCTCCAGCCCTTATATCCATTACAAGCTAGATTCTGTGCTCCTGTTAAGCTGCACCAAATGGCTTCCAGTGAAATAACTTTATATTGTTCCTTCCACAGCACTAGCTGCGGAGGGTTTTTTTTTTTTAGTTTAATGACTTCTTTAGATGGGAATATGGCCTTTTTATATAGTAACACACTTAAATACATATTTCTATGATATGTTGCAAAGTCCCTCTGTCCATGCAGCTGTGAAATCTTAGTAAAATAGGAGAGGAAATATTGAATTCTGCTTGTTTCGGAACATAATTCTTAGTATGGAACCATTCTCCCTATGTGTGTTGCAATCTGCTGTCTGTGTTGTATATACACTATTTCTGCGCAGTAAGATCCAGCCATTGCTGATTTGCAGGGAGAGACTGCCATCTCTTAGCTTGGGAGGTGAGATCCTCAAACGGAAAAAAATATATATGTATATATATATATATTTTTTTTTAATTTATGTTATTTACTAGTGCAAATGACGGCTAGCATCATAGAAACAAAATTTGACGACAGAACTAAATCGGTTCTTAGTCCTGTCTTAGATTTAGCATAGCTTTATGCCTATGCCATTAATGTTTACATTCTCTTACTGTATTAAAAACCAACTTGCAGCCACAACCATATAATATGAGACAGTAAATAAAAAAACCTATGTATTATTGAGAAAAGTTTCTCAAATTTCATTAGCCAAGTATTCAGAAAGAAAAGCTTATTTTTTATGCAGGAAGATTACATGATCATGTTACTTCTACTGCTGCACTATAATTGCACCCCCCACACACACACACGCCCACACACACACACCGATCAAATTATGTCTTTCTGGACCTGGGAGCATCCCCTCTTACTCTTAAACCCCAGACATACATAAAAAGAAAAACTGGCTCTATACAATATGCCTTACAGGTGAAACCCTAGGCATCAAGAAGCAAATCCAAGTCACCATGGCAACCTTCTACCCGGGGTGTGTTAAGTCCTGGTATATGGATAGATGGATGGAGATAGATAGATAGAAATAAAGAAATATAGATAAGACACAACCATACTTAAGTACCGGTCATTTGTTTAGCATTTTTTGTTTCTGTAACATTATTAATATACCTGGTAAATAGATAATCGGTGAAGCTCTCTGGGTTATTTGATTAAGAAACAGCCGTTAAAAAATGTTGTCTTTGTACTATTAACGCAATTATGTTGAAGTCAAGCACCCTTACTCCTGAAGACACCACGGTGAATAATGTCGAAATAAGTCGATGTGTCTTTTCTCCCAGGTCCAACGTTTTACACATATAGTCTGTTCACCAAGAGTTGGCAAAAAAATGTGAGTTGGCAGCAGCAAACTCACACAAGTTGGACAAAACTCCAACTTGCAAATCCACAAAAGCCAACTCACATTTATACTCACAAACAATACCTGTCAACTTGCATATACAGGAGTGTCGAGTGTATGCGAGATGAAAAACAAAAGCAACTGCAAACTCAATAACTTGCAAGTTTCTGTGAGTTAAAAATGCAAGTTGGTCCCCAGGGCCTACCAAGGGGTAGGGATATAATTGAACAGTGGGGCAGGGGGTAATTAAATCAGCTACAGTATAGATAGTTTTAATAAAGAAATGTAGTTATGGTAAAAGCTCTATTCTACACAGATCCAGGCCAAACTGTTTTATATAGAAGGAAATGAGGGTATATATTTGCTCCTACATGACTCTCATGATGTGGCATTTCCACGGAAAATTACAGAATTTGGAATTCTATTACAGAAGGTTTGTGTCAGACACATATTGCACATCTATCGCCATGGGAATGCATTTGAGAATTCTGTACAGATTTAAACGTCTTTGGAAAGCTATGATAAAATGGTGCCATCCCTTTTAAGTAAACTGACCCGTTTTACAATAGTCATGTATTCTTTTTAGCGCTTAAGTAAATGTAAAATATAATATTGTAACTCCGATTAATATACAATGGGGTGAAAATGTGCGTAGTAAGGGCCCATTTTCAAACATCTGTTATTGTGGAGATAAAAGGGGTCTGTCAACAGAATCACAGAGAGCATAAACAGCTACCTTTTAAAAATATTGAATCCTTTAATGCAATTGTGCGTCGTAAACACAATAATTATATTAAGTAGAAAACAAATAACTAGAAGAAGACATATATCGCAATGGCAGCACTTTTTTAATCATATTTTATTTTTTAGCTCCTTAGAATTATTTTATGCACATCCCAAGCTACCTTAGTGTAAGAATTTTCCTACATTACAACTTAGTCTTCTCCGTCTTCTAACATTAAAGCATGCACATACCTGGGAACTTCCCAAGATGCTAGCTGTTAATAGGTTAGGAGTGGGCTTGGCCACGCATAACTTCCCTGCCTGGAGAACAAAGAAACTGACCTAGAGACCTGGGAAAACAAGGCTTCACCGAGAGACTCCTGGTCAAACCCAGAGAGTTTCCAGGTATGATCATCCCCCTTCATGCTGGCATGGTATACTCCTTTACAGTTTACATTATAGAATACTTTCATGGCACCAGACATAACCGTTAAAATATTTGTAGCAGTATTTTATAGAAAGTTGGGTAGGCTTGCTTTGCTAAGCTCCCAATGGAAGGGCAAAAATCCTTTACGAACTGGAGCGTAAGAACAAGTAAAGTCGGTATTACATTTTGTCATATTCCACTTGACTATTTTAATATCTGTAGGGCATTACTTGGCACATTGGTGCTGCTGTCTTTTTTGGATTTTTTTAATGTCGCAAATTTTTCACACCTTATTGGAAATTATTATTATTAGTAGTATTATTAGTATTATTATTATTCCATACACAGCAGATATGTTGACACTGTAATGAAGGTGAAGATGCGAATATCCAAAACATTAATTGATGAAGGTTGTTACCTTGTTCTTTTCCAATCTGTAAACGTCTTTTTATTGTCAACATTTCAAAATATATTGAAATTAATTGCTGCTACATGTAGCAAAATCCAACAAGATTATTTGCAATGCTTACTAATCAATTGACTCTGGAGGATTTAGCCCAGTTAATCTTAGTTATGTTATAGTAATTAAACAGCCAACAAATCAAGCATTTTAATGCACACTTTGAGAAATATCAGCCACTCACTGTTGCTAGTCAGCTGCACATTTCTGGGGACTGAGAGGACATCCATTATTTGTAAGGAGACCTGTACAGTTTCTGGAATTTGTACGGGTTTGTAAATCTGTAAATGAACTGGCCCAGGCAGGCTAGCAATGGACCAACCTCTGCACAAACTTCTGCCCAGTGAATTACTTTGGGCTGACCCAGAGCAACACCCCCAGGCCGCCATCCTTGCTGCTGAACGCTATGATATGATGTAATAAAAGTGCCTTTTAAAACAGTGTAGGGGTTGAGCTGAGCTGTCACAGCCTTCAAGGTGTAGATGGGCTGGTTGTAACTGGTCCATTTAACAATGGCACACCAGGTGGCCAAGAGGTCGGCCTAGGCCAAAATATGTTGCTGCCTTGCCCTATGATTTTATATCATGGCGCAAGCAACAGGCATTCCTCTAACTAAACTTTAGGAAGGTGGGCATGGTGGGTTGAGCTTGTCCTGGAACTCCTTATGACGGCCCTGACAATAGGTTATGACGATCCAATACTGGGCAAGTTTGCAGAAGATACATAGTGTGTGAGGGCAATATTTCTTAGTACAAATAATTAAACTTTTTCTGGCGTATACTTAAAAAATGGGAAAAAATTGGAAAATCTGTGTGGCATTATCCTCTAGTTATATTTCACACCACTGGATGTAGCTAATCCTAACAAGTTTTGTCCATAGGGACACCTAAAATATCTTTTCTTTTTATGTTCTGTTTTTTGGCTTATGCTTTTTTTCCAGGTTTCATAATAGAGATGAGCTTAGTCACAGACAAATGTTGGCCTATTTCTTCAGAATCCGATTAATTGTTATGGAACTATACTGCCTGTTTAAGTGTACAGTTGCTTCTTTTTATCCTCCATGTACCTTACAAGTGCCTGATTCATGGTGGAATGTGTGCGTGTTCTATGGTTTATGGAGAACTCGACTGTATGGACAATGTGTTCTCGTTTAACAGGTCACAGGTGTCCTTGCAGAACAGACTGTAAGTAACCTTGCAGCAATCTCTCTTATCTGCACACAAGCCACCCACGAACCAGATCTGATATTACACAATATGTAATCATCGTTTAAGCTGTCAGAAGGATGTCTAAATGAGACATGTGAATGTTGGTAATTTGGAAAGGCCTTTCGAATGAAAATAAATCATCATGTTTTTCTGCAACTCTTATGAATAATTAAGGTTCAATCTGCTATGCCATTCCTTGAGATACTTTCTTTAATGTTTTGGGAATTTAAGCCTTGTAACACTTTTGTAAAATAAAAATAAATCTTGTAACCGCTTAGAGATATATGTTGGCTGTCATTGCTAATTGTCGGTTTGTAAAATATCTTGCCTATGTGTATTTTACTGGGAAAACTAGGTCTGTTTAGAGCAGCCTTGTCCTATTTGTTCTGCTTATAAAAGCAAGCCAGATTATCCCGTTATGGCAATGAAGAGTCTTGATTTTGTTGAAATAACTCCTGTTCAAGGAAAAATTCTTAAACATGTATCCACTAATCTGTCTCGCTCCAGTGCAGACAGAACTAAAGGCAGATCCCTTGTTCTTGTGAGACTGCATAAAGGCAGTGAATTCATAACTTGTGTAATTTATCTTTGGCACAGAAGCCCGACAGACTAGCAGACTAAATCTCTCTGCATTACTTTTTTATACCACTGTAAAAAATGTTTTGAAGAAAATAAAATTTGATTGCAGCGATCTCGCTGTTATGGGAGGTGGGTTGTATCCAGCATACAGCCCACATTAAAATTCCAGATCTGTCTCATGAGCAGGTGAGAAACCTGTGCCATCTGGCACTGCCCAGTTTGCCAGATGGACAGTCCGTGCCTGCTAGCACTTCTGCTGGAATTACTTTGCAGGAAACTGATCAATCATTTGTTCTGTTTAAAGGGGCATTCTAGCCATCGTATGCATGGGATCTCTGAGTGGTCCCTTCACATTTTTTGTGGTCTCTGTTACTAAAGCCTTATAGATTCTTTCCTTATGACTTTGAACCTTCCCCCACTTCCTATCTGGCTTGCAAGAGATGTGTTCCCCTGACCACATCTCCAGTTGCTTTCAACCAAGTGAAATACTCAACGCCAGTCAGCACCTACACTGGCTCAGCAAGGGTTTAAGAAGACATTACACCCTGCGCACTCTTCAAGCAGCCAATCAGTGGTGTGAAAACAGGACCATAGAGGGGGCATTGTGCTGCACCTCTGGAGCTGCAGCTTCTCCTAATGGTTGGTGAGTTAATTTTATTACAGGTTGAAGGATGCATGTTAAAGTAGTTACACAGTAGCTTAATATGCATTCTTCATTGGCAAGGCTGCTTGGGAGACTGGAGTGTTTCATTAAAGAAGTAACAACCCTCAAAATTAGTCCTTGGCATACTATTTCTTTACTGAGCATTAAGCCTCCATACCTACACTTATACTAACTGGGAGTGCAGCCTGCAGGGGAAATATACATTCATTTAATGATTTATGTGGCCCTTATGATTTCATTTCTCAGACATCTCTCTGTAGGAATTTAGATTAAAAAATGTCCTATCAAATGAAATAGCATGTTCAGTTTAAAAAATAATATACAAAGAGAAAAGTTTTAATATTAATATTCTAAGTGCATAGAACTATGTGGGCTAATCCATTATTCTTTCTTTACAGCCAAAAGCTCATTTAGTTCAAAGTACATGTATAGTTTTTCACAAAATCAACTTATTTTCCTAAAGTTGTTAGAGGTTGCCAGCTAAGTGGCTAGTTTGCCAACTCACATACAAACTTTAATGAACAACATTTATTGTATTGGTTCTGCCTACCAAACACCTTGACAAGGAGCAGTAACTGCACAGACAACACACTGACAGGCAGACAGCGCTGTGCACTCAGGATACTCGTATAAAGCAGACAAGGGAGCATATAGGAATCTGTGGTAGCAAGCTGTCATACCCTTCATCAGGGCCGGCCCGACAATGGAGCCGAGTGGGGCAACCGCTCCAGGCGGCCCTTTGCCGCCCCAAGCCCTTTGCCGCCCCAAGCCCTTTTTTTTTAATTTTTTTTTTTTTAAGCGAAAGAGAGAAAGGGGCGCCGAGTGGTTTTCGCTTACCAAGCTGTCAGTACCCGCTCAGCGCCCCTCTCTCTCTCCTCTGCGGCGAGTCTTCCTGTTCGGTCTCGGTGCCGGCTTGTAATGCTGAGTGCCGGAAGATTTCCGCCGCTCAGCATTACAAGCCGGCACCGAGACTGAACAGGGAGACTCGCCGCAGGACTGCTGAAAGGTAAGTACAAGGGGGGGGGGGGCAGAGGGAGAGGAAGGGTAGATAAGGGGGGGGCGGCAGGGACGGAGGGAGAAGAAGGCTAGATAAGGGGGGGCGGCATTTTAAAATTCGCCCCAGGCGGCATTTTGCCTTGGGCCGGCCCTGCCCTTCATTAACCCCTGACTGTCCGTGACTGTGCTATAATTCCATTATCTGATGACCTAGTCTATGTGCTGCAGTCCAGATCTCCGTCTCACCCCTTACGTTTACGATATTTCAGCTTCCTGGTTTTTTGATATTAAAGGCAGAGTGATTTAACACCTGTTTAGATTTGTCATCCAAGTCACAAAATGAAAAGTATGCCGTTTTCAATAAACTTTGCATAAAATAGTTAATTTGCATTTAATTTTAATGGTTCAAAGAATGTCAGGCAAAATGGTCGGCCCTCTCACATGTTCACTTCATCAAATCGGGCACTCTTCGAAAACAGTTTGGACATGCCTGCTCTAAACCAATACACACTTCTCCCGTATTCACCTGGGCAAAGAAGAAATACCAAGTAGAGTCATTTACTGTTGCAAATAATTACATTTTGTTTTATTATGTCACAGTGCCCTTTTCTGCTTGCCTTGTAAATAATCATGTGACCCATATTTGCTCTCTTCTCTCTGTTCGGTAGTTGCTATAGTGATTGTTCCTCATTTAATTTGTTTGACATGTAATTGTTCTTTATAAATATGAGTTAATGTACCTCTAGAGAGATACTGTTGATTAGACCTAGAACAGCATTGCTTGGTTTTATTGGCATGAATAAGATTCTAAACAAGAACAAAGAAACGTTTTATTTTTTATTATAGTCAAGCTAACATTTTTTCGTTCTTCATTTAAAATGAAGCACTACTAAAAATCACTATGCCAAAAGACACAATGTATTGGTTGCATTTTGAACATTTTTCTAACCCGAAAAGCTAGAAAGAAATCTGCCTCAAGACTAAATACCATACTTAAATTTTAGTTGCAGCACGTACTTTGTTGACGTGTGCATTTGAAATGTAAGAGTTGATTTAGTCGAAGTAATTTGCGTGTCACAGAATGGAAGAGAATATGTCACAAATAACTTAGAGCTATGGTCCCAGTGTAATATTCCATAATTGAATCTCCTCATGACTGTGCTCTGCTAATTATTGCATTTCATATTCTCGTAATCAGTAAGGCCACATAAATACTCCAAGGATGTTCTCTCAGGAACAGCGGAACATTTAAATCAGCTCACAGCTGTGATTATGGCTCTATAACTATAGCTCTGCTTGATTTAAATGCCTTGGCGGTGCTGTTATTTTACTCTTGGTTCCTAATGCCATAATAGGCACATGTGGAACTTGAAATGCGAATCATTCCATCCTGTAATTGTAGTATGAAAAAATTCCGGGTTAATTGGGTAATTCCCATCAGCACCTCCTACGCTCATAGCGTTGTGGACGCTTTCAATACATTTCCTCCTTTTCTTTTATCAGTTTATTTGTGGGAGTTCAAAGGTTACATCTACTTCTACAGTTTTAATCTTTCTTGTACACTATATCCTTACTGTTATGCATTCGGTGTAATTGCTTACATTTATCTAGGATCACATGGTGTTAATATGATTTCTGTTCATAATTTAATGACTTGCTTACTTCATTAGATAATGGATTTACTGACAGTCTATGTAGGCAAAAGTCTTCCTGTAATAAAGATCCTTTCCCAGGCATTGAGCCAAAGCAAGATTGAGACTCCGTCGTCCCCTAGACAGGAAAGCAGTAAATGGTTCCCTCTTTTTAACAAATCATCCCTTGTCAACACCCCAAACTTTTGTGTGAGGCTTGACAGGAGACAATGGGATATGACATCATATCCTGATATTCTGCATAATCTGGAAAGATAAAGTGAGCTATGAGAGGGGTTTGTACTGTAGATACCCCTGTGACTCCATTTGTAGAGGACCTCTGACTTAGCCAACTATTGCCTAGCTGGACTTTGAGAGAATCCATGAACCAACGCAGATCTTATATCCTTGTAAATGAACGCCAAGAATATTTATGAAAAAAATGTTTACAAGAATTGATCAATTTTCCATTATTTTAATAGAAATATCTCTATGGTTTTCCGCCCCATTATAGTACACAATATGTAGTTTTGGTGATAATGTGACATGTTTAAAACGGCACAGGATTGCTTTTTCGAAGCTGCCATTGCCACATATGGAGCTATAGGCCATACCTTAAACCAAATGACATACAGTATATAATTAACTTGTGTTATTTGTATCTTGACAGCTGAGACAGTCATCAGTTTGCATTGATCTCTAGGTACCGACAACCGATCAGCTTTGTGGATACAGCGCACCAGTCGGAGTGACTAGTTTTAAAATGATTAATAGGTCTCTCTTGGAAGACATCTTTATTAACTGTGATCTGATAATGCCAGTTTAAGGCTTCTTCAGCTTAGAAATCAGTGGTGTTCATGAGCTTCCTTGTCATTGATACAACCACCACACTACTTCTCACCCTTTCTCTGTGCCTTATGTTTGTCACCCCATTCCCTCAAGATTGTAAGCTTGTGAGCAGGGCTCTCTCCACCTAATGTATCGGTCTGTCTTAGTCTGTCAATTCTCGTCTTGTCATACCCCTTGAATATATATATTGTATTAAGCGCTATATAAATAAAAGATAATAATAATGTCCCAGTCAATATCAAAACAATGGAGTAAAGGGTAACTTGAGGGCTTTTATTTACAGATCACTGCTGTGTCTAAGCTAACAATTAAAATGAATAAATAATCACAACAGCAAATAATGAGTTTATCATACAATTTGTGCATTGCTTGTATTGTAAGTGCACAGAAACAGAGGATTGAAATATATATATATAATATATTAAGTGAGATACAGTAGTAAGTTGTTATTTGTGGTAGGGGTAAAACATGTGCGAAACTCCCAGTGGATCTGAATAGATGGAAAACTCGCACAAAGCACCCAGTGGGACTGAATATGTGTAGAACATGTACGAAACGCACAGTGGGTCTGGATAGGTGCCTAGACCTCGAAACGCCCCCTTAGGTAGGAAAGGTTTGGCATATCAGCTGGGTTATAATAACATTTGTTTTTCCTTATACATACATATCCATGCTGACATATTTACCCATACATATTTATACTCACACACACTTACAGATTCACATTTGTGCTCACACACACATACAAAGCCATGCTCACACACAGATACACATCCATGCTCACACACCACTTACACATACACATCCATGCTCACACACAAACATGTATGTTCACACAAAGTTACATACACATCCATGTTTACATACACTTACTTACACATCCATGCTTACTCACACAAATGTACATACACATCCATGCTCAGACAAACTTAAACAAACAATGCTCACACACACATACACATCCATGCTCACATATTTACACATACATACATGCTCACACACAAAAACTTATACACTCTCACTCTAACATACATACAGTCATACATGCATATTCGCTCCCTTACCCTCTCCCTCGTTCCATCATTCATCCCCTTACCTCAACCTCAGCTTTCCATATGACAATAGAGATGTGGAGTCCACTGTCACACTACGTTTTTTGGCAGATTCAGTCAATTCCTTCAAATAATTCAATTTAACAGTAATGTAGACCCATAGAAAATGCAATTGCTTCTGTGTGATTTCTTGTGTAAAGACATCCTAACATTTTAAAGGTACTTTTTAAATGAGCTGTGCTTTGAATAAAAAATGGTTCTAATGATATTCATTACTCATCTTTATCAGGAGGTAATTCTGAATTAAAGATATGTACTTAATTTGAATACAAGTTTCTTTATGTTGAAGGTAATTACCTTCCAAACCTCTTCTCAGTGAATTTATTGACACTAATAAAAAGGCTGTAACCAGAATTTCAATCTCAACATTTCAACATACCAACATTACTTGGTGGAGTAGTCCAAAAGGCAAGGATTCCTAGGTGCGTAGTATCAAGGGGGGGGTCTAAATTCATAGCCAATCTGGCAAAGGTCAGGGCTGGCAGTAAGGTTCACATATGGTAGGTCCAGCAAAAGTCAAAGTCCGGAAGGTCAGACAGAGCAAAACACACACTATGGAGCAAGGCAACTCTACAACCGAGCAGAGAGGAGAGGGCAGGTCACTTTATTTAGGGAACGCCTTAATCACCAAAGCTAGGTGAAATGGTCAGGTAAGAGGTGTGCACAGGGCATACGCATGCACGTATGCAGGGACCGGAGCTGTTGGGTGCACAACCCTTCCTCTAGGTAAGGTGTGTAGCGTTGCTGCGGTGTGATATGTCTGTCTCAGAAAGTTTCCACTTCCAAATGTGGATTTCAGTAAAGCAGTCATAGCATAAATCTGACAAAATCCAAATTATGAATTGTCTGTTATATTCAAGCCGATATTTAACCTGTGACCAGTGGGGAAAAAAAGAACAATAAGAAGTTTTATGTTTGTGTGAACATAGAAATGTATCTTTCACCCTAAGACTCTAAGATGTAAAATCCCCGTGGTATGAGTGTATAAAACATAATGTACTGCAATGAATTGCATGTCCCTCTGTCATTTATTAAGTTGCTGTAGCAGCTTATGATGCGTGCATAGCTCTTTTATATCTGTCTTACAACAGTAAAAATGTATTTTATGACCAATGTTGAAATATTAATGCAATCAAGACTATGTTGAGTATTAAATCTAACTCAAAGTAATTGCAATCAATACAGACAAATAAATAGATAAGATTCTCGTGCCAGAACATGAAATACAATGACAGGATCTCTGAAATCTGCTGAGCAATGCACACAACTGACTGATTTAAGAATAGTAAGACATAGTACAAATAACGTAGGTGAATGGTACCAAAGCACATCTTCTATGCTGCTTCTTCTGATCATAATATTCTGTGGTCAAATAAGGCAACAGACATATTATTCTCAAATACTATATGCCGCTTACTAACCAAGTCCTATCCGCCATTGTAACAATATTCTAGGAATTAAGTAATCTAATTGCTTTTCTAGGGGGTTGGAGACCAGAAAGGTTTATATGATTCACACATCATAAATTTGTGCTACATCATGTGTCTAGGTGAATTATTTTTATCTCTGCCGCTAGTTATTCTTTTTTGTAACTTTAGCTCCTAAGGTGTCTGCAGTCATGTTTCATCTGTCGTCCTTTGACTGGTTAAATTCTCATCTTTGTGTAATACCTGCCGCTGCAATTGAGATTATCTTGATAATATAGATAATTTAGGCTTCATTTCTACCTGTCTATTGAAAATGAGTTGTTGCCTAATAGAAAAATCAGTTTCATTTACTCATTTGTTGGCTAAAATAATCCTCACAAACAAAAATGATAATTACATTTGCATATTTCTATGTATGCCTTCAACTAAACTATATAAGAAAAGGCAGCCTATTTCCATGGCCGGGGAGCAGCAGTAAAGATAATTGTTGTCACCACCAGCCCACTGGGCATTTGTCCAGTTTACCAGATGGCCAGAACGGGCCTGATTATGTACATTTACCCATGTATTCTATTGGTCAGTTTTATGTGAATAGCTAGGTTTTTAGGGGACTTTAGAAACGATAATCTTTACACTCTAGAATGTATGAGGGAGCCATTTCCAATACAAATTATGTATAATTATGCATAAATAAACAAGTTTTCCTGTTTTTTTTGTTTGTTATGATGATATACGTTAATGAAAAATATATTTCCTCATCCTTAAGGGGGCTGTAGATACCCACAAATGTTATTGCGAAAAACAATTACAGTGTAACAAATTATTTGCCACTTTTAATAGGCCAACGTTCCCTGAAAATATTGGTGCTGTTCGTTTTTTTTTCCATGCTCTCACCTTTCGGCCTATTGGTCCAAATATATTTAAGTTGATAACACCATGTTTGCTTTTGGTCATGTGTTTCTCTTTAGGAGTGGTGGAGGCATGCCTGTTGCATCTCTTGAAGCGGAGGGCGGCCGGCTTCCTGCGTAGTGATAAAGTTGCTGCATTGTTCATGAAGGTCGCCAAGACTTGCACAACAGCTGCAGATATATGCAAGAAAGTTCAGGACCTGCAGCAGCAGGTGGACGGGAGGTGAGTCTGGCACAGCTGCTGACACTTAGGGGCTTTTATGGTGGTAGAATAAATAACTCAGATTCATCTCTGGTGAACTAACCAACTATGCTTGGTAAGTACATTGGATATCTTGAACAGCACCTCTTCATTGCTAACAGCTCATTAATGCTTACTAATACAAACTAATTTTGCATAAAATACTACAGTGAGATGAACTAAGATATCTAGGACCATCGCTATACGAGGCAAGCTTCTGCCCCATGACCCCCCTGCACAATCATACCTGAGTATGCAGCAGAGGTTTCATCTGCCAATGGCAGAGATTTCTCCTTCACAGATTGCATCCCCCCTGCTGGGGCAGACCACTGGGATATGACGGACCACAATGAACCATTAATGGAGATGTCTGTGCCAACAGTAAGCCTGTCCCCTTTTGCTCTGTGTTAAATATGATCCCTGAAATATGGCATGTATGTAAAGGTTTCTCCCCACCCTTTTATTCACCGAAGGGCATTTTAAAGAAGTCTTTGTACCTGTGAAGGCCCGCAAGACAGGACTGTATTGTCCAGGGGAGGGGGACTAATGTATGACAAGCCGATTCCTTGCCTGGTTCTGTCCATTTCCACCTTCCATCTTCATAGTGCTATATAACAGGCATGTATATCCCTGCCTCCTCCCAGGACCCATAGGATCTAGGAAGAGAAGCGCTCCAGGTTAGACAGCATATCCAAGCCCTATAATATATCCATATGTAGTTAAACTACTGGAAGTGTGATCTTTCTTATAAGGTAAAGTTTAATCATTACCATAATGACTTTAAGTCTATGGAAAAGTTAATGAATTCAGGTTGAACTTATAGTTATAGTGCTTATAACTTATAGTGCTTATGGCTCTTCTACAGTTCAATGTCGCAGTCACTCACAGGCTTAGTAGAAAAAAACAATAAGCAATCCTTCTGGCAGTCTATACGTTAATTATTTTATTCAGTAATTCTGGCATTTTTACAGTTAAACTAATATTGGCATGCAGTGCACTCACACAGCTAAATGCATCATAGCATGCAGTCCTCCTGGCAATTATACAGTTAAATCAGAAATATCCATCATTTTGTATCTGGTAACATATTTATGGCTTCATCTGCCTCCCAATTTAAATCTGTAGCAGACATATTTTAGTTTTTTTTCCCCTTTGTCTTGTGTGTACTGTCTGCCCTGGTTTTCCAGATTGTTTATGAAACAAGACTTTTTGATAGATCAACCGGAAAACAAGTGTGAGAAGTTCACCCGTAACTATTTTTCAATCTGTCAGTGTACAAGTGATAATAAAAGCTGTACACCGAAAGACAGATCATTTTAATTATTCACTGGAAAAACAAAGTGATTAAATTGGCTCTTTTCTTAAGCAAAATACTTAGTTTTTTTATGTGGCTCATTTTATTGGTGTTGAGTGAAATATTCTAACAACCAGGTGAAAAAATACATTTTTATTTGAGATTCCTTCTAATTTACCTTTCAGCAGTTCTTGTTAGTTACTATTATAGACAACTGATATTAATGGCAACCTCTATCTCCGTAGAGATAAGACACTTGTGGGGTACAGTTTGCATCCGGTGGGCTGTTTATACTCATTTTATATCAAGAGTTGTTAATTTAGAAAAGCAATGTATCTTTATGGAACCAGAATTTAAAGATAACTGGAAATCATTTTGAAATACATTTTGAAAGAATTGAAGGGTGCCAAACTAAGATTTATTAAAAAAATGATTTATAATATTTTGGTGAAATTAAAAAAGAACCGTCATCTGAAAAAGGGCAGAAAGACTATTTAAAATGATAACATTTCTTAAATAGTCCATTAGTTTCTAAAATAGTGTATTATGTATTACATAAGTGTAATTACCGGATTCCAACCTTTCTGACCCCCTACGTCTAGCTGATTATGCTGCTTCACAGATACACCTGATCATATTACTGTGGGCCAGTGTATCACATATTGCAGAATTACTGTTTCTATTAGGTAAAAAACATGCATTTTGACTTTAGTACATAATGCTATTCACGTTAACTATAGTAACATGACCAAAGCATAGAACAAAAGAAACAGCGATTGCTCAACATACACATGCAATAGAAATGCAACATAAACAATTTTATATATATATATCTATACACGTACACTTGCATACCCTGTACCTCTACATCTGACATTCCATAGTACGAAGTCCATTATATTCTCATATATTCTTAGTTATAGCCAAGTTATTTACAGAGCTGCAGCAAGTTCTGTAGCATTTTTGCAATAGGAGTACAGTTGATATTAACAATAACATTAAGATAGGCAATAAACAATTTGGCAATAAGATTGACACACATTAAGGCAGGATACTGGTACAGAAGAAAAATAGGGTGCTGTTCTTGTGAGCCTACAGTCTTCTGTACTTTATACAAGAGAACACCAAGTTTCCACCAACAAGTTCTACCTGTTTGGTGAATAAGAAAACCATAGATGGACCATACCTGAATATAAAACGCAACTGGTATTAGAAATGCACTTAACTAACTATGGTCCTAAAAGTTGTTTTAGGGGGGTGTCCTTATTTGTTTACAATTATTTTGTACTTTTCAGTTTTATAGATGTTTTGGTACCATCCATCATTTGTGTTCCGTAACTTATTACAAGGCTACAAAGCTTCTTCCTTTAGGACCGTACAATAAATATTTTTTGGAATAGTTAAACGTTATTTTTTACACCATTTATATTATTCTTGTCAGTTTGATGATTAAATTGGTGATTAAACTCGACCTCTAGTGAGTTGTGATCCATTTTAATTTATCTTTTTTAAGAAATCCAGATTGTCTACTAGATGTGAGCCTTTAAGCAAAAACATGGATATTAAGCTATTTATATAAAATCCTTTATACATAGTTGAATGCCGTGGATGAATTATAGGAACCGCAAGAGTACTCATTAAGATCTATTTGATCTTAATTTTTTTATTTAAAAGTTAGCAAAGCCCTGAATAATGTGTTAGGAAAGTCTTTAATAATATCTACCCAAAGGACTGTCAGGATGTTCTTGGGGTAAATGAATTTAATTGGGAAGTTAAAAGCACATTGGATAGAAGGAAAGACAAGGATGATAAAGTGCGCTAAAAAGCTCATTAAAAACTGGGGGGGGGGTCATATCCCTTATGAAAAAATTACTGCAGTTTTTTGGACATGAGAAAACTGCAATACTGGACTTTTAGTGCAGTATTACTGCACATTTACTGCAGTTGTACTGCATTTGTACTTCACTGTACTGCAGTTATTTTTGTACGGAAGTACAAATGCAATAAAGCTGCAGTATATTGAAGTACAACTGTAGGTTTGCAATATAAAAAAAAAAGTGCAGTAATACTGCAGTACAGTGAAGTAAAACTGCAGTAAATGTGCAGTTATACTGCAGTAAAAGTGCAGTATTGCAGTTTTTTCATGTCCAAAAATCTGCAGTATTACTTCAGAAAAACTGCAATAATTTTTTGTAAGGGATAGAAGAAGTTTTAAGATGCAAAATTGAGTGCTGACCACTTTTGCACTGGAAATTTTTTTACTCCAGATTGCATTAAGCGTGCTACTTATGTTGATATGATAGGGTAATATTTGGAGGATAGCTTGCCGCCAGCTAGGAAGGACATTCCTGGCTAATTTGTATTTTTATAGTGACAGACAAACATGAGTGTTTGGAAGGACAGTGCTCATAACTGTTCAGTACTGAATGTTTAACTAATTCATGCACAATCTGGTAAACCAGATACATTTATTTTGTGCTGATCCTGATTGTCTCCCAGAAATGTCCAGTCATTCCAGGTTATTATAGATTTGCAAATTTGCCCCACAGATGAAAACAGATGCTAAATGGAAAAGAATAAAAACAAGCGGATAGCATTCAAAGCAAATTATCTTATTTTAATAACACAACATTGTGCAACTGTACAATAAAGATCTACATAATAAAGCTTACGTTGTGAATTATAATATGCTAACATATTTCTGCATTAGGAAAATTGTAATGAAATTCCTCCCTTATTTCATCCGGTGACAAGTATGTCTAATTAATTAATTTCTACAGAAAATCCTGGTACAGATCTACAGAACTTGATTTTTTTTTCTTAATTCCAAAAATGATTTTGTTTTTCACCATGGTCATAGCATAACATCATGATGTGATGATGTCATAAACCCCAAGAATGAGCATGTACCTCTACACACTCGAACCTCTTTCTAAATGTAAAAAAAAGTGATTTAGTCCCTTTTTAACCAATCCCCTTTTGCTATCCCCTTTGTTCTTTCATCACATATACGCTGGCAGGTGACCTTAATGAGTGGATGTCATATCATACCTCTGCCGTTTATCCAGCCACATAGGCTGAATTATGGGGGTAAAGCTATTGTCCTTATCCCTGGGCTATAAGCTGGGAAGTCGAACGTTGCACCAATCTGTATTCTGTCCATTTTGTGTTTTTCTAGGAAGAACCCCTCTGGTGGTCAAGAGTCCTTAAAAAGACAGGGCTCAACGACAGGAAGGACTGTCACACTTACCCCACAAGCCCTTAAACATATTTGGGTGCGTACCGCCCTGATAGAAAAAGTACTGGATAAAATTGTGCAATACATCGTGGATAACTGCAGGTAAGCAATAAAACGGTAATACATATGAAATGTTTTATAATTGTTAACTTATTGTAAAGCGCTGTGCAATTCAATGGCAGTATATAAATTAATATGTAATCGTATTATCAAGCATCTCTGCAGACGAAGCAAGTGTAGCAGTGGCAGCGTCTGTGTGTGAGGATCAGGGGATAATACATTAAAATCCAAGTTGTTCCTCAAGTTTCAGAAGAAGGAAAACTCAATACAGTGTATCTGCAACTGGAGACATCAGCTCAAAGTCTCCGCTAGCCAAGTGTTGGACCATACCTCTTGAGTTGCACTAGAGTTGAATCAAATTGCCATAAGAGGATATTTCAAGACCTCCCTCAATGCCTATATCTATGTACAGTTTAGTGAACACAATGGGGTACTAGGTTTAGTTTTGGGAGTTGGGCATTCCTGACCATTTTTTGGTTATACAACGGGATGGTAGTTGTTGGTAACTAGTCACTCCTAAGACTTTACTTTATTGGAATTACAATACGCCTCACAATTTGAGGGGTTTTAAATTGACTACCAAATCTGGTCTGGTGCTCAACATAGAGTAGATAATTGGAACATCCTCCCAGCAGAGGCGATAAAGGCTAATACAGTAAGAGAAATAAGACATGCCTTGGAAAAGCATATGGCTATCTTGGTTTTAGTCTTTACAGCTGAAAAGTGGGCAGACTAGATGGGCTGAATGGTTCTTGTCTGCTATCAGATTCTTAGCTCTTTGTTCTAGGGCAGTTTGGCTGCTCCATTGGAGCTCCTTGACTCCCAAGTTGACCACAAAACATACAAAATAAAAGGTGCAAGTTGCAAGCCAATTTCAACCAGCCCCTAAATGTAATTGTGTATGTCTTAATTATACGTGATCTATATACTATGCCCAAGTGGTATAATATATATAGTACTTTTAAATATCAAATATATTTAACTATATGTAAGTGTGAACAGGTGAAGAATTGTTTCCATCTAACGCTATTTATATATTTTATTTTTTTTAAATCAATTTTTATTCAATTTTCCAAACATACAGTAGGGAGGGGGGCAGGGATACAGAAAGGAAAAAGAGGGAGGGTAGGAATGTGGGGGAACCAGGTATCCCCGGCATGAGGCAATGGTATGCAAGATCACGAATCCAGGTACAGAGGTCGGCCAACATGAGGTAGCAATTAGCGTTACAAAAAACCAACGTCAAAAATGGCGTACACAGATCGAGAAGATCGGGCAGGCCGCGACGGACCCGTCAACAGAGCAGGTAAGAGCATCGGTCGGTCGAGCAACCAGGCAATACAGGGCAAAACAGGGCAACTACACATCGTGCCCAACAACTGAGGACAACCAGTAGAACCATGTGGCCGTATAGGCCTCCCTAAGTTTCAGAGTCGAGGCGGAGAGATCCTCAACCCTCCTGATTTCCTCCACCCTTGCCACCCGGTCCCGGTGAGAGGGAGGTCGAAGTTGTTTCCAATGTAGGGGTATAAGGCTTTTAGCAGCGTCAAGGAGATGTCGGACCACCGACCGTTTGTAATGGGAGATCGAGTGGGAAGTGTGGTGCAGGAGCATGGGCAGCGGCTGGAAAGGGGGGGGGGGGAGTCCGAGATCACCCGGTGGATCTCCTTCCAGTAGGGTTGTAACAAGGGACATGACCACCATATGTGCAACATCGTGCCCACGTCCCCACCGCACCTCCAACACCTATCAGAGGTACCCGGGAACATTCTATGGAGCCTCTGCGGCGTCCTATACCAGTTCCTCAACAGTTTATAGTTAGTGTCCTGTGTCTTAATCGCTCTAGAGCTCTTGTGGGTGAAAACGAATATCTTGTCCCAGTCCTTGTCAGAGAGTCGAGTGTCACAGGTGGCCTCCCAGGTCGCGCAGAAGGGCGGTCGCATCGTGTAAGTCGCTGTCAAGAGTAAGTAGTAGAGTAGGGAGATGGCCCTCTCCGGCGTGAAGGGCCGGTGAAGATGGTCCCCACGTGGTAAGGTAGAAAGGTAGTGCCTAATTTGGAACTATGTGAAGCGCTCCAACCACGTAGGATCGCGTCCCGGTATCAACGAACCCAAGGGCAGCAGCCCGCCCGCTCCCAGGAGCGCCTGAGCCCGGACAGGGGCAGGAACCCCAAGGAAGTCCAGTCGACCCTCCCCACGCCCCGGCGCAAAGTCCGGGTTCCCCCTAAGGGGTAGCAAGGGGGACGGAGCGGTAGAGAGACGGGCACGTTGACCCACCTCCCTCCAAACCGCCAGAGTCGCCAGAATGAAAGGGTGCGAAATACCGCCGTGGCTGCCACTCGGGCCCCACAAGGCATGGTACACACAGTCCCGCAACTCACCGAGCTCTAGGTCGACCCACGGCTTAGTGAGGGGACCCTGGGCATGCCACTCCAATATGCGAAGTAAGTGGGCAGCACGGTAGTACCCATGGAAATCAGGCAAGGCGAGACCGCCCGCAGCCTTGGGTCTCGTGAGTTGGGAGAACCGCTGCCGAGGGCTCTTATTGCCCCAGACAAACCTAGACACCAGGGACCGAAGAACCTGGAAAAACTCCCGCGGAACCCGAATCGGCAGCGTTTGGAACAGATACAGCACCCGAGGCAAAAGGTTCATCTTGATGACATTCACCCGGCCCATCCAGGATAGGTACAGCGGCGTCCACCGCCGCAGGTCCCCGGACAGGACGGAGCGCAATGGCGTAAAATTGACATGGTAAAGACGTGCGGGGTCGGCGGTCAGCCAGATCCCCAAATACTTTAGCTTCTCTGGGCACCACTTGAAGGGGAAGCTAGGTAAGAGCGAGGTCGCCAACCGAGGGGGCAGGGTGATATTTAAAATTTCGGATTTCGAGTAGTTTATTTTAAGGTTAGATAGCTCGCCGTAGAGACGAAATGCCTCAAGAATATTCGGGAGCGTAACACCGGGGCGGTCAACAATAAACAGTAGGTCGTCTGCGTATGCCGCTACCTTATGATGTCTACCACCTTCCTGCAGAAAAGGCTCCAGAGACAGCGCAGTATTGGGGACAGAGGGCACCCCTGCCTAGTTCTGTTCTTTATCTCTATGGGGGGTGAAAGAGCCCTGTTAATCCGAATGCGAGCAGTTGGTGAGGAATAGAGGGCCCCAATCCAGGCCAACATAGAGGGACCCAGACCCAGATGTTCCAGGGTAGCCTCCAAGAATACCCAGTCCACCCTATCAAAGGCTTTCTCCGCGTCGGTTGATAAGAATAAAATTTGCCGCGCCTCCACCCGCGCCTTTTGGATTATGGAAAGAAGTCTGATCGTGTTGTCTCACGCCGAGGGATAAAACCTGCTTGGTCGGGGTGGATCAGCATTGGGAGGAAACGGGCCAAACGTAACGCCAACATTTTAGCAAAAAGCTTTAAGTCGGCATTGAGGAGCGAGATGGGCCAGTAGCTCTGACACAGACCAGGATCCTTGCCCTATTTATATTTTTAACATAATTTCCTATTTCCACTGGGGGTAAAAGTTTATATTCAAATCACAAATGGCATTTTCCAAAGTCAGTGTATTACTGTCAACTGAGTGTGCAATATTCCCTCAAAATTAAACTCGTTATTAAACATTAAGTGTAAATTATATAAAAGCACTAGTAAGAATTTCCTTTACCAGCTCCTTTAAAACAACTCCCTCCTCAACTGCTGCTTAAAAATTAAGTTCTAATATACACTATGACCCCCAAAGATATATACTTTTGTTCTCTTTTCTTCACAGCAAATATTATGAGAAGGAATCATTGATGTCGGATGCAGTTTGTGGTCCTATTCTGGCTTCTCTTCTGGGTAAGGACATTGTGTGGGATATTTTGTATAGTGAGCCTTGACGTGGCGGGTTTATATATTTGTTTGTATATTGTTTATATATTTGTTGCCAACTTTATTAGGGTGAGAAGCGCAGACAGTTTTTGTTTTTTCAATTTGTTTGCAAATATTTGTTATCAGTATAATATTTGGGCATTTGTACAAACCATTCATTTTATGGTTAAATTAAGGGTTAAATGTATCAGATATGTCACTTTTGCCAGGGAGAGTCAAGAAAAAAAATCACATCCCAGAAATGTTCTGTTTAACTTGGGCTCGGTTTTTATTAAAGTGGTATTTACATTGGGTAACAGAAGCCTGTGTCCAATATCCATCCCGGTATCCATCCATTCAATTGGTAGCAATTAGTACTTAATACGTTTTTATATAATTTTTTTTAACTGAACCCGTCTTTTCTTTGCAGTAGGGCCATGTGCTTTGGAATACACAAAGCTAAAAACAGCTGATCACTACTGGACTGATCCCTCTGCGGATGAACTGGTTCAGAGGCACAGAATCCATGGAACTCATAGCCGGCAAGACTCCCCATGCAAGCGTCCAGCACTAGGTGTAGGTAACCTGGTCATATGCTGTGCAGATTATAAATCCAAAACAGAGATCTCTTTCCTACTTACAATACAGGATTTATTGATGTAACAGATCCCCCTGTCACTTGTTTAACACTTTGATGGGTTTAAGGCACATTGATCCAAGATCATTTGCACATTTTAAGTATTCAGGATTGAAATTCAAGTTGAAAATATTATTTTGCTTCTTCAACTCTAATATCATTTCCTAAATGTTGTAAAATCTTACCAACCATGCAGCTCTGTCACATTCATTGACTGAAGAAGAAACATGAAAACTCTGTATGTTAAGCATTTTTTTCTGCATTCCAATTATTATGTGAAATGTTTTTTTCCCTAAAATCTTGTAAAATACAAAAAAAAGAAACGAGGATCCTACAAGTATGTATTCAAGATGTTTAATCAGTTGGTCTGGACTTACTTGTAGGTAAAATAAAAAAAATATCAATCTTATACCCAGACATTTAGGCACGTCTAGTCTTTCCGACCCCAGGTTTTTGTTTGAGGGAGGAAGCAGGTAACGATGTGATCTGCTCTATTGATCCCGAATCCCTGATGTTCTAATTCTGTGCATCGGAGCCGTCTGTGGTGCTGAAGGATAGCATTGTATGCTGTGTTGTTTCTGTGAAATGCGTGGATTTAGCAGATTTTTTTTAATTACATTGTGCCGCTAAATATACATCTTGTAAAAAATAACTCTAGATTGCTGTTAGGTTTATGACCTCTTACCTACAATAATAACATAGCTAGGATATTTGCGTATGTCACACTATAACATGATGCATTCAATTAAGTTAATACAGTCCTGTATCTGTCCTTTAGGGTTTCATGTGAGAGATCAGCTTTAGTAAGAACTAGTGGTTATAGCAGTGTTTTAATAGGGTATTTGTTTTAATGTGCTCTATGCAATGCCAAATTAGGACATTTATTTTGATTCGTTCTATACCTTGCTGAAAGATTGCGTATAGTTTTCTCTTAGGATAGGTAATTAATTGGTTTATCTGTTCAGTGAGCAATTCATCAATTCAATGCCTGGAAGCCGGCTTGTTATTGTCTTTATCCTCACATTGATTACTTTTTCCAGGAAAACCTTACTACACTAATGCACAGAGCCATACATTTTGCTATCCCTTTATATTGTGAGTTACAGAATTGTGACACATGCAGATGTGTAGTAAATAATGAATCTGTGTACCTCTTATTGATCTGAACATAAGTAACTTTTATCAAACAGAAGAGTTCAGCACATTCCCTCTCCAGTAATCATCTTCAGGATCGATAGGTCCAAGCCATGATTTGTGTTCCAATATTATGGAAAATAAGGAGAAAGAACCCAACGCCTGTACTAAACAACCATAAAACTAAAGTCATACAATATATAATTAATTTCATTTTCTGTTTTTTGGTGGGGAGGGGGTTCATGTGTCACCCTGCGCCCCCCTGAATCAAGAGGAAACTTGCAACTAGTGGGTTTCGTGGATCTGCAAGCTGCTGGCTTGTTTCAAGTGTTAAGTCATATAAATGCAAGTTGACAATAGTGAATACGCAGCACCAGACCCATAATTCTGCCAACTCACATGCACTTCTTATTCTTCATCAGCTATGTCCATTCACTAAACAGCTAGTTGTGGTGGGATTGAACCCTCCATTTTTCTAATGTAATTGTGCATTATGTGGGATAAACTCACTGATTACTCAGCTCATCTGCCTCACACATTTAGTTTGTCTCACCTTGAGGAGCTATCTAGGCATTCTGCATCTCTACTTATCGCCGTGAGAGCTCATTGTGTTCGGTTTCCATTTCCCTCTGTTAAAAAAATCAAGATAGCAGCTTCTAGCAGCTGCTGTGATGTGTCAGACTGCACCTAATGAGGCTTTAAACATCCCGATATGACTTTGCCCATAACCTCCTGATGGAAGGATGGCAGAAGATGGTAAAATAAATAGTATATAGTCATAAAATAACATATTATTCCAGGGATACTAAACTCAGTGTCATATTTACACAAAGACTATGGTAATAGTGAATAAACTTACCTGCAACTTAGAACACCCCAGTTATGGGTGGACTTTTAAGTAGCCTTCAGAAGACTTGGTACCTGCATTAGTCTTGTCTTTGGATGTCTAAAGTGAGAGTATAATATATAGACTATTTATCTGGGATCGTAAATATGATGATAAATCACTTCTTTAAATGAACATATATCCTCTAAGTAATTTATTATCCTATAATATCATAGATTAGACAGTGGGATATTTAATTCTGTTGCATCTTAGAACGTTGATTAATTAGACTAATTCTTCTGAGCCTAGTGCTCGCTTACTATCAACGGCTTTGCATTATAATGTAAGCTTGTAACCCCTCAAGATTGTAAGCTTGCGAGCAGGGCTCTCTCAACCTAATGTATCGGTTTGTCTTAGTTTGCCAATTCTCGTCTTGTCAGACCCCTTGAATATATATATATTATATTATATTGTATTATAAAAGATAATAATAATAAGCTGCACTCCTGCTCTTAGTGATGACTAAACGCTTACTTACAAATCCATCTTTACCAAATGCCACAAGTATAGCCTGAGTGATTATGATTGCCTTCATGTAATTGGATGTTTCCGTAGAAAGATATTGTAAATGTAAAGAAATATCAGTAAAATCCAGTTTCAACACAGACAGGGGAATACGGATACGTTGATCACCTGCAGTATTTTCTGACCTTTGCTGAAATTTGCCTTTGCTTTGGAAAAGCAAATACCATTTGAATTAATTTGATGTGAATGAAGTAAGAGGCCAGTGTGACTCACAAATGGTTATTTATCTGGGATCAAAAAAAAATTTAGAGCATAAAACATTAATTATATGTAGTACAGAAACATAGCTTCCATGCTTGAGAAGTTATCAATTCAATTATGACAGCATTGTTTAGATTACTTACCTAACTACTAGAGATGTTTCGGATACGTAGAAATCAAAATGCTATGTTTATAATGCAAAAAGAAATAAAATACCAGGACCATATTTAGATAAATGGACTCATGATAACCATGTCTTGCTTTCCCATTACAACCACGTTCTAATCCCTAGTCTTGTTTATTCTCACTTACATCTCTTACCTGTTACATTTTCTGACTAGTGTTCCATCTAAGGCGAAAAGTCCAGCTATAACTGTTAGAAAAGTACTTCGCAACACAGCATCTTACGGGTTTGCATAACACATTATGTGCAAAGCTGTGTAATTCATTTTAATATATATTTTCACGATTTTCGTGTCTGATTTCTCACCTTAGAGGGAATCTAAGAAGAATTAGGGAGAATAGGCAAGCCAACAGCAGAAAGCAGGTATTAGATCATGAATCTCAACACAAAGCTGCTTACAGAAGGATATTGACATTTTTTTGACAGAGTTCGAAGGAAGGCTACCAAAATGTTGACTGGCTTGTAGGGTAAAAATGATCAGGAAAGACTAAGGAAACTCAATACCTATAGTCTGTCGGAAAGAAGACACACGAGAGATGTGAGAGAATACTTAGATACTTGTTAAAGGAATTTAACAAAGGACAGAAAGGAAGATTATTTCCAAGGAGGAGAAATGTTAGAATAAGAGATCATAATGTAAAACTAGAGGGTCAGAGGTTTATATGTAATATAAGGAGGTTTTACTTTACCTAGAGATGGTGGTAGAGAAATGGAACGGCCATCAGAAGTGGTAAAGACTAATTTAAGGGAGTTTAAATATATATTTGATAGGCATAAATCTATCATCAGTCTAAGACAAGACAAAAGAACTGATTAAATTCTGAGTCTTAAAAGACTCAAAATGGGCTGACTAGATGCGCCGAATGGTTCTTATCTGCCGTTAAGCTCCATGCTTCTATGTTTGTATAGTTCTGTGGATGGTACCCTGTGAGCTAGCAAGGTGCATTGCCTTTCCATCTTGTGCTGGCATAGAGAGGTTCCAAAGGCAAACAAATTCAGAACGCCAACATTTGAAATTGTCATTCTTAAAATTGGAGTTGTGCACAATGCAGTGTGCATGTCATGTTTGCCTCTGTCCGTCATATTTTCCATGTGCCCTTCTTTGGAACACAAATACTTCTGTCCCTCTTTCCTTCCCTGATGTGCCTGTATTCTACATTTATTTATGTAAATAAATAGTATTTTTCTTCTTTTAAAGACCTTACTCACATAAATAGCTATCACTAGATCATGGTATGCCACATACAAAAATCTCAGTAAGCCCTATCCTATTGGCATGCTCCTTACCAGACATGAAGGGTCACTTCAAATATTGGGATATATGTAACGATCGTTCATCCATCCATCCATCCATCCATCAGATAAGTAGTTTTTCAGCCAAAGAGTGTGTTCTATCTAACTGTTTTGTGGCCATAGAATAAAAGAAGTTCAGGCATAGGTGACGTGTCCATGCAGGGTGCCCCTCTGCTGGAAATCATAGGTTTAATGAGTCATTTACTGAAATGTAGCCGTTCTGCTGCTTACCACTGGGGAAGTGAAGCTTTCCAGAACTGGCCATTTTAGTAAATTGAACAGAGTACACTTAACACTTACAAGATTTGAAATGTTTTTTTCAGATCAAAAAGCGTCATTCCAGTGGCAGCATGTCTGAGGATAAATTTGCAGCATCAGCTAGAGAATACGTGGAGTCGCTTCATCAAAACTCCAGAGTGCATCTTCTATATGGGAAAAACAATGTTCTGGTGCAGCCAGTAAGTTTCCCGTCACTTAAGGGTTTTATCCATAGTCAGCGAATATGGGTCAGATTACTTGATTTTGGGAAGTCTGGCAGCAAAAAATTAAACATGTAAATAACCATATTTATTTATTGATTGATTGTGTTATTGTCTTTCCTCTAGAAAGAAGATATGGAAGCAATCCCTGGGTATCTCTCCTTGCACCAGAGTGGTGAGAACCTGACATTAAAGTGGACACCAAATCAGTTGTTAAATGGAACTCTAGGAGACAATGAGCTGGAGAAGAGGTGGGAATCCCAATTTTGGACTATTAATATAGTTCTAGGCAGCAAGTGGTTCTGGAGTTGTTGCGACACTTGATTTGCAGTGAAGTTTTGCGCTCCTTTGGTGCTATGCTATGTTCTGCAAATGTATTGTCAGCTAGAATATAGGTTTCTCAACCTTTTTGGTTAATATGTTCTTTACCTATATATCATCCTGTCATAACTGATTATTACCTAATACCAGAAGGGCACTATCATAGGGCAACATTTTTAGAGACAGCATGCCATCTATGTGGGATCAGAGATCAAGTGATGCTTGATTATAATTAATATAAAGCATCACTACAGTTTTTTTTGGAGAGCACTTTATTTAATAATCATTAGTATTTGTCTGAGACCTGAAACAAAGAAACCCCATTATCTGTAACTTAGTTGCTGGTGATTACCCTAAGTGCTCTTTTCAGTATTTCACAAGACATAATACAATCTATTAAATTCATTTCTTACCTTTCTTCCAATTTGTATGGAAATTAATTCTTACCTTCAGATGAAGTACTTGACAATATAGAAACATAACTGGCACCACGAACTTTTAATTTTAGTCATTAATGCAGTTGGAGGCACCATGTGGGTATACAAAGGATTAAAAGCATTGAACAAGGACCAGTTGTATATTGGATGGCCACCAACATTCTTCTAAGAGCAAACAATATACTGGCATCTTTCTGAGCATGAATATTAGCCATTATCGTATGAATAGAATTATTATTTCCCCTACTCAATTAATACCTATTTTCTTCCTTTTAGTAAAGATACTGTCTGACTTCAAGGATAGTTCTAGATTTTTAGAGACCCTAAGTACCCAAACCTCATGGATTCTCTGTCTAACAGAAACCAATTAGTTTATATATGCAAACAAAGAAACTAAATACATTTGTTCAATTTTGTTTTGTTCTCCCCATCTCCAGGTGGGACCCAATGGATCCAGTGGAGGTTCTAAGCAGCTTATATGATATATAGTTCTGTTGAAACCTAGAAACCTAAACTTTCATTATCTTTTTTATTATTTTAATGTTTTAGTGTTTTATTTTGTGTGGGTCCCGGAGAAGGCAGTCCCAAGAAGTTTGTGGTAGCTTTTAACAAGCCACCGTTTGTACAGTAAGATCTAAAGTCTGAAGACAAGACCTCACATGTGTTAAAAACCTATGTGAGGCTTCTTTATACTGCTGCTCCACTAAAATTGTGTTGGCTTTTTTTATACTTTGAATACAGTTTACAAAGCTAAACCAATTCCAGGACCCAGGCAGGTGACATATGTAACATCCTATAATGGATGCATGCCTTACTTACTCCTTAATTATAATTTTTTACAACCTTGGGGATAATTTTATAAAAATAATCTGTATAATTGTGCATGTATACCTTTTTTCATGAATTAAAACAGGGCTTGACAAATTTGTTGTGAATCTAGGCGCCAGCTAAAAAAATGCGCTCAGACAACCTCCCATGCCGGCACCCCCCCGTGCGGCATGGGAGGTTGTCTGAGCGCATCGTGCGGACCGTCCGCATGATGCGTTTTACCTCTGCCCCCCCCTGACTTACCGGAGCAGACTCCCGAGTGTCTTGCGGGGCCGGCGGGGGACATCTACGCAATACGCGTATACAACTTCCGGTGCCAGCACATCCGCTGAGTGCCGGCACCGGAAGTTGTATACGCGTATTGCGTAGATGTCCCCCGCTGGCCACACAAGACACCCGCGAGTCTGCTCCGGTAAATCGGGGGGGTGGGCAGAGGAGGACAGTGGCAGCATATTTTCTTTAAAAAAGCACCAAACTTTTAGGGTGCGGCCTATATACGGGGGCGGCCTATATCCGAGCCAATACGGTATTTTTGTACGGAAGTACAAATGCAATAAAGCTGCAGTACATTGAAGTACAACTGTAGGTTTGCAATATAAAAAAAAAAGTGCAGTAAAACTGCAGTACAGTGAAGTACAAATGCAGTAAAACTGCAGTAAATGTGCAGTATTACTTCAGAAAAAGTGCAGTAATTTTTTAAGGGAAATGCCGCGATCGCCTGCGGCAGCGTAAAGCACAATTGCTGGTTTTCCTGCAACCGCTTTTCAGCCTACAGAATCACTCCGTGGGAGTGATCTCAGGCTCGGGGGCGGGCTCGGAGTAGCTGTGCAGGGGCAATTTTTTGTGAATGTAACAGGCTGACAAACACCTAGGCGCTAGGACAAAATTCTCTGTCGCCATGGCGACCTGGCGCCTGGGATTTGTCGAGCCCTTAATTAAAATAAATTAAGCATAAGATCGCATCATATAAATTACTACTGTGAATTAGGTTGGATAGAAAATTGTGTATTGTAAAATATACATTACTTTATGTATTTTATCATTGTTTACAAGCCCTAACTTTTTCCATGAGATATATAATTACATATGTATGTTTCCTAATAACAAGTTATTAAAATAGTGACTGGAGATCATGGACCTTATTAGATGACACATGGACTCGTTGGTCTGTGTGCAATGAGATCTCCGATACACAATAAAAACCGTCCTTCACTTTGTTTTGTTGATGTGCGTGGTAAATAATCACACTCAGAGTAATCTTTTTCCATTTCTCTAGTGTGTTCTGGGATTACGCATTGATCGTACCCATAAGTCAGATCGTCTGCATCCATTGTCATCAGCAGCGTGAGTATTACAGAGTATATGAAGTAAAGCAACCTCATTATGCGGTTTATCTTCACACATTAAATACCACGGGGATGAATGTTCCAGTACATGAGAGGCTAATCTTTGTACAGTCTGACTTTTATTAATGAAATTAAACTCAGAACATGAAGGACAGGGCTAACATAACTGTACATGAATAATCTTCACTTGAATTCTGCACACATTCGGTTTATAAAGTGTTTGGTGTACGTGGGTATACATATCAGTGGTTTTATTATTTGTACCAATACACACACATCTATACACTATGTACACATGTTCTTTTGCTTACATTTTTTACTTATCTCTCTTATGCCCTCACATTTCCCTGTATTTAATTTCTTTGTAACCTGTGGATTTTCTACCTAGTTCTTTTTTTGTTTGTTCTCCGTGCAGCAGAAAGTAAAGGAGTCCTTGTCTTGGTGAGTCAGGATGGCATTCAGAGACCTCCGCTCCACTTTCCCCCAGGAGGTCATCTTCTTGCCTTTCTATCTTGTCTGGAAAATGGACTTTTACCAAGAGGACAGTTAGAGCCTCCGTTGTGGTCCCAACGTGGAAAGGTATGTTTTAGGAACAAAATATGCTTGCTAAAAATACCTTGTGTATTCAGAAATACCATAGTCACGTGATAAAGCAGTTATTTGTCCCGTTTATACAAAAGGAAACTTGAAGCATTATCTATAAATTCGATGAAATTGTGTTTTTGTTTCACGAGTCCACCGTCAAGGAATGTTCTTCATTCGTATAAATGAAAGGTTACAAGGCCATATATTCCTTTAAATGTTATGTTGCTTTCAAAAGTAGATAAAATTAAGCGTTTTGGTTATTCCAGTTGGTTAGATCCCAAAGTATATAAAGTGATCTGGTTTCTATTGATTGCATCCATGGTGAATGAAGAATTAAGGCTATAACACTCATGTTCTTTTACACCTAAAGTTAAACTTAAGTTCTACTATTTGGGTAAATGTCTTCATTTTCCATTTTTCATTCCTTTACTACAAGGCTTTGTACAGCCCATGGGTGCCTTTTTTGTAGCAAATTCGTCGTTTTCAGAGTAACCCCACATTCCTCAAATTGGTTACATGATTTCTCTAAAAATAACTTTTTGTTTTAGGGGAAAGTATTCCCAAAACTGAGAAAAAGACACAGTTCTAACAAATCGGTTGATATGGATGAGAACATTGTGGAAGAGATATACACAGACTATGTCTTCAGGATCATCTATGCAGGACACAGGCATGATAACCGTAAGATAGCCTCTTAATATTGTCACAATATTAATGTAATGTATGCTAACCATATCATTATTCTATAGGCACAAAAACACTTGGAGAAAAATAACTGTATTATTTTAACTTTGTCAGTGATCTGGTTTTTACATGACTAGTGATGGATATACTTGGGAAATTAGGATGTTTTTCCTGGTCATACCTCCCCTTGTAATCTCTCTTCCATCTTCAGTGGGGTCAGGTTGGGTCTTGCATTGGCAAGAACATAGCAGGGACTAAGTTGGAAGGAACGTAGCACCATCACCCGATTCCAGATATCACTTAACACACGTGGAGGCTTCAGTGGAAAAAACAGAGAGTTCTCGGATCTTGTATCAAGTGGTCAATTGGAGATTTTTATTTTATTCTGTACACCAGGAAGAAATTCTGCAGTTAGCATGCCAACATTTTTAACAGAGTTATTGGCATTCAGACAATATATAGCACACTCAGAAGCCTTTCAACTGGCTTAATTCCATCTGATAATTTTGTTAGGTATCTTATGCAGAGTAATTGGGCCATGGTACAATGTAAAGATCAAATTATCACATTTTATGACACTGAAAAACAGGATTAAATTAAATTAGTGCTTTTCTAGATTCTTACATGCCTCGGAACTGTAAAAACTGTAAACTGTAATTGTAAATAGGACAATCAACCCAACCTAAATGAAATCCCACACTTATACAATGCTTGGCGTGTAAAGCACAACACATATAATTGTTAAGCAAATGTATAGATACATTTCTGTTGAAAACAAATATTGTCTTTGCATCCCTAGCATCCGCATCTGTGCTCTGGATGCAATATCTCGTAGTTAGCAGTTTATTTTATATAAGGAAAGGCAGTGATGTCACCAAAGGTTCTGAGACATAGAACACAAACAGAGGTGGTTATAACTGAAAGGAACAAGAGGAAAGAGAAGAGGAAAAGGATAAGGGCACTTGGAAATGACCAATAGGTAAATAAAATAAACAAATAACCTGAAAACCACACCGGTAGGGAATGGTCACCCAGGGAGTGGAAAATAGGTAGAGAGAATTAAACAATATTCAGATGGATGAGATTTAGAGCGAAGGCCAAAAAAGAAAGTGAAGCAAGGCAACATTAGAGAGGTAAAAGGTAGTTGGAGGAAGGGAAATGACTGGATTATTAGAGGAACAGATATACTCTGGAACCCGCAACCAGTTCCCCCACTATTGTATTCTGCCGTCCTGTGGACAGTTATCTGTCCTCTTCATTTACACAGTTAAGTAACAGTCTGTTGTTAGAGACCGCTTTACACCTGGTTTCAAGAAATGCTTTATTATACAGTAATACAATGATTTGCAGCATCTCGATATAATTACCAGTCTAAACAACACAGCAGGTTTTATTTTAAGTGTTTTTGGGCTCCCTCTGAGTATAGCATTTCATGATTATATAATTGTGAGGCATTTAATTAATTCTGTGGTGATTTTGTTTGCTTTTTGTATTCAATTTTAATTATACAAAAATCATTTTGTTTACATTTTATAGCTGCTTATCATCTGAAATGTTCCAAACATTTATATATTTTTTTGTTATTGAGCCAGTTACTTTTAATTGGTGAATTGATAATAATTAGATGAGGTGACTTTTGATTAGATTTTTTTTTATCAATGCTTTATAATATTGATCTATTTCTTAGATAATGTCACATATTTAAAGATATGTTTAATTATGTTGATTTCAGTCATTTCCTCATAGGCCAGAGACATTCCACAAGTAGAAGGTAACTGTTGAGCTGAAACATGAACATTATACTTTGTTTTTAGATGTTATTTAGATTTTTTTTCAAGAGGTCTTGATGAATACCATTAGGACGAAAATGTGCTGGATTAACTATAGTTACTTTACTATGAAACCATAAAATAGCAGCCTCTTACGTCTTCAAGGGCAAGTCCCGTGGAATATAATATATTTTTCTCTCAGACCGTAAAACCTAGTGCTGTATACAGTAATTTTGGTTAGCATTGTCAAAATGCTGTTTTTTTACCTTATTCTGTTTCAATAGACTTCCTTTATCTGCAGACCTGGAGGCTGCCATTGTTGTCAGTCATGTAATATTTTGGGTCACCTCCCTGCTCAAACACCACACTGAACTGATTCTTTATGGCAATTCTAATATAGTATGTTTCTCTATAGACATTAATTAGTCAATGTCACGTGTGATTTACCACAGACAGTATTATAAGGAGTCAGGGCGTTGAGTAGGTAAGGCTAAGATAACAGCGCGAGAACACATCCAAATGGCTGCTACTACTGCCTTGAAAACATTACATGCAATGTAGGTGGGCTTTTCTGCTGCAAAGAAATGTAGGTGAATTAATATCCACTGATTACCCTCACGGTCAGTGTCACTATACATTTTATACATTAACCTGTAATCTAGTATCACTGGCGAGTGTATCCTGAATCTAGTCTTTTAAGATATACAGAGACTAAGATAAATAATGACATGATCAGTGACTACTCCCTCTCTCGCTCTCTCTCTCTGTATATGTATATATATAAATTGTACAAATGAACATCACATTTTTCGTTTAGTTTTTGGTCCATTCATTTTCTCACACCGAATTTCATTTACTACCCTTCAGACAAAATTCAAAGGGCTTTATCAACTTGGAAATTAAATTTGTTCTTACTCACCCTCATTCACTCTCACACTCTTATTCACTCTGTCTCACACTGTCTCTCATAATCTCTCACACTCTCTCAGAATCTTCTCTGCTAACCGCCTCCGTGTCCTGTCTCCTTTTCCATGTCTCTGCTTTTTGTCTTGCATCTTCTTGTTCTTCACTTCTTTTGTATTCTTTCAACTTTTTTGGTCCACTTCTTCCCACTGTCCTCTGCGTTATCCAGGCCTCCTGGAGTCCTTACGCCAACAGGTGGAGCCTCCGCACACAACCTCTCCCCCAATCGGATGATAAGGGTAGATGCTGTCCACCTAGGCCATGCTTCAGTCAAGAGCCCATCAGTAGAATATCCTGATCATATTGTTGAGATTTAAAAACAAATGTGAAGAAGCCGGTTTCACTTTTTTCCTTGAACATTAAATTGGGTACTACAACAGGGTTAGGTATCTGAGGCTCTTCAGTCATGTGACCACAAGTTCCATCCTCAAGTCCATCAAGTTCAAACATTCATCTATGCCTGTTGTTGATTGAGTAGCACGACATCTGTAGCTAGTAAATTCAGCAACTTGGTTGTTCCTACTGTAAAGATCCCTTTCCACTGCTATAGTTGAAATCTCAGGTCTCAACTGATGACCTTATGTTCGTTGTACAATCCTGCTAATAAACAGGTCTCTGGAGAGCAGGCTCACATCATGGTTGTCTTAATTTCCAATGATGTTCTGACCTTTGCTAAATATAATGTCTTAAGTCAATATACATAACGTGTCTTAAGTTCTTTAGAGTAGACCTTGGGGGATAAAGTGATTGTACAGAGACAGTATTCAGTAACCAATGAGCTTGCAGTTTGCCCCTTTTGATTTATATGGAATGTATAGAAAAGTAATAAGCAGACTCCAGACCTTTATCTATGCCCTGCCTATCACTGCATATTCCCTGCCAACGGTATTAAAGTTAATGATGTGTGATGGTGCTAGTGATCCTGGGAGACGCCTGGGAGGCAAAGGTGCCTTGAGCAGGGCTGCACTGCCATACATTTCTCACATGGGTGACCAATTTAACAATTGTTAGGTGTCTATTTATACCAATATTTTAAAGTGTTAAAGTTTGGTGCATAATTGTGAAAACTGAGGATTTACAGCTTTCACAAACATTTATTCTGCTTTGGTTTTGTTATGTCTTATACTAAGCAATATGGTTTTGTTAACATTTTGCATTGGCATCTTTTTAAACATCTTCACCCTAAGCTCTTATAGATTATGGTGTGCTCTTATAGATTGTAAATCGGAATTGGTCTTTCTAATAACTTATAGAAATATTAACTCCCACAGTGCCCTAGTATTTCTATGCAGATTTGGAATGTCAGTGAAAAGTAAATAGAGCAAGGCTTTCTTTTACTGCATTATGATCGACTACACCAAGCCGGAATTATAGTTTTTATCCATAGAACCTGACATTGAAAGACATCCTTGTTTAAATACAGCAAAATCAGTGGCCTGGCCATTTTAGTTCATATACAACATGCATGCATATATGCATACTTACATGTTCAAACAAGGATTTATCAGTGCCTTCCCATAAAACCACAACCATGACCAAATACCAGTTGGTATTAATTTATTTTATATTAATTCTATATAATAATTATTTATATTTTATCAATTCTAATTTCAACAGCAAGACACTCTTTCAAATAAATGGTGACCTGCCAGTAATGCGCTGGAAAAATGAACTCCATTTAAGTAAAAAATTACTGGAAATTGAAAAAATAGCTTGGGGTGAAGATTGAATTTTGATGTAAATGGATTCTAATGATTGGATGTGCCTTAAAGTTCTTATTTTTTTGTTTTCTTTTTTTGTTGCACCTCCCCCCACCGCTATTTCCTTTAAGCAGTCACTATTAACTACCACCACTTAGCTGCCAGTCGTTCCGTCTCTGTTGATGATGATGAGGAAGAAGAAGATAGGCTTCACGCCATGTTATCCATGATCTCTTCTCGGAACCTCACAGCTCCTAATACAATGAAAGGTTTTTATCCGACTTCCCTCTTAAACCCTGCGTCTTGCTGTGAAGAGGCATAATGCCCGTTCAACAGATCACAAAGCAATCGTGGTGGCATTATTGGGGGAAATTTTGGGCAAACCTGAGATCAAATTACTTGATTGTGCATTTGTTGGTTTGTTCTGCACTGCTGAGAAATAGGAGTTCAAAAGTGATAAAATGTTTTTTTGTTTTTTTAGTAAATGAGGCCTCATAAATATTCTTTTTTAACATAAAATCTTCTGCTACGTCAGGGCCTTACCAATCCTCGAATTCTGGAATCTTTGTTGGTAGAATTATTACCAATGGTACATAATCTACTAGGATCATACTCAAATGGAGTATTAGTAAGACAAGCTACTAAAGTTACTGTAGTACAGTCCATGTATGCTTCACCCAGAGTTTCCAGGCAAAACCTGGAGAGTTCTCATGTATGTATATGCATTATATAGGGCCAACAGCCCCTACGATAGGAGAAGCTCCCTGGGGTTGGCCCTTTTAAAATACATAACACATAGTAGAATTCATGGGTTGCTAGTTATAATTTGTCATTTGCACTGGACCAGAAAAAAATCATTACAATTTATAGCCTATATTTATATATTTTTATATAGTTTATGTTTTGTTGAATTAATCTAGTGGGTCCTTTTTATTTTCATTTTAATACACAAGCACATTAGTATGGTAAGCTTTCAGTCACTATTGGCACCTTGCTTGCTATTATTTATATTGTTTGGTTAATAAATACATTAGTTACTTTTTTAGTGTCCCTTTAGTATAAATCATTTCCTACTGCATTAGCTACCCTTATATGGCAGTGGCATTCTTTCTGGAAACACAAGCCCTTTCTTAGATGGTCAGCGATGGGGCTTGGAAAAAAATGTTACTTTTATAGGGTAAAACTTTGAAATTAGAAAAACATGTAAATTGCAGATCATGAAAATAATTACAAAATAAGCCAAATGTAGCCTGCCACTTCCTAACATTGCTTGCATATAAATCAGGTTTAAGTTATTATATTATTTGAAACATTATAAAAAATGTATATTAAAATACAAATCTTAAAGGTGCAGTTTAATGTCCCGTGAAACCTCACCAATGAAGAAAGTATATGCAATTATATACTTCACAGATACTTTAATACACGTTCTATACTTCTACAGGAGAAAAATAATAAAAGCCTAAATAATAAATAGCACACAGTACCCTCCAGTGTTTTCCCCACTGTTTAGTTGCTTGAAGCAGCCAAACCCTGGCATGAAAGTACTATTGAAATCAATGATTTGTTAGACCCTAAAGAAACTCTTGTGCGAGCCAGTGCTGGAGTATCCTGTATCACTATCATGAGTGTGTACATTGGCAAGCAGGAGATGTGTTTGGCCAAAGACAAGTCCTGCAAGCCAAGGATCTGAGATGGATCACGAAATGGAGCACATGCATTGGGGGGGTTATGATGAATCCCTGTAAGCATTTGCAAGGAAAAAACCCATTCCTTTAAACGGAACACCAAGCTATCATAGGCATTAAAGTACATATGATGAATGGAGTGTCCCTTAAGGGCAAACCTTTAAGACCATATTTATATGTGGAGACAAATAAAATAAAAATCATAAAGAACAATTAGCAGGAACATTCCTTTGGAGATTGTTCCAAGTTTGGGGTCTGATACAGTACTAATTGCCACCAAGATTTAAATATATTCTTAACCAAATACACTTTAATAAAGGGCAAGATAAATATTTTGACTATCTGCCAAAATAGGTTTACACTGGTAAATACACTCTTTCTTTTTAGTTTTTCATTTGTCAAAACATATGGTTGCCATTCCAGTTTTTTGTTATTTCTGATTTCAAGGCGTTCTTCCTATGGTGGACTGGGAATGTCCACCTGACATATTCCATTTTCCAGTTATACACTCATTTCACGTAGGTATCTTGTCCCTTCAAGAATTGCATCTCTACATCGCCATAGACAACAGTAGTAATGAGAGACGACTAATCCCCAGCACAATTTCATCCAAAACAAGAATAAATAGCTGATTTTTAGACAAGGCAACAGGGCATTCACCATATACCAAAAGTTAAAAGACTGATGCAATACTGCATCCAGGGGGCATTAAACGCTATACAAACCTGACAAACAAAATATGAAGGAAGCAGTCGTCATAGCAACTATCCAAAAAATTTCTCCATTTGCACTTTGAATCCGAATTACTCTTTTATTACCTATTTCTCTACTCAAACTGTTTATTGATATTTAGAACCAAAATGATGTTAAACAAATCAAACCACAAAACATTTTGTATTTTTATCCGTAAATATTTTTTTCATTTTTTATTAGTGAGACCGTAATAAAACAAACTGGAAAATATAGTAGAGATGCATTCAATTTACTGGTATAACAATTAAACAAATGCAGATCTAATTAGTATATGAGATCAGCTTTGTAATAAAAAAAAATAGATATTTTTAATTTAAAAGGGACTTTGAGGATTTTACAGTAAAACAAATGTGTAAAATAACTGAAGAATTGGTAATATGGTTTTATTAAGCATTGGTTTTAAGTTGTGTAAGTATTCAGCAAGCAGACTAAACCATCATATGCGTATATATTAAAGCTACACCTTATTTATTATGAATGAAACTATATTATTGTATATTTGCCTGTCAAATATGAAGCACTGCTTCTACTGTGAATAAAAACCGGCATCTGGCATAATTTTTTTTTAAATTCTTTCCCTAAAATTATGAAAATGTCAGTATTTGGAATTCATACAGAGTGCCCTGCCTCCCGATAATGACATCACTGTTGTCTGCAGGGATTGCTTGCCCTTGTCTGCTGTTGTTTGCAACATGCTCGACCTTTGCATGTGGCCAATCTTGCAGCTATCCAAACAAATGATGAATGGAACAAAATAATGAGGATGCTGTTCACTTATAATTCTTCAACGACTCCGGCACCTTTCATCTGGATCCTTAGGTTCTGTGGGGTTCTGATTTCCATTTTGTAAATTTTGTTCATAATTTTTTATTTTTTTTCCATGTCGTTTCTTTTTTATTTTATTTCCTGGGCCCATGAAAATATTTAAAACAATAAGCAAGTCCAAAGATTTTAAGCATGTGGTGGGAACATTTCCTTGTTTTTGACACATATTAAATGATGTATATGCAGCAATAAAATTTTGGCCATCCAGCTCCCTCCCTGAAGAATTAAGGTGAAAAGCATTTTTTCATTAATATTCAGCTTTCCTTGCATTATTGTTTAATTTTCCTTTTTTTTTTTTAGCATGTTTTTATTTCGCTGTTATTTTTGCGTGCATTACTTAACCCCCCCTTCCCTTCTGACATCTGCAACCAAAAGGTAACAGAACATGGTTATTTCTCCATAGAGTTTATTGATCAGAGCTTTGCATATGCACTCCGGCTAACCAAACCAGCCACGCCAGCCTTTAGGTATTGTTTGGCTATAAGCCTGGCTATTCCTTGGCTCTGGAGTAAAGCTAGTTGAAAGTATTTTAAGTTGTAGTCCAACAATAGCCTGAGTCTCACAGTGGGCAAGTCATGGAGTGTAAAGACATGAAACAAATATTTTAGTACCAAATTTCTTTGTTTATATCACTATGGGTTATAAGAGGAAGGGGTAGTTTCTTTTACCTTCCATTATTGTTTCCTTTGTACCAAGTATACTTTTCTCATTGCATCTCGTACTTGCTTTGAAGTGCATGAATCAAATAAGACCCCTTATTCCCTTTGTTCTTCGTCATGTTTCTCATGCACGTATGCTGGATTATACTTTTTTATTTCTTTTTTTTTTAATCCTTTTCCTTGGTGTGGGATCTTGTTGCCAGAAAGATGTGTTATCCCTACAGAGCTGGAAGGCCCAATTTATACAGAATTGTGAGCTTTAACTCCCTTCCGCTGTTCTGAAGAGGCTTGGCATTTTTCTGACATACATTTCATTTGTTTAAATACTTAATTCATGTCATGGGAGAGCTGAAAGGCCGAACTACAATAAAAATCTGCTTTCTACTCTTTTTGTTCATTATGTAATCTGGGCAAGAAACGTAACATTCTTTTTTAAATATGGGAAATTTTATTTTTACTGCCACATCAGGGATTTACCCTATAACATTATACTATATATATATTGTTTTTTTGTATATACATCCTCCCTACATAAATTGGGAGGTTATTTCATGCCAAAATAATTAAAATGTACCGTATTACTTTTGATAAATATATTGTACTGTTTCTGTAATTTTCAAATAATAAAATTGGCTAAAGCAGATCACTTTATGAATATTATTCAGTGATGATATAGTCAACCTTATCAGACTCTCCTAGGAGTTATTCTTCCTGCCCCATCCTTTTAATTTACATAAACATACTATGGACATATTACGGACATTGGCCAAAGAATAATTTATTTTATAATTGAAGAGCAAAAAAAAAAAATGCATAGAGGGTTTTTTAAGAACATTAAGTCATGCTCAGTGGAGAGACGGTATGATCTAATTTAGTAAATCTTTTTGTTTAACTGTAGATAGGTAAAACTTTAGAGAAAATGTATTAATATGGGGAGGCTAGTTGATAAGTAAATTAACGTATTAAGGGAAATGTTATTTAAAAAAAAACAAAAAAAACAATTGCTCAACATTTTAAGTTTGACAAATGTTTTTTAGAAGTCTGTATATCTTTCTTCCTCCTCTCTAAGGAATCACTGGGAACTGTCATATTTTGCATTTTTTTCCTTGAGTAAATACTAAGTTACAACAACAGTCATGGTTCATTTGTATACACACATATCAATTCATTTGGGGTATTTCGAAACGTATTCATTACGTAAGTCTGAGGAGTGATTCCTACCTAACAATGCGTGGACCTTTTCGAAATTAGAGAATTGATTTATATTTTGAGGTGATGTCATAGAGAATGAGCCGTCTACGTTTTTTGGAGAATGGAGGAGATTTATGAGTTTTACTTATTGAACAGACATAAAGGAAATGCAAAAATAATAGATGACAGATACAGTACTATAAAGGTCTCAGAGCCCTAGGCACCCGGTGATTGATTGATATGTCTCTTCAGACTCCAACGATGTGATAGAGATGCAAGGTTTCGGTGCTAATCTTTTACCCTGGCAGCTCAACGAGTTCTGCAGTCAGGGCTCTTCCTGTGTCTCCTGCTCAACCGGCAGTTCTCCGTATGATATTTCCACCTGCTGCAGTTGTGTCCATGACAGGTGAGTGTGCATAGTAATATTTTTTCTCTGGTTTGTGACACAGACAGGTTGAACAAAACCTGTCTCCAAAGTATGTGCATTACACACTTAAAATTATGGAATTGCATGAAACCACACCAAACATTCTGATATGTAAAATCTTGTAATCAAAGTAAATTTAACTTAATAACTACACAGCTACGTGTGACTCAAGGGTGTATGAAGTTCAGAAACCCTACCAAAGAAGAAGGGATGACTTCTGTGACATTACCATGAGCTGAGCACCAACAGAAATTAGTAGGGAGCTCAACTTTAAGATTTGAGAGCAACCTTTATGCGTATGAATGAATTAAAAAATGGTTATAGAGGTATTGGTCCAAAAAAGATAGGGTTTATGTGAATCTCCACATTTTCTATGTGGTCTAATAAAAGCTATCATCTTCGGCTAAAATTTTCCTTATAATTCCAGTATTTAAGACTCCCTGTGACCTGGTCTGTCACTCCTTCTGATCAAGGGACTTCATGCGACTTTTTCCATGTTGGCTTATTAAGATATATTGCCATCAACTATAGAACGTGTGTATTAGCATGCCAAAAACGGCATTGGGTACCTTTAAGCAGGGAATGTTAGTTTTTTTTTAATGGCTCACCATCAACCATCTCAGTAGTTAGGCTCCACATTCTTATCTCGAAGTAAATGAAGACCATCAGTCACACAGTAAGATGTTAGTATGAATCGGTCATATGCACTATTTTGTCTCTAACACAATATTCCTTATAGAATTTATTCACCTTGTCATATGAACCAAAAAATAGTGTATTAACCGTGAAGCAGTAATATGCAGCTCATTTACATCCACCCAGATAGCAGGTGGTATGGCGCTCATAGTAAAAGCCTACATAAACCTCACTCTTACAATCTATAGATTTATAGGTATCTCTCTAAGGCAAAATTATGTCACACAGTTGGGAGCAAAAAGGTATAGCAGGTGTTATCTAACATTAATTATTAATTATTTTCATACAGAAAAAGGAGCTTTAAACAGTCTGCCAGTTGTTTAAATATTCCTACTATATAGCACAGCACATCCAACTCAATACAAACAAGATATATAAATACACTCAGAAGAACAGAAGAATATGTTCAGTCAAACAAATATAAACCTCATAGTAGAATCTTATTCTAAAGGGTTATAATAACATTTGGTACAGTGAAACCACAAAATATTTAATAACATAACTAAAGCTCCGAGTAGCACAGGGATACTAGTATGGCACTACAGGGAAAATAGCTTGTGTTCCATGGCCACAAATGCTGCATCCTTTTGTGGCACCTGTCACCTTCAGGATGATTTGTAGAAGAAAGACACTCAACCCCAATGCATTTCAAAATTATAAACCTTGATCCCTCAGGAATTTACTACTACTTATTTTTTTGGCTCATATAGCACCATCATATTTCACATCACTGGTACGGGAACTGCTGTGAAATGTCCAGAAGGATTAGCGTAGAGTGGTGACCCTCGGATTTAGCAGTATATACATTGTTGGTCACTTAAGTGAGAGTGGTCTCAGCTGAGTGGTACAGCATAACTCCCATCACTATACACTGAGCCAGACATTGACGGCAGTGCAGAATAACCCCTATTATTATACACTAAGCCAGACATTGACCTGGTAGGCATCTGCCTCTAAAACAGCCTGTCTGTGCCACCGCTGCCCCTGAAACAGCCTGCTTGTGCCACCTCTGCCACTAAAACTGCCTGCCTGTGCGAACTCTGCCCCTGAAACAGCCTGCCTGTGCCAACCCTGCCCCTTTAGCAGCTTGCATGTGTCACCTCTGCCTCCCAAATAAGCCTGCCTGTGCCACTTCTGCACCCCCTAATCAGCCTGCCTGTGCCACCTCTGCCCCCCAATCAGCCTACCGGTGCCATTTCTGCCCCTAAACACTTACTACTAACTTAGTAACTTCATTCACGCACTAACATACATTCACCCATTCACTCTCCCGCACCCCCTTACCTCGCTGGCCGATTTCCCTGGTCCGGGGGCCAACCGTGCTGATGTCTATGCGTCCCGACACCCGCCTAACTCGGGTCTGCTGTGCTTACTGCTGCGGGCTCGCGTTAGGCGGCCATCGGGCCACCCGCACCCCCCTGATGAGTGGCACCCCTAGCATACCGCCCCCCTCATTCCCCTTTAGGTACGCTACTGAATTTACGTATACCTAATGAATACATATCGCCAATGGGTGAAATTTATCTGTACGTCTGATTTTTACATTTATGCAGGACACCACTCAAACTGCTGTGTGAAAACATGAAAAGACAGATTGTCTCCAGAGCCTTCTATGGATGTAAGTAAATATATGTCACGGTCCACATATGTAGACTTTACTTCTCATTATGTTATCATTCACTAAATCGAATTATGAGTCGAGTTATTGGGTTAACTCTACTGACTGACTTGATTAAAGTCTCCAAGCACTCACAAGGTACAACTTGAAAAGTAACATGATATTCATTAAGGGTAGAGATGTGCACCTCTTTCCCATCTCTACCCTCACAAGCACTGACCCAAGCTAGTGCCTGCTCTAGGCTCCTCTCCATATAGTCAAAGTCCCTCAGTGATGCCAATTGCGCTCTTAGATCCAATGACTTGGATACCAAGTAGGCTACTTGCTCACACATCTCACAACAATACAGCCCCTGGGGCACTTGCATACATGTGACAACATGTGTACTGAGTGTCATTTCCCAACATGGTATCCCAGATGTTACAAAAATATTTAGATAAAAGTTCAAGTATCTCCTTCCTGGCAATTAACCCACACTTACTGGAAGAAGCGGGTGTGTTTGTGGTTTTATGTATGGGGGAACGGGGCAGTAGCCAGGGCGCAAAAAGTGACAGTAAATAATGGTTAAATGAACAACCATGTCCGTTTTTAAATGTTTTTTTTATTAAACATAAAATATGAAATCCCACAGCCCTACAGATAGTTTTTCTAGAATACTAGAAAATAAATAGCATGAAGATATACAAGCAGAGGGGGGATATTGGAGGATATACTAAGGTATGATAAGCCAGAGTTTATTCTGCCCAACAAACAGGTATGCCAGCTGTCCAGTATCAGTTCATAACGCAGCTGTTCTTCTGAAGGTTATTAAAGTTGTCAACTTTTATCATATTAAATTTAAAGGGACAATTGGGGTGGTACATGATTTCTCTTAAAACTTCAAGTGCATGAAGTGCAAAACAAAAACACAGCTGATTTAGAGCCAGCTTTCTCCATGTTTTATAGATATCCCTGTAGGAATAACCCCTAACTTCTGGGCTATTGGCATACAAACTGGGGTTAAAACCACTGACCTACAGGTATTAATCTAGATATTAAGAGATCCCTCGCCGGGTCCTGTTTTTCATATAGACTCTACACAAAATTATGTAACCAACCTCAAAGCATGTAAACTAGACTTCATAGAATAATACTTCATACTTCCAATCTATAAATGCCAGCAAGCATCTGACCTACGTGGCAATAACCAAAAAATAAATTACATTTTTCAATGCTTTCTTTCTAATAACAGGGCTTGCCTATTGCCGTCACTTGTCCACTGTCCGGACACATCTCTCTGCCCTTGTTCATCATTCAATTATTCCCCCGGATAAACCAGCAGATGCATCTGGAGGCTTAACCAAAGAAGTGTGGAGCAAATATCAAAAAGATATGAAGGTAAGGGTAAACGTGTTATATATTCAAAGAGAATGACAAGTATGTGATATCCTGGAAATTATCGCTGTTCTCCTAGTTACATGGAAACTGCATCAGCAGTTTGTGAATCACGATTCAACTATAACTCTTCTGTTATTATATTCATTAAATTCTTTTGTAATCTTCTCTTTTGAATTTTACGGGGAGCTAAATTTCTAGTCAAAAAATCTCATTAAAATACATTAATATGCCTTGATATCTCTTAAAACAGTAAATCCTGGATTTATGATGATATCAAAACATGTTGCATTCAGAGTAGCATTACCAACATTACCATTATAAGTGTCTAGACTTGCAACCGAAGTTCATTTAATTATGAAAGGATACATAGTAGTCGCAGAGAGAGTAGATTACAGTAAAAAAAAAAACAAAAGGGAAAAGATTTGTAGAAATTTGCTAATTCTCTCTCACACATTCTCTCACACTGACTCTAACGCTCTATCACATTCTCTCTAACACTCTCTCTCAATGTCTTCCTATGCTCTGCACAACCATTTCATGTCCTTGTCTCCTTTTCTGCACTATTGTCTTGCCTCATCTTGTTCTTCTGGATTCTTTCTTCTGTTTTCTTTCTTGGTCCGCTTCTCCTAGCTGCATTAACCTAAACTTCTCTAGCACTTCCGCAATGGGGCAGATCCTTGGGGCAAACCACGGGGCAATGATTCACTTTCACCACGGATTTGTCTGTATTATTCTGGCCTTTTGGAGTACATCCGTAAAAGTGCAGAGTCACAGCACAGACCACGTGGACCACCTCCCCTCATTCCTCCAATCAGGGGAGAGAGTGTGCACAGAGGCTCCGCCCTGTTATGGAAGCACTCCGGGAGATCAGTTTAATGGAGCGGATAGCATTAAGAAGCAGACCAAAAAAAGAAGACAGAAGTAGCGAAGAACAAGGAGAGACAAGACAGGAAGCAGAGATGCGGAAAATATGAAACAGGAATATGGAATCGGCTGGAGTAGTATGTTGGGAGACATTGTGGGAGCGCGCGCGAGACAGTAAGAGACACTGATTGAGAGAGTGAGAGATTATGAGAGAGTGAAGGTGAGTGACCATGAATTTAATTTCCGAATGGAAAAACCCCTCAAAATTTTGTCCAAACTGAAAGGGCAGGAAGCAAAATTTGTTGTCCCAAAACAAATGGACCAAAAACAAAAAAATCTTTGAATCCTTTTTGGTCCATGTGCAAAATTTTAATATATACACCTGGATACAACAGAAGAGACATGATTTTTAAAATTCCCTCCATATAATATGTTAATAATATCCATGCAACACACTGGCATTTTGATGATGATTAATGAAGTTTTTTAAGCTTATCATAGAAATTCCTCCCATTACTATCATGTAGTATTCCTTTGCCTTAGCAGGTTGGTGTGGAAATAGTTACCTGGACATGAGACTTAATATGTAGAATGGGGTCGGTACTAATACCATGAACATTGACCACTTAAAGAAATGGGCGAGAATCTGAGTGACGTCCAGCCGCGTTTTCTACTGGACATAATTTGGATAAACATAAAGAGATGTTTCATTGTAATATTCTGAAAGCGGTTTCTTTGTTCATTGTGTGCAGAATTACAAGGAGCTTGAGTTGTTGAGGTTGGTATATTACGGAGGGGTGGAACATGAAATCCGAAAAGAAGTTTGGCCATTCCTTCTTGGCCATTACAAATTTGGGATGAGTAAAAAAGAAATGGATCGGGTAAGTAAAATTCCCTCTCTCTTAGATTAGTAGAAAAACTTTTTTGATTTTTTTAGTAGTCATCTGCTGTTTTGTGTTTTTTTTTAATAACTTGGAAAACGTTTTATGTTCTTCTTCTCAGGTTGATGAAGCAATTGCTTCCAAGTACCAGAAAGTCATGGCAGAATGGAAAGCCTGTGAGATCATAGTGAAACAGAGAGAGAAGGAGTCTCACTCCGCCATATATGCCACGCTCTCCTCCGGGAGCAGCATTGACAGCCACGTGCAGCGTTTGATACATAGGGACTCTACAATTAGTAATGATGTAAGAGTTTTCCCTCAAACTGTGACACTGATACATATTTGTCCATCACAATTAAACAATGTAATGTGAGCACACGCATTTAGTATTATTCTTTTACTTCAGCGTTGTAAAAAGTTATGCTTTTGGAGGTAAAAGAACACCCAATGAATCTCAGTGCAGTCCCCAAAAGTATTACTATTTTTATTTACAAAAATACTTTTACGAATATGCTTTTGCTCAAAATACCTGTTAATGCCAGTGTAGCCTGTGTCTAATTTTATAGCATTTACACCATGCTTAGCCTTGCACACTTACATACTGAATAGCCTGTAAGTATTTTTTATAGTGGAAGAACAAGTTTTCACACACAACCCTATATATTATTTGTATTTGAGTATTTGATGCATGTGGGTACACCAACCATTAAGAAGAGAAAGTATGGTTTAAACAAACATGTGATCAAGAGTGTGAAAAATGGTCCTTTTAAAGTACCTGTGGTCAGGCAGGGGTTAATAAATGCTTCTTACGTTAATATGTAAACCCATCACATACCATTATCTTGTGTATAAAATTGTAAAATGTAGTATTTGGGAAAAGTCACAGATCTCCCTTAATGCAGGTTGTTCACTTCATAGTTTGTGACATCATAAACTTATAGCCAAACCTTTTCTTTGTCTTTCAGGTTTTCATGTCAACAGAAGAATTAGATATATCAGATTTGAAAGGACGGAACGATAAATCATCCAATCCGGCTAATGCTGGTCAAGGTACTACCGTGGTCATAGCAGCAGCAGAACCTCAGCAGTCGGTGGAATTCGACTCTCCAGATTCTGGTCTTCCCTCTTCTCGAAATTACTCAGTGACCTCCGGCATTCTTTCCAGCATTGATGACGGACAGAGCATATGCTTTGAAGAGGAAGAGTCAAGTACAGAGTCTGATAGGACAGAAATGAGTGTGCCTCATGCACGAAAAACCAAGGGAATCCTCAAAATGCAGGACTCTATATGTGAAGAGCAGCTCTGTTCTCAGCTAGAATATTTAAGGACTTCAGAGGATATCTCTTCCTTGTGCCCCACGTCTTATACGGTAAAGTAAATGTAAAGTAAATACTTTATGACATAATATAGTGTACCAATATTGGGACACCCCTGACCATAGGCCATCCTCAGCCTGAATTACTTAAAATATTGGGAGCAGTAGATCCTCTACCTATGTCCTTGTCTACATTGGGGACTCACTTGTTCTATCATGGCCTCAATGTAGCAATGTCAACTTGGTCATGCAACACATGTCATTTACATCAGTCTCAGAGAGGAGGGACAGAGCAGAGGAGGTTGCCCACCACTCAGAATTGCACAGGCTGGCAGGAGACTCAGTCGAGCGCTTGCATCTGTTTGAAGTTTATTGTGGAGCTGTTACCTTTTAGGTAACCTCACAGCTTAATGAGAGCTACTCGGCTATTAACACCACTTTAGCAGCACTTCATTCAATCTAATGTTAAAGTGTTATATTTCCTTCATTAGATAGAATTACTGGATACAGTTGCCTTAAATTTGCATCGGATTGATAAAGATGTACAGCGGTGTGATCGTAATTACTGGTATTTCACAGCTGACAATTTAGAAAAGCTGCGGAACATCATGTGCAGGTGGGTCATGTGGTCTCTTAAAGTTTAGAATAATGAGACAAATGGATACTAAAAAAATTGTGTCTTTGCAATTTTAATTGTAATTAACTGGATAGTCTGGAAAGCTGATGTGACTCCTACACTTTATCCTGTGAATATGTTGCCCCACTAAAAGAACCATGGGCTTCTAAGGACTTGAGAGTTTGCATTTTCCAAATAAGTGAATGACTCCAAACATTCATAATATTAATTCTTCTCTGCCATCAGAATATATATTTTTAGGATTAATACACAGAAATAGGAGGTACCAAATTTCAAAAATGTTTCAAATATATTAAATCTTAATTTATGTTACTATGCTAACCATGTTGACTAGTTGTGCAATTTTAGCGTTATTTGTCTGTAAACCAGACATAGTTCCAGGATACTTCTAACCAGCAAATCAGAGGAAACTGCAATTCCACAATTGACAATGAATACTCGGAGCAGCTCATGGTCATGTACTAAATGTGGCACAATACTATAGAAACCAATGACATGTTTCTGTTAATGGCTTCAGATTTAGTGCTTTGTTCATAACCCTGCAAGTATTTCCTCTCGATTTCTTTTTGTTTTAAAGCTATGTGTGGGAGCATCTGGATGTTGGATATGTCCAGGGAATGTGTGACCTCTTGGCTCCATTGATGGTCGTGTTGGATAATGGTAAGAGTTACTCTAATGAATAGTGGAGCAGTTTTATAGTCTAAAAAACTCATTAACAGACAAGGAAAAAGTGGAAGTAAAAACATGCCCCTTATAATAAAATATGATATTACCATTATCAAGAACAATTATTGCATTAGTACACACTCTACCATTAACCCCTCTAATGACAATTGCCGGTTCTGGCACGGCACGGAAAAACAAGTCGATTATGAGAAATGACGTGCCAGAACCGGCACGCCTTTAAACGGGTGCAGAAAGCGATCTACGTTCGCTTTCTGCACCCAAACGGCGTTGCTGTAATGCCTCGACCTCGAGGCATTCAGCAACGCCACGATCGGCACCAGGGGCCATGTCTGGCCCCTCCCCGGGGCGTCAACAACCGCCATACATTGTATGGCGGCGGACGCCCGTTTTAAAAGCGTTTAGGAGGCGATCAACGATCACCTCCTAAACGTAAATGGTGTCGCTGGAATGCCTCGATCAGGAGGCATCCAGCGACACCAAACACTTACCTTTGGATGGACTGTGACCGCTCCGGAGAGCGGTCACAGCCGCAGCTGCCGGCGATCTTCGCCATCTGCAAGATGGCGGCCCGGGAAAAAAAACAATAAAGGTGAAAAAGTTCGCTAGACGGTCTCCAGACCCTCTAGAGAACTCTGGCTCCACTTGCAGGTTGAATACAGGTACTGCATTCAACCATGCAAGTCAATGGAGCCCAGCTTTCTAATCACAGTGTGATTAGTAAAAATAAATTAAAAAATAAAATAAAATTAATAATAATTAGAAAAAAATAGTAAAAAAAACAGTAAAATGTAAAAATAATTTCCCACTGATGTCACTATCAAGGGAACCTTCAAGTTGAAAAAAAAATTTACATTTTTTTTTAAAAAAGGCAAAAAAAAAAAAAATATATATAAAAAATATATTTTTGTGAGCAAGTCTTAAAATTAGTACATTAGCTTAAAACAATTCTCGCATGGAAAGAGTTAAAATACTGGCATATTAAATGCCCATGGGGTGTCTACTTTAAAAAAATGTATGATTTGATGGGGTAAATTGAATTGGCCGGGTTCAACAATGTCCCAAATAACAGGGGGGGAAGGATGGCCACACATCTAATTTCCAATTAGAAAAATGCACACGTACCAAATGTGGCCTTTTAGTCCCCTTAAAAAAATGACAAACCCATGCATGTGGGGTATCACTGCGCTCAGGAAATGTTGCTGAACACACATTGGGTGTCATGTGACAGCGGCATAAACCAGGAGCTGTAAATTCATACATAAAGTAGGTGTGTGGGGGAAAAATACACACAAAAAAATACTACTGCAAACTTTGAAAAAATTCTGGTGGTAAAATGTGTGAATGCAAAGAGTTAAAATACCAGCATTTAAAATACCCTGGGGTTTCTAGTTTTCAAAAATATATGGCTTTATTGGCCACACTGAAATGGCCCGGCTCAAAGATGTACCAAATAGGGCATGGGCAGTGGATCCCCAAATGCCAAAGTTCAACATTGAAAAATGCCCATGTCCCAAATGTGGCCCTTTTGCCCCCAAACAGCCAGGCAAAATCATTCATGTGAGGCATCGCTGTACTCAGGAGATGTTGCTGAACACATATTGGGGTGTTTTGTGATAGTGACAAATACCAGAACCTTTTAATTCATACCTAAAGTAAAATGTGTGTGAAAAAACAAATGCAAAAAAAATTATTACCATAAAGATTGACAAAGGCTGATGGTAGAATTAGTGCTTGAAAATTGTTAAAATACTAGCATTTGGAATACCCTGGGCTGTCTAGTTTTCAAAAATATATGACTTGATGGGGTAAATTGCATTGGCCGGCTTCAAAGATACCCGAAATGGCACATGAGGGGAAGAATTACCAGATTTGGAAAAAATGGCTTTGAAATAGCAAAACGCTACCTGTACTTTTTGCCCCATAATGTGTAGAAAAAAGCAAAAAAACATAAAAACATTGGGTATTTCTAAACTCAGGACAAATAGTAGAATCTATTTAGCAGGTTTTTTCATTACCTTTTATAGATGAGTAAAAGATTTTTCAACTAAAAGTTAGAAACAGTCATTTTTTTCTAAATTTTTCACCATATTTTATACTTTTTTTAATAGTAAATAATATGATACAATCAAAACAATGTCATCTAAAGAAAGCCCTTCTTGTCCTGAAAAAAAACAATATATAATGTGTGTGGGTTCAGTAAACGGGAAAGAAGAAAATTACAGCTAAACACGAGCAGCGCAGAAATGTTAAAACGGCCATTGTCACGAAGGGTACAAAAAGTAAAATCAGCCTTTGTCACGAAGGGGTTAAACAATGCAATATATTTGTTATCAGCCCCTGCTTTCTCAATGTACATTGTGAATTATCTTTTCTACACTTCAAGGGGGAGCTGCAAACCAGCCCTTATTCTTCGTAAATCATTGTGGAATTAGATCATTTTGGGAAGCTGCACTAAATTCCTCCTTCCTTTTTATCATTATATGCAATAGGAATAGGAGGTCCCATTGGTACTGGACCATCCAGCTTAGCAGCGCCATACTTTCTGTGACACATAGACTTGTGATTTGGAGGGAGGAGGAACGTGTATGTTCCTTTAGTCACCAGCTCGACATATTTGTGAACGCACCAGATGTTACATAATATCCATAATATGTTGTATTTCACTCATAGATTTGATGGCATACAGCTGCTTCACTCAGCTTATGAGAAGAATGAGTCAGAATTTTCCAAATGGAGGAGCAATGGACACGCATTTCGCAAACATGCGATCTTTGATCCAGGTACGTGAAGACTGAATACTAAAATAATGTTACACAGAATTTATGGACAGCCTTGAACTTTCTTCTACTTCATGTGTTACGAAATACTCTGGGTCATTATTAGCATCACAATGGTCCAAATGTTTGAAAAAAGATTATGTTTAGGTCAGTGCCACACTTTAGAGTTACACGGTGTAAATACCTACTGTAGGATGATTCCAGTGTCTAAAAAACAAATAACATGGGTCTAGAGCATAGCTAATCACATGTCATTGGGTAAATGCTAACAAACAAGCTATTACATTGATTCCTGTGATGCCAAGTTAATTGAAGCCACTCTAAAAGAAAAAAAGACTTTGTGGTGTACACTATTTCTTTATCTATTAATATGGGTACCTAGGTAATGATGTCATTGTGTAACTTGAAATTACTCCTAAACAAACAAGCTATTATCCTAGGTTAGATGGTCCAATCTCAAATTGTAATCCGCCAATTCCAATGATTTAGACAATTCCGGCTGTCTCTTTAGGGACCATTCTAAAGATGCAGTCTGTTTCTATTTTTATTTTATTTTTTAGTATTTTAACCTTTCAATAAATTGTTCATATATAAAATGAACACCTATTTTAAAGAAAATCATGAGTGTCTTTGACTAACTTTTCCTAGCAATAAGTACCTTTGTTCAGTTGTTTTCTATGAACTTTTAATATTCTGTTTCTTTTTTGAGATATTGGATTCTGAACTATTTGAACTCATGCACCAGAATGGAGACTACACCCATTTTTACTTCTGTTACCGCTGGTTCCTGCTGGATTTTAAAAGAGGTACTTAAAGCGCTCTATATCTGGAGTCTGTTGGACACTTTGTAGGCATAAGGAGTACATGAGTGACTCAGTCACAAAATGAATGAGACAAGTGCAACACTCTATAAAGAAAGGGTTGCATAAGAGAACATAAGCAAAGTCTACGTGGAAATGGGAAGGGGCAGTTATACCCAGATCTACTCCCTCTATCTACTTTCAGCTGCCCTAGGCAATAATTGAATTGTTATTTTTACATGTTTGGTACTCTGTACTTAATGCTGAACTCTTACACAATATCTCCATGCGCTACACAGTTTTCTGACTGAGCCACACTCCGCAGAGCCACTTGGTCCTGCACCTTCTGACCCTACGGCACATTACTCTGTCTAGCAGATGAGCGTCCATTGGCACAGATGGAACTGACCCTGCCACCAGCATATGCACTGGTGATATCTGCAACACAACATATGCCAGGAAAATAAACAAGTGGCATTTCTACGTAAAATAACAGATTTCACTAAGGAATAACATCAGTGGCCAATGCTGCTTGAAAAAGGACACAAGTGACCTTTTAAAGAATCAATTAAACTGTTTTAGTAGTCTGAAACATTATAGGTCCTTTATCTCATGACCTTATGACAAGGAGCAAACTAAGGATCAGGGCATATAGTCCAAAAACATTCGCCGCATGTTGATGTGTATCATGTAATTATAGCAGTCCTCTTTACTGAATGTCTTCTATTTTTTCCAGAGTTGCTGTATGAAGATGTATTTGCTGTATGGGAGGTTATCTGGGCAGCTAAACACATATCCTCGGAGCATTTTGTGCTTTTTATCGCCCTTGCTCTGGTAGAGGTTTATCGGGAGATTGTACGAGACAATAACATGGATTTCACCGATATCATCAAGTTTTTTAATGGTATGATTTCTTTTGAACACCCTTAACAAGTTTCTTCACACCCCAGCGACAATCCCTCTTGATTGGTCTACTTTTTCTAATATGCGTGTATATTAAGAACAATATTTAGGAAACCGGTAATTTAAGTATGTTGTATTCCAAAGCATGCAATATTAGTGAGGAAGAGTAAAGAGTGATGTGTCCAAGATCATGGCATGGGACTCGACCAAATTGCCGGTCTGTGGGGCAAATAGGTAAAGTGGTGACCCTGGAGCAATTGGTCCATGTACTCTGCTATTAATTCAGCCCTAGAAAAACCCATTACTCTGACTCCTTTCACCTTTAAAACACACAGTAAGTGTGCTCAGAAAGTTATGTCTAGAATGTGGTACGTAAAAGGTGCCTTTCTGTTTAAAAGTTTAAAAAACATGCTTATGATCCAAGCTACAAGAAGACAAGCCGTGTGAATTTATGCATCAACCTAGTGCCTGTGCAAATAGGTACATATGCAGATAAACAACACACTGACCTAAATGGGTTCACAACCCAAGCACATTAAAGCTGTGCTTGGGTAAGGCTAGGTTTCCACTTGTTTTTTTTTGCTAAAAACGCCCATAAAAACGCCAATTCAGCCACACGGCGTTTTTTTTTGTGAAAAAACGCCGCGGCCAGATGTTAGCTGTTCTTCAATAGGAAATCGCACAATGCCATATCCACTTGGTGTTTTTCTGTTTGGCGTTTTTTCAGTCCTCTTTGGCGTTTTTCTGCTTTTTTGGTCTCTGAGGCGGTTTTTCAAAATCGCAGCATGTTGACACTCTGGTGTTTTTTGCAAGGAAATCTTGGCGTTTTTCTCCAATTCTATGGGAGAGAAAAAACGCCATGAAAAAGCCATGTGGGTTTTGCCTTGGCGGTTTTTATGGCGTTTTTTCCACGGTTACAATGCAGAGGATGGACCCAGTATCTGTGTGTCCTACGAGAAATAGGCTGGAAATAGGCTGGAAACAAACAGTTTCACACAAAACAAAGTTCATCTTGAATTTTACACCATTTGGAACAAACATGCCATTACAAACAAACATACCCAACTGGACCCTGCGTGCCAAAAGCAACAGCAAACAATTTGCACCATCATTTGGGGCCAATCTTCCTAGAGGAGCAGACATTCGGAATAAAGCATGCCTTACAAACCACAGAAAAGAGACAAAAGGGTCCGCCGGGGCGTGTGTAAGTAGAACTCTACCAAGGAAATGACATCAGGAGGGGGCAGATACTTGCCATTTATCCTAATCCCTTTTAGCTGGGTGAAAATTCCAACGTGTAAAGGCTGGAAAAACTGCCTAAGGTCAAAAAAGCAATTTCCACAGAAAGGCTAAAACACCAGAAAAAACTCCAGAAAAAATCAAGAAAATAACGCAGGACAAAAACCCAAGTGGAAACCTAGCCTAATACTGCTTGGATTTTATGGAAACCTAAACAGTAATTTACATAACTTGTCCCTGGGCCAAATAATCATAATTGCCCTTTTAAATAAAGTACACAAAGTGGGTAGCTGATAGAAAACAACTTACATCTTAAGAAACACAAGTTGCTTTCTAAAAATTGCACATTAAAAATAATATAACCGCCTGTAGAGATCTATGTTGTCATGTATTTTGTAATGCATAGCACTTCTCTATTATATATATAATATATTATTATTATATTTTTCAATTTCTGCGCTACTCTTAGAAATGGCTGAACACCATGACGCACAATTAATTCTGAGGATAGCACGGGAGCTGGTGCACAAGGTCCAAACTCTTATAGAAAATAAATGAAGATCCCCGTCGCTCAAGTTGAAAGCAGGATCATCATACAGAGGTGCTGAAAAGGCCTTCAACTGTGTCTAGCAGCATCTCAACTTGCACTGTAAATCTATAAAGGACATGATCAGGATATTTTTCACTTGATGTACTGAATCTTTTACATTTGTAACATAAAAAGAATTCCTCAAGGCTGCAAAACGTTCCGGTGTTTGATAAACCAGTAATTCTGTTTCATTAAAAAAAAAAGTATCTTTATCATATCAGATCCTGGTGTCCATGTAACAAGAGGGATTTGCCTCAATGTGTGCTAATACGTGTGCACCTTAGACCTTTTTGCTGCTACAGTGGCCTATGACGCCGTGTAATGGGGATGTCCCCCAGGATGTGAAACCCTCTTCTTTGTTGGCCAAGGAATTTACAACATGTCCTCCAAACTACAGAATTCCTCGGAGGTTACATGCCATTGTCAAAATCAGTATGTTTTGTTATTTTTCTAACGCATGCAGTTGTGTCTTTGTAAAATACCACTGTGATGACAAATGAAGGGCTGTGAAGTCATAAAGGCCCAGTGTCCAGATGCAAATGGAGTTTTGGTCCCCTTGGTACACCTACTAAAGTATTTGCTCAAAAAGCATGGTCAAGATCTCTAAACTCAGCCAAGTGTTTCTCAGTATCAGGTCAAAGTAGAAACAAGTGGCTCCAAGTGTTCAGTCTGAAGAGCCTCATGCTCAGCTGCCACTGTCAGTTGAAATACACATATATATATATATTTAAAATGCAGCCATTTTGCAATTGTGATCATTCATTCTGAAGGGAGATATTAACGGTAAGGTAAAATAACCTATTTTCTAAAGATTTGCTGTCGAATATGTCATCTATTTTCTTGATGGAAGGTATAGCCCAAAACTGAGCTTCAAGAAGCAAAATGGACTTAAGTGCGCAACTCTAGTTTTTATTTAATATTGTATGTTAAAACACAATTTAGGAGAATGCAGGATGGCTGGTGCAACTTAATACTTTAAGTTTATTTCACTCTGATAAATCGAGGACCAGTAGCATTCATCACCCCTATCTACTATCTCAGTTATTATACTGTAAGACTGCAGTATTTTTGCTTCTGTTTGCAGATACTACCATGTTAACATGATGCCAAAATCAAACCATAACAGATGTGGCTGCATGTATGTTTCTTAAGTGTTATTACTGTAAAGAATTCTAATTATTGTGTTTGTTTCATCATGGATCTTAGGTTTTCTGATTAATTTAAATGCGGCTATCAGATCCCTTATGTCAGCTGCTTTGCTTTCATATGCTTCTATAAGTCCAGTTTATTGGTATTAATTGATTAGTGGCCAATGAATCTACCACACCTCTCCTTCATGAATATTATTGAATTCCACAAGGAACTGTGGGGATTTGTGCGCTACATTGGCTACCATACGTGTTGGGGGATTGGATGGCTTCGTGCAGATCTTGTCATTTAGAGAGTCAGACCCTCCTTGGCAGCCCAACAATCAGGCCAGTGACTCTAGGATGTTCCCACTGGCGTGTAAGACATTTACAGTAATAGATATAATGCGTTTCTAGCTTAGCCTCATTTACAATGATGCGGGCAGGCCCAGGGGCAGCTACTTCTGTGTACAGAGAGAGACTTAACTCTTCCATGTTCAGGGGTTGTTCTGAGCTTTAGTTCTGCTCCAGCTCAGTTCTTCACTTGATTTTCCTGACTTACTCACCTCAATTTAAATTCATTTATCAAGTGACAGGTTTATGGAGACTGCAAAACAGGTAATTAATCACATCTCAAGATTTGCTTAATTGTTGCTACACTCCCTGTAGGGCAGGTAATATCATTTTGTTGGCTGAAATTAATGCAACAACCTTCTAAAATTCTGCTTAGGGTGTTCTGGCTTGCTGGATTATTATGACAGTCATCCTGAACGGGTCGTCAGCAGCAGCAAATGTATTTTTTGGAGGTTATTCGTGTGGCACTCGGCAAGGCTTCGTCTCTAGAAGGGCATAATAATGAAAATGGATATGTGGAGAAAGAGAAGCAATTCTAAACTTCTCTTTCTCCGTGGATCCGTCTGCATTATTCTGGCCTCCTAGAGCACTTCAGTATGACGGGGACAACTTCTCCCCATTCCTCAAATCTGGGATGAGGTTTTCCAGTGGTGCGCAACGAGGCTCAGCCCTGAGGGAGAAAGGAGAAGAAACTGAGAACAAAAACCAACAAAGACTGAATGCTTGATGGTCAACCAGGAACTACTCGCACTTATTAGGAGACATCCACAAATATTTATACCAAACCTTCCACCAGACAAATAGAGCACAACAGAACAAGTCCCTGGAGAAAACAACTTCAACAGATAAACAAGGTTTTCACACTCCAGGAGAACATTAGTAGAATGGATTCCTTCCTGACCCCTAACAGTTGATTGTCTCACACCAGGGAGAGATTATCTCAGCAACCTAATGATAGTAAATACAATATAACAAAATTCCCTAAAAAATGTAAGCAGGTGCAAATAGTCTGAATAAACCCCAACTTTGTATCTGAGCTCCATAGTCTTTAGAGTCTCTAGTTATTGGGGAAATGTGGCACTCTATACCAGGGGAAGAGGTACTCCCAATGGACTCCTTGTACCCACCTCCCCAAAAACACAACCCCTTCCAATGCCGTGGCCAATAGTCTTTACAGAGGAGGCTGGCCCCCAAGGCCAATCCAGAAGCCCCGGATCACAGAGGCTTACATGACTGAGACATTGAGAAATGAGAGCGAGTGTGAAGGAAAGTGACAGTGTGTGCAGGAAACAAAACAGATTTTGGAGCTTCCAGACTCAGTTTCGTTTCATTGGGGACCCTATTTTTGGACATTTTGAATTAACAAAATTGACAAAAATTAAAACTCTTATAAATCCTAATGCACAAGTGGTGTACCGAAGGTTGAATGAGTATGTGTGTCAGTGAAAACTAGGGCGGGATAAGACGGTCTGTTGTGTGGCATGCACAGTTCCAGGGCTCAGCTTACCTCCTAAGAAAAGTCCTCACTGACTAAATACTAAAAAAAAAGGAAGATATTTGACCTGGCCAATATTTCTCTCTTGACAAGCCAGACACGTGCCATGACAACTCACCCAACTATGGCAAAAACATTTTCATTGCACCAGTTTATGATATAAGATGTTTGTCATAGTTTCCTATCCGCTTATGTATTAAATGGTTTTGTTGATTATACATTTAGCTTTTCAAGGAAAAGGCCCAGTACCCTTTTCTGTTTTAAAAGGCATTTCTTGTAAAAATCAAGCTCCGCTGCTTCTATTTAAATGTCACACATTCGCTGGCTTTATAAAAGCAGAAATAACATATGATCCCACATAACCGGTGTTAAATCGGCAACATCTTGATTTTGTCATTTTAAATCGTAAAGCTGGCCTTCAAAAAAGCATTATAATCTTCACAAACAGATCTATGTACAAGTGCCAGTTTGAATGCCACTCACCCACATCTATTCCGTATCCCCAACATCTGCATTTTTTGTACTCCGCAGTCAGCGTCTTCCCTGGATTAAAAGGCGTGCCGTGCCTTTAAGACATGCAGAACCGAGATATAAAGCCATATCCCGTGCTCCATGTCATAAATGCACAAAGTCCTCTAATGCAGGCTACGGAGAGCTCAACCGTAACCGACCCATTGAGTAGCGAGGCTGGATTTGCAGCAAGGGGATTGCAGCCCTAGGCTTGGGCCTAGTTGGCCTAAGCCAAGATATACCACCGAGTAGGGTATCTACAGGGGCAGCCTGAAAACCGGTATGGGAAGTATATACTCTTTTCTTAACATAGTTTTGCCGTTTTAATAAAACCGTTGAGTATTGCTAAATTAATTTAGGTAATACTTTCTTCTGGGCAGAAGGCTCCCTTCCCCTGGCTTCCCGAGTATTATTGTGATACATGGCTTAGTCAAGTGTTACGAATGGGAGCTAAGCCATTGATCTTCTCCCTCTGAGGTACTTGCTCATTTTATCCATTAATATCAGATGATATTGCAGCACAGTAGCAGAAGTCATAGCCCTTCTTGTGACCACAGTGCTTCCACAAGTTATCATTCATTCTAAAATCTAAGCACAGCCTTCATTGGCATTCACTGGCTGAGAGCGATTCAAAGAACATTTCTTGTCCATCTATTTCCAACACTTACGTCAATAGCCTTTGATCTTTATGTTATAATTTTAAAGACGTTCCACTATGAAAAAACATTACTTTCGCTCTGTAGTATGCAAAGCACCTAAATCTTAGCGGATCTGTTATTTTAGTCTTTCCTCTGTTAAGTTATGTAAAAACAACTCAAAAACACAGCATAGTAGCTTTTTCAGTTTCTATGGCAACAATGTGTCTGCTTTTGTGTCACCAGTAATAATGAAAAATTAGGTACATTTTTACTTGATTAAAGAATTATATCTAAAAAGAGTTTGGGCATTCAGCAGCACTAGGAATGGGGTTTCTGAAAGTAGATTTAGTTGCAAAAGTGTTAAGTTGAGCAAGTGGAACTGCAGTTTTAAGCAGTGCATTCTGAAACTTGCAAGTTGTTTATGGCAGATGATGATCCATATAATATAATAAATAATATTCTCCATGGTCAGATAAGTCTCTCCTGTAGCCAATTATTGACGGGAAAGCGCTCCCATTGAAAGAAAACAATATTAATAACATTGTTTTTTAATTTTAAAAATACATTATTTACCCCCGAATAACTTTTGGCGACCTTCAATTGCATGTACCGCTCTGTGACGTTTTCTTATTTTAATCTAACATGCTGCTTTAAATTGTATGATTTTGAGCTGTATTTGTTATATTGTTCTATGTAGCATTCATTGTTTTGTTCACATATATTTATTAAAAAATAATAATTTTTTTAAACTGGAAATAAATTGAAATGAGTGATTAATTGGTTAAATGTTTCACTGTAAATCTCTTTCTAAATAATATCCTATTTGTTAAGGTAAATGAATGAATCTATTCTACCTTAGCCTCTTTTAGAAGTTGGAGGATAATGTTATCTCTAGTAGTATGTTCTCCAAACTTCTCTTCTTAAACCCTATACAATCATAAAAATACAGGGCAAGTAGGGGTGGCATCGCAATTTGGTAGCCTGCCTGGGATTTTTTTTTTTTAAGAAGTATTTTATTGGCACAGAAGATGATTTCCAAAGAGGCATAAGAGACAAGCGTATCACAATGGGTTTAAGATATACATACACGCAAAATCTGATGAGGCCCGGGACAAAACCTGACACAGACAATGGAAAACATCTCCGAAAAAAAATATGGGAGGGAGGTGGGGGAGGAACAAGCAAGAGAGAGAAAAAAAGGGATAAGGAGTAGCAATGCCGCACGGCCACGGCCGACAGAACAAAGCAGAACCACCCATGGCCAGCTCTCTCAAATCCACGAGATAGTTGCACGTGACGACGCAAACTTCTCCAGCCAAGGGCCCCAAGTGGCGAGGAATAGACGGGAAGTATCGTGCAGATACGCCATAATCTTCTCCAGTTTTAGCATAATCCGTATTTTAGCCTCGAAGCCTGCCTGGGATTTGGTGGCATTTTAAGTTTACATTGTCATTTTATAAAAATATTTGAAATGCTACCTCTCAATAATTCAGGGAAAGAACGGAATCAAGTTTTAATTAAAAAAAAAAGTAGGTCATAATAATAGGGTGACCCCCTGGTCATTTTTAGGACACATTTATGTTGGGGTAAATACAAAGTTGTAATTAATATGTGCTTGATTAAGTTTATGTGTGTATATATGTATGTATGATAGCTGCAAGCCACTTAGGGGGGAAGAAACAGGAAAGACAGCTGTAAGAAGATATCACACCTACATACTATGTAGAGAAGGAAGGAAATGCATCACCTGGAGATAGGCATGGGAAACATAGCAAGTCAATAACATCACACGGTGGGGTCTTGGGAACACAGGACAGGGACCTCATTTACACATCAATAGAGAAATCCCTTAAAAAGACATTGTAGAAACACCTAGAAAGAGACTGGATTGGTGAGTCTCACCTTTGGCACATCACCCACACAGCATACACACTTAGCAGCAGATATTAGATAGATGGGATGTTTGTGAGTGGTATAAATGATTGTCATCTGTATATCACTGTAACTCTGGTTTTGCTGTAACATCAATCTGGGCAGATTCTAATTAAAGCTCTCTCGCTGGTAAGAATCTTGGGTTGGCTGTTTTATTGTAATATCAGGTAGAAAACCTTAGTAGAACTAGACATATATATTATTTGGAAAAGGGGATACGGTTATATGTTAGTTCTTGGAGGAGGTAACAAGGGTATTACATTTATCATTAATACACAACGCAGAGCGGATTATTCTGCACGCATATCAATTGGTGGTATTGGTTTGAGAGAGGAGAAGTATATACAACAATTTAAACTTTTGGTTGGCCAGCACATGTAAAGATACCCAGCAGTATGTGGAGCGTATGTAACGGATTCTATAACGCTAGCTTATTCATCACAATACACAGCACTTTCCCCGGAGAGACCAGGAAGCTACCGGCCGCTCAGGGATCTCCTGGCTGCGATGGCCACGTTTTTCGGGGAGGTGTTATCGGTTTTCTCCTGGGCAGTAGAAGACGACGAAGAAGAAGAGGAGGAAGAGGAGGAGGATAGAGAGATCAGGAGGGAGAAAAGAAAAGGTAAAAGCTGCAATTAACCCGTTCCCACTCCGCACCTAACCTCCAGTAATCATACTACCCCTCCAGGGGCCTCTTATTATCACTTAGAGTGTAAGCTTTGCGGACAAGCTCGGTCTCCACTCTCCACAGTAAAGCCTGGATACCCCCAGTGGCTGAGGGGGGGGGGTAAGTGGTAAAAAATATGTTTATTTCACAGTTATTATTAATTATCAACCAATCAGTGTGTGAGTGAGGACATGGCTCCCGAGTCTCCCTTTTTAGGAGGGACAGTCCCTCTTTCGGACTCAAAACCATCTGATAGCGTTTTTGATGGATGCCGCCTCTAGCCACGCGCTCCTTAACAAGTGCCTCTCTAGCTGTTTGAGAGACGTGGCAGGGGGTTATATCCCGTTTTTGGGGACCCCGCGCAGCCAAACCCATTCCGTGAAGCTGGAATAATCGTCTGAGCAACCGATTGGTGCCATTTAGTCGATGAGGAAAATCATTGCAAGGCCGTCTCGTTGCAGAGAGGTCCACGTCTCCTGGAATCCCCCCATCGCTGCTGCTCTAGAAGAATCTTCCGACAAGAAGCTTCCTAGCTGTCATTTTATACTGGCCACCTGATCCAACGCCGCAGGTGAATCTGTAGCGCGAGCAGCTCCCATAACGCTCAGCCATAATATGGATTATGGAGCATCAGGGGAGTTTAATTATTATTATTTATTGTTGTATATAGCACCATCGTGTTCCACAGCGCTGTACAACGGGCTGCATGTTTAGAGATCCCTATTTGCCATCCCTGCAGCAGAACGTCCCCTCCTGTTGCTTGGAAAAAAAAAGATTTTTTTGGGGGGGACGGATTGGAGGTCCCGTAGAGGCATTGGGGTTTTTGTGAGGTGAGGGGGGATGAGTGACAGGCGCTCAATGTAACCCCTTAAGGACCAGGCTGTTTTTTTGTACCCTTTCGTGTTTAGCTGTAATCCCCCCCATTTAGTGTACCCACACAAATAATATATTTTATTTTTTTGCCTTGGCTGCTAAGCCATTTCCCACCCTGGTGCTAAGCTGGTTTTCGGCATTTTGGTGCATCTCACGTTTAAACGCGTTTAGAAGTACATTTCTTGGGAATAAACTATACAAACCATATATTGTTTTTTTCAGCACACAAAGCAGATTCCAAATATACCATTTTTATATGTGTATGTCTCATTAGGTTTGCAAAATATAGCCAAAAATGGGAAAAAGTGTAATTTTTCACTTCCGACTCAATAAAAATTGTAATTTTATTTTTCTAAACTCTAATATCAAAAGCTGTTTTGCTAAATATTTGTAGTAGGTAACCGGCCTAAAATAAACAGACTATTGAAACAGTAGACTGTGTTTTTCTAATATTTTATTGCTAAAAGTTAAAATTATTAGACTATCACAAAATACATCTTTACATTAATGCATGGCTGCCGTCAATTAAACAGCTCTAGCTGCCTGGGATGTTAAAATATGCCAACAAAACTATATATTTTTAGAAACTACACCCCCAGCTGCAGCAAATGAGGTCTTATTTGTATTTGTATCCCAAATCTGACGTGCACAACAAATAAGTGAATTTCACACTTATAAAAATAAAATTTTTTTTTAATTAAAAGCGACAAGTTCATTTATGTCTTGCGCACTCCAGTCTTGTGCTGCTAATACATGCAGCCCCTCATTTGATGCGCCAAGGGGTGTAGTTTCTGAAAATGTATACTTTATATACCATAATTTAACTTCCTAGCTGTCTAGAGCTGTCTAATTGCAAGACAATCTTTTAACAAGATTTTCAAATCTGCCATATCTGAAGTTAAAGTGGTCTAGACATCTGGGAAGTTAAATTAGGGTACATAGAGTACACATTTCAAGAAACTACACCCCTTGGCGCTTCAAATGAGGGGCTACATGTATTTCTAAGACAAAAGTTGAGTGCACAAATAATGATGGAATATGTCGCTTCGGCTACAAAATATGTTTTTTCTAACCATAGCGACATGTTCATTTGTGTCTTGCGCACTCCAGGTTGTTACTAGAAACACATGCAGCCCCTCATTTGATGCGCCAAGGGGTGTCGTTTTTGCAAATGTGTACTTTTTGTGCTATAATTTAACTTCCTACGTGAGCAGTAATGCCACGTCAAGGCTTCAACCCTAATTATTGACCATTCACACGCCTATCATATCTCTATTCACTCGCAGAAGCACACACCATACTTTCCATACATTCACTCACAGAAGAACACACCATTCTTTCCCCTTACAATCCCAAAGAAATTATGGTAAAGGGAGAAAAGAAATCACTTTTACAGCAAAAATAAGTTTTACTGTAAAAATGCAAGGAGCTCCAGGGATGAGATGGTTACTCACGTACCACACAGGCTAAATGGCTGATTTTAATAATTTACAGTTCATCAAGATTTCAAAAGTTGCCTCCCTCTTCCAAAGGGATCATGGGGTTAAAATTTAGTATCAGCCATTTTTAAAAAGGGAATGTGACTTTTCATAGCTATATGATCACCATGGTAACATTGGCTACCACAGTGATCATTTAGCTAGAATACTTAAACTTTTTTAAAGTTAAACTAGTTTATGTTTAGGTAATTTAATTAAATAATTTTTTTAACTTTTTTTTACATTTTTATTTTTTTACTTAATATTTTTTATTCTTTCTTTTATAAGCCTTATACCGTTGGAAAGATGAGGCGATACAGGCATCTAAGCAGCATGCCCCCATACCTCAGTTTTCAATAAAGTTGCGCGGTGATGTCATCGTGTCATTACACGTGACGTCACCAGCCGCATCGGGTGGTTCCGGTGATGCCCTTCAATATGAGGGGCAGATCGCCGGGGTAGGTGGTGAGGGAGGTCCACAGACCCCCATCAAGGTAGGGTAGTGCTAGCATGTGCCGTCGTTAGCACCTGACTGGAACTGCTAGCGACGGCACCATGCGGTCGTTAGCAGTCAAGGGGTTAATCATATCATCTAATTCCCTATAAAAAAGAAAGAGATAAATAATGGAAAAGCTAATTAAAAAAACCCCTGCTGAATAAATTCTACTATTTGTCTGGAGTTTAGAAAAACCCAATGTTTTTATGTTTTTTTTTTTGCTTTTTTCTGCATGTTATGGGGCAATAAGTACAAGTAGAGTTTTTCCAAATCTAGTAATTCTGCCCCTATGTGCTATTTCGGGTATCTTTGAAGCTGTCAAAACCATTGACACCCCTTGGGTATTTTAAATGCTAGTATTTTAACTCTTTCTGTGTCAGGATTTTTGGAAATATACAGCACTAATTTTAGCACTTGCTCATAATAATAAACGTTATTTTTAATTTTATTATTTTTTTACTTTTTTTTTTACATTTTGCTGGTCACACGTGTCCTGGGGTGGGTGTTCGTAGCCACCGAATGCTTTGTTATCGAGGGATTTCAGCAACACCATTGAAACCATTTAAAAACATATTTATATATATATATATATATATATATATATATATATATATATATATATGTAGTTATTTTTATAAATACACTTTAGGAGCGCTTGCAGGACTTCATATTAAAGTACAAAAATGTTTATTAATTTAGGTCATATTGATTTTTGGGTCTCCTACATGGGCATACCATAGAAAAAAATGTGAACACAAATGCCAATTTATACAAAAGAAACACCATCCCGTAAGTGAATAACCCCCCCTTCCATTAAGGTAATAGGCACACCTATGTAAAGGGATCATTAAAAAACACAAAGAAGGAGCCCATAAAGGTTAACTTTCTAGCAAGTGATAATTGCATCTGCTTGACCTACGCATGTATAAAAAAGTGTAAGACATTACTGTCAATGCTAAATAAATGCAGAAATGCATTGTGTAAAATGCGTCGGCCAGGCCTTGTTTATATTTCCATCACTCCTGGTTCCTCTTTCATAAGGCAGGGTATAAGCAGGGCATGAGGTTAATTGTCTTTGGGGGGCTTTTGTTCCCGGGGTAGAGACTGGCATTAGCCTACAGAGTCCAACCCCTAATGACCAGCTATGGCTCCAAAATCCTGCACTTTCCCTCCCTACACCCACGTGCGCTTAAACATGGGCAAAATAAGTTAAAGATATTTGGGACTCTGTAGAGCATAAGACAATTAACCATTTAAGCCATTTACCGTACGCTTACGCTGCCTTTAAAAATGGTGCATTACTGAGTAGTTTGGACTGTCCATCCATTTCGGTGTTTGTGGCTTCCTTGGGGGAAGTAACGCGACCACCGCCTCTGTAATCCCTTTGTGACTCTGCAGCATGGCGCGCATGTGCGCACAGAACAGAGCGTGTACGCCACTTCCCCATACAGGGAATAGGAAAGAAAGAGCAAGAATGCACAAACATCATGTTTGACCCTATAAAAGTGCACCAAGCAAATTCATCATTGCTTGGTTATACCAGCTCCCCGGTGCTTGCACATTCCCTTCCTCTGTTCCCCTTTACCCGTATCCTTATACTGTTCGGGTTTGTTACTGGCTACCTACGGTTTTTGAGCCTGGCCAGCTACCCTGACCTGTGCCTGTCTGAACGTTTACGGGATTGTTGCCGCCTGCCCTCAATCTCTGGACCGTCTGACCATTCTTCAGGCTTTCCCCTCTGTGCTGCGTTTAGGGTCCGTGATGCTGCTGCTCCTTAAGTGGTCTTCCCACATTCTAGACTGCTCTGACTACGGTTTCTGTAAGGAGAGTTTGTTCCTGTTTTGGCGATCCATTACCCAACTTACCGTGCCGACAGAGGGACAATAAATCACCAAACTACGCTAAGTGAAGAAATAGCTTGTGTTCTGGATTTCCATAACATTTTGATAGCTTTTGATATAACCAAGAAAGGCATCTAGAAGAAGAATATATTTTATTTTCACATTTTTTCTGCTATACACATTATTTGGGCTTTTAGGGCTGTAGAACCCTGCGATACCCTCATACTCAGCAAACATTGGTCTCCTAGAAAAAGAAGGGCATCAGGTGAAGAAAGGGGGACAGAAGGATATTTCATGTACATTACTAGGTAATCCTGCTTTATGTAAAGGGGGTATATAGAGTAACCCAAACCCTCTGTGAGCACCAAAAGAAAAGGTAAAATAAAGCTGTTAAAGCTGTTGTCTTCATGCACGATCTTATATTTCTTGCCACTGATTGGTTGCTTGGAGCTGTACTTCAATTCAAATTAACGGGAGGACTTTCATTCATGCACACTGGGGTTTGAACAGACCCCCCCATACACAGCGTTCACCAAGCCATTGCTGGAGGTGAGTTCATCTTGTGTGTGGAGATGTTTTTGGTCGAACGTAACTCCTGCGGGGCATAAAGATGGGGGATGGGTGAAGAGGTAGAATCGCCCCATGCACTTGCACACAAAAATGTAAAGGAGCTACACAGCTATTGTCAGGGCCGGACTGGCCCACCGGGATACCGGGAAATTTCCCGGTGGGACGAAGAGCTGAGGCACGACCATTGGGGGGTGCGGTGCGTGAACACCAGCCCCTTTAACTTCAGCACACATACAGCAGGAGAGAACTGTACCTGTGGTGGTCAGCAGCATTTAACATGAAAATGTACTATGTAATGGCTGCTGTAGTCACGCTAACAAGAAAAATATGAGAGCCGACAGTCTAAAACAGATTGTATGCACCTTCTTAGATTTCCCAATATGACTCTAAAAACGTGATGATCCATGCCTCCAAACTGCTGCCAGGTTTCTGATTTGTGATATGATGTTTGGTATTGAGCCATACATACATGAGCAGGAAGAATAACGTGTTAGCAGAGGTTATCTAGGCATGAATGAGCTGACATTCACATGATCCTCTAGCTGTAAGCACCAGAGGATAATGAAAGATGGAATTATTTCGCAGCCCAAGGCGGCCTACCCCTGACAAGCGTTATGTTTTATAATGGAAGATTCACTAATGAAGATTATTCAGTAGAAGCTAACAGGGAGTTTGACTTTAGGTTCAGAGCTCCAGCTCCCATGATGCTCAACCAGCTATAAGTACATTTCTTTTATTTTAAAATGCTGGCCGGGGGCTGCCCGTTGGCTGTGTTTCTGACATTCACACCGGCCACTGCAGAAATGCCCTAATCAGTAAAGTGTAAGTATTTCATTTCTCTTAGAGTGTACCCAGCAAATATATTTACCATTAAATGTAAAATAAGAATAAAACATGGTTGATTTTTGTCAATAAAAAAAGCATTAGATGCACATGAATATCAGCGTATTATATGGTTACGGATGGGTTTTATTAATAATGTTTATTTAAAGCAAATCTCTAGTCATCGTTGGTTGGCATATTCTGCAATAAATGACCTCAGCAATAGAACCCTCCTATTTTGTTTCAAGTCTGTCTTGCTTTCTCTGACTGGAGTGTTACCTTTCCCCATTAGCACAGTCCTGACCTCCCTGACCATGAATGGATTGCAGAATGATAGAGATAATGGACTATAATACATATGAACACTAGAGGGAGTCATCAGCCGTGCGAGAATGTGAACAGCTACTTCATCATGGTACAAAGGAACATTACTAAAAAAAGACATTATTAAGACTAACAGGGCAAGGGGTGAATCAGGAAAATGATACTATTGTTTCTACTCTCATATTAAAATTATAGATATAACATATTCTTCTTTGATATATTAACCCTCCATTACCTGTTGGGCTACATATTCCATCAATATAAGTTTATTTGTGGGTGTTTTGATTTGTTTTGAACAGTCAGGCCACATGTGGTTTTTTTTTAGGTAACCAGGGCCAGCCCTAGGATTTCTAGCACCCCCATCCCACATACACTTGCTTTCTAAGAGTTGGAGAGAACCTGATGGTGGGACCTCCTGGCTCCTGCCAACGTTGTGTCCTTGGCAGTTGCCTAGTCTGCCTATATAGTAGGGTCCAAGCCTCTCCTAGGAGCGTTGAAGCCCAATTGTGTGATAGAGTTGGAGGTCTCAGACACAGACGTCCACACTATGGTTACCTCCTGTGCAGTCTGTGCACCCCCAAATGCTGGGGTCCAAGACCTGCTAGTGGAGAGGTATGTGTTGGTGGCTGCACAGATCTGGCAGGTGTTGAGTTGGTCCAAGGGACAACTGCCATATACCTTAAGGTTAGCCTGGGCTTTGTGAACCTTACTTTTTTGCAGTAGGAGGCAAGTCTGGGCTGGGGGTCACAAGGGGAGGGATGTCCAGGACCCAATTATGCAAACAGCCCTAAAACCTCCATGTGTAAATGATAGATATGTCCATGGGGTCTGTAGTCAGCTATTTGGTGTTCTAGAAAGTGCCATTGAAAAGCATGGGGATGGGGTTTGGTGGCAGATCACTCCATGTTTTTTAACTTGACAATCCTTCTCATACGCTGAATGCCAATGACTATGTGACACGGAACAAGCACTGAATACAAATCAGACACTTCTAAGCCAAGTTTTTGGTTCATTAGAATTTACAATACGACAAAGTTCTCACCAGAATACTTTGTTGTTAGTTCCCGTTATAGCAAACAAGTTCGATGGCCCTGGCACTGTGATAGAATCTAATTATGAGTTTATATGATTTGCGGAAAGGCGGTCTCATCTTATTATGGAGTTGCCTCTCTAGCAAGTAAACTCATACGCAATCCCCTTCCCTCTTCTCACCTTTTAATAAAGCCCTCAAAGGGTTTCCCAAAAGATCCAATTCCTTTAATAATAATAAAAAAACCTCGGAGAGCTTCTGACCCTGCCAGCTGCTTGGAACAGTCACAAACTGGAATTATTTAACTGGCAGACTACAGAGTGCGCCTGAGTCCCGCTGTAGCATTACCTGAAATGACCGTTGTCAATGGCAACAAACACTGCTCCTGAGTAAATTTCAATTAAGCCCTTTTAAACTTTTTTTTCAACAGATTTCAAAGGCAGAAACAACATTCGGGAAACACTGCTGCTGAATGCTTAAGTAGAACTACATTTTTGCCTCAAAAATGTGTTAACTGGTGAATGTAACGGTCTAGATTGAGACCTCATCATGGACAGTAAGTTAGTTAGCTCAGGCCAGCTGTGCCCCACCGCACCGTACAACAGCAAAATAAAAACATGATACAATCATTCAGTTCAGTTCATGTTTATTTACTTTTGATATCTTCTTCCAGGCAAATTGTTCATTACATGGTTTGAGTGCCAAGTTCTCAACATGTAGAGCCAGAATTGTACAGCAGGACAGCAAGGATACAATAAGTACAACAACAAAAATACCAGATGACAATCCATTTTTAGACATATAAACCTTAGCATTGTTGGATTTGGGATATTAGGGCAAAGATTGGCCATTTTGGGCCTATTCTGTTTTCCTTTCAAGTTTTTACATTGTGATATTCTCTGGTCCAGAAGTAGCCCAGTGGTCGAGAGGCTCAGATGAGCATTTTTGTAGTACATTATTTCTTCTTGTATAATTTGCCCACGATACGCCATAGTCTACTAATAACAGAGATGACCTCTGACATTCAGGGAGGTCAACGTGATAACAGAAGGAACAGCTATAAACGGCTCCAACTTGTGATCAATAAGCAGCCCCAAAATCCAACACAAAGAACTTACAAAAACTTTTATGGAATCATTACTATTTTGTGAAAAGTCCTATTTGTGTTCACATGACCAGGTCATCATTTGAGGTGGTCGTTTAAATGCCCATATAATCAAAACATGAATTGAAAATATATTTAATATCTATGAACTAAAGTGCTGGTACATAGTTACTGAAGGGCTTTATCTCAAAATCGGTATGTTGAAGGATGATCAGGAAACAAAAAGTATCCTCACAGTGGATAAGGTTCTGTTAGCAGCAACAAAATATTATGAACTTCGTTCCAGAGAAGCGTCCAGTGGAAACTCAGGTCTCTGGGTCACTTTCTTCTTTCTCTGTGCTGGGGAGTGGCATTTGACCACGCCCACTTACCTTATAGACCCCGGACTGGGGATAGCCCCACCCCTATGCACGGCTGACACACCCCACATATGGCTACCCTCACCTCTTTGTGATTGCACTCCCTGGAAGTGGGAGAGCTCCAGGTAGCCTACCGTTGGTATTTCCCGGGTAAGTTTATTATACAAACATCGTTCATTGTAAACAATATACAGTACTAAGAGGTGTTTCAGTCCATTCCCACACAAAGACATAATGGTACATGCCCTATTCACCTAAACCATACAGTTATCAACATATTAAGTAGCTTGCACATTATATTCCTAGCCAACCAAGGTAAGTGAATATAATTACACAAACACAGGCCTTTAGGTAATTATCTAACTATATCTAACCAATACCCATCAACATTTCAGGTGTCCAAATCGGGACATGGGTGAAAAGAGCCTTGGAGGGGAGGAGCCAGTGAGGGAAATGGGCAGGGCTGCTTGAAAATGGGCAGGGTAGGAGGCATTGGCACCCCATCGCCTAACCAGCTTGGCCACCTAGCAACACTAGCATCGCAAAGGGGCTGTGTGGTACCTGGAAAGGAGATCTGTATAGCAACCTCACTGGGCTAGTCAACTGGCTCATGCTCCCCACCGACCACAAAAGCAGGACAGTGGGGCAGGTACCTGGGAAAACAGGACACCCTTTGGGTTCTGTCACATGTCGATGTCATTACAACCCTTATAGCAATGCTGCTAACTTAGTGTTCAATATCAAGTCTATTCTTACCTCTAGGAGATCTTGGATCTTTGCTCTAATCTCAGGGTGAAGGGGCAAAATCTTAGGGTCACACAGTCGGAAGCTGACTCATTCATACTTAACATTTATCTAATGATATCTAAGAATCATAATTAGTGCTGTTGACATCAGTATGTCATATCCCTGTTTGAACATGAAATTTATTTAAATAATGCCAAGTCAAGGTTTCCATAAGGACCAGTAGTAGTGTAATTTGGCTAATGCATTTTATGAGTCGCTACTGATGGGCCATTAAGCTGTTAATATTTGAAGAGTCTCAGGGCCATTGCCCTGTGTCTGAGTGGCTAGTCTAGGCACTTATTGATGTGAGCCAACATCTTTATGTGCGGGAGGTTTGTCCACGTACTCAAAACAGAATTAGATCTACACAGCTGTATGCGAGTGTCACAGTTAAGCTCTAAAGCTAGGTTTTAAATCGCAGGCATATGCAGATGGAGAAGCCTGACCATCTTTGGGTGTCCGATTTACCATTTATCTGCCAGAATGCTTTGGAAACCTTGGACTTTTGTAAACTCAAGACGGGCTTTTAGATGGGCTCATATTGACAAATATATTTCACTTTGGTTTCTGTTCCCTCACATACAGCAGGTTTGAGAGCTATACCATAGGTTAGTAAACAAGAAAAATCAGGACTGTTGGCAGATGTGTGCCTACAGACAAAGGTGAGGGTCTCTGCTTAGTCCCGCCCATAAAGCCTTTTCCTTAAAAGCCGCCATGTAAAACCGGCCCTACTAATGACATGGGGGGGACTCAATACTCATGGGAGTATTCTCAATGTTTAATCCCAACGTGAAGGGCTCATGCAATGTTTGATATTCCGAACGGTCTGCTCTAGTTTCCTGGCTCTGTGCCTTTTGTGTAAACAAAACAAATGGATGTTATCTATAGAGAAGTCATCTTTAATGTATTTTAGTCATGATACAGAAATTATAAGAAAACCAGGTCAACTTTTCTGAACAGACAAAGCATGTCTAACATTAAACTCTTCGCAGCTGTGGGAGACTGCAATGTATTGTGTGTATCAGTACAAGGCTGAGACTACCCACAGAGAAGGTGCCAATGTATTACAGCACTAGCCCAAACAAATCCCCCCCCACACTCCCATCCAAACAACATCCACAGCCCCCCCCAAAAAAACCATCCCAACAAACGTCAAACAATATTCATGCTTTGAACGCATACAAACTTAGTCCAAAGAGACATATATTACATACAAAAAACACACGCGTGCATATAGACAATTGCACCATAAGCACAAGAAGCAGCAATGGTCTCAACCTCTAAAGAGTTAGCACAAGGTTAGAATCAGGCAGTGTCTGGAACGCCCGCAATTCCCCATCAGTCCTTTTACTAGCTTAGCATGATGGGAATTGTAGTACACAGCGGCTGGGGAACCAGAGTCTACCTATCCCAGTATCATCAGAGCTTATTAACCCCTTTGCAGCCAGTGGTCCAGGCTGTTTTTGTGAATGGTTTACGTAAGGCCACTTTCGACAGGAATATATTGAAATATACGTGTGGTCACCCAATTTAGTCATTTCTGTGTATAATAAAAATGATGGAGTCATTTGCATCTCTGATAAGCTATTCCTTTTGCTACAAATATGTTGGTAAAACAACTAGCCTCCCACCTTGATAAATCCATATACATTTTGTGAGGAGGCTTTTAAGTGGTGGCAAAAGTAGGGGCTCTCCTTGTTTAAACAGAAATATGTATTTAAAAACGTTTTACATGAAATCGTTAACATACGAATACATGAGGGCAAGGCTAGAGTGGGGTGGGCATGGTGGGGTAGCTCAGTGGGCCAGTTCCCAAAAATCGGGACTGTTTCCTATGAATTGGGATGATTAGGAGGTATACCGTATAACATACTGTATGCCCATCTTTAGAAAGGAAAGTCTCTCTCTTTCCTCCCGGATTCCATCGTCCCGGTTTCCTAGAAGCTGGGAATGTTTGTTGGGTATGAGTGTAAAAGTCGCAGTAATGTGTAAAGAAACTGCAGCAAATGTTTATAAATTAATTGTGTAAATGCATCTTTTTTTCTCTTTCAAATACATTAATAGCCATCAGTAGGTGATAAAATATTGAGTTTGGACAAGGCCCCACCATATCCACTCTTTTACACATACAAACTCTTAAAATGTCCTCCTCGGCCTATTTGAAAGTCTTGGGCTGTCGGAAAGTGGTTTCAGAACAACTACCATACCTGGCAAGTGTTTTAACCCCAATATCATGGCCGTTAATAGAAGCATTTGCTTCCCACCAGTAACGATACAGTTAATGGTGCCATGCCACCTACTCTCATGAATTAGAATCGACAATCATAGTCTTAATGAATGCCCAAAACCATCAGAAATAATTTATGATCTATTACAAAACAGGGATTCGTAGGTTTTTGCCGTAGAAACTCATCGACTAAAGCCCGACGGCAAGGCAGGATCTGAACATGATAGAGAGGGCAATTAATGGCTTGTCTGGGTAGTATCTATAGGTTATTGGGCACCTAGGAAATCTGTAGCATATGAGAGGTCAGCTGCTTTGCTTAACAAACAAAAAGTGGGTAATTTTATAATAATTATCATTGATTTAAAGCAGAACAGCCACGTTGCCCATATCATATTTACATCAGACCCGGACTAGCCATTTGGTACAACGGGCCAGTGGGGAGCAGGCAAGCATATGCAGTATCATATGCATAGCCCTTAAGCTACGGCCCTAAAGTGCCAGGCTACATAGTCATCCCCAGTACAGCCCTGGTTTACATATATTTGCCAAAGCACTAAATAGTGAAATAGCAAAAACATCCAGTTTTCTTCAAAAGTATTTTTCTTGCCACTCTATTTTTTTCAGGACACGCTAATTTTACGTTACTCACCAGAACATGTAAAATGCTGCCCTCCATGACGTGAATGGTGACAATTACTGCTATAGACCCCACTTTACATTCTGGAAATGGCTGATGTGGTCACCCTACATTGCGATCTGCTAACCACATATTAACGCCTTTATACAAGGATAGTTTTCTTAAAGAGGGATATTATCAAACACTAAGGGCATTTATATGAAAGCCTGCAGTTTACCTTGTAAAATGATGGAACTAATATCCTGCGTCGGTGCAAGATACGTTAAATTGCACTCAATATTTTGGCAAGCTGGAGAAACAACTTCAAGAGGAGCAGTCATCGTCACAGCTTTTACCATCCATGACTAAATGTGTTTATTCAAGCTACCTACAGCTTGTGCTTTCTTTCAGCAAATAATATTTGTTTGTATTTTTCAATATTAATTGCCATTGTGTATGATTCTAAAATAATTTTTTTCCTCCCCCAGAACCCGGTGCCATCATAAAAACACAGATAATGCAGTTAAGATCCATTCAGGCCATCTAATTATGCAGGAAAAACCATAAATCTTGCTCTGTCCCTCACAGTATTAGCCTCTACCACTTCTGAGACACTGTTCCACTTACCTACTACTTAGTCAGCCTCTAACCATCTAGTTTTAGACATTGTGCCTTAACATTTTCCTCCTTTGACGTATACTTCTATCTTGTACTTTGTATTCCTTCCCAAAAAGGAGGAATAACTTAACAGGGAGATAAAATAAAAGCAACCAGGACGTTCATTTGGTTGCTCTGTGCTGATCGGCAAAATATAAAATTGGGGAAAAATTTACATCTTCTGATAATTCCTAAAAAGAACATGTATTTTGAGATATTTTAGGGCATCTTGGGGAATTAAAGTGTAGATGTTACAAATGCTGTTTCATATATGCTTTTCTTTATTTTTTTTGGATACCCGCTGTGCTCTTCCATTGGTGCAGCGTAGGACTCGCGCGTCCAGCCTGCGGCTACACATTACAGCACCAGATCTGCCGCACATGCAGCAGCAAAGGGTCAGAGATTCGCCAGGTTTGCCCGATGGCCAGTCCAGGCCTGTCTTCCCAAAGAGGTGCGGGGGGAACCCAAGCAAAATTATTTTTATGCCATCTTTAAAACAAGTGCTAAAAATAAATAATCTCTCCATGTAGAGACGTAGAAAAATGGTCATCACGATAGGTTGATACCCAAAATCTATCGGTAGAGAGCCAAATGGATGCCTGCCCTAGGTAGCCACTTAAGCTAGTTAACAGTATATGGTAGGACCACCTATGCAAAGGGGTTAAGCAATGTTATTAGTGGAAGCTCGTTTTTTCTTTTCACCATAGGGAAAATCACTTGGGTTTATAAGAGGAGAGACCTTTCAATGTAAAGTGCCCATGTTTGTATACAGTACTGATCTGCAGGTCTAGAAAACAAGTCATTTCCTGCAATAGGATTGCTAGACACACAAAAAGCCGAGCTTACATTACAAAGTATTGAAAATAAAAACCCAAATACGCGTAACGGTTATATTTCTACATGACAGATCTAGATGGCTACCTTAAAAAAGGCTACCAAGATCTGAAGCTGAAATTCAAGAACAGTATGGTTCTTGTTCTGAGTTAACAGACTTACAAAAAGCAGTCGACCGCTAGTTCCCTAATCAATCAAATTCACAGATTGCTGAAACACTATGGAGCATTGTAGCTAGCAGCGGGTCCATAGCGTCTTTTTAACATTTCTCCAAAATAAACACAGAAGGATGCCAGTCCTGTGCATGAGATCTGGCAAATTTACTAAGATTCAGATTCTGTGTGTGTTATTGCAGTTAATAAAGGTACCTTTCTTGGCATGGATTTCTATGGCACTATGATGGAGTTATCCTGCTTAGTATGGCAGATTGGCTTGGCTGGAATAATACCCAATGCAACTTGCAGAGAATGTCCTTGCTACATAAGAAGTAGACTACACCACAATGACTTTGCTGAATACAAAGCTTCTGTACCACAACTTTTATGACCCCCCCCCCCCGATACATAGGTTGGTAGGGTTGACAAACTGGTTAACAGTAGTTTGTAGTTTCAAGAAATGATGGATTAAAGCCCAATGCAAATGCAGCTGAACCATATAACATGGAAACATAGTATCTGACAACAGATAAGAACCATTCAGCCCATCCAGTCTGCCATTTTTTCCTGATGTAAAGGCCCAGACCTTAATCAGTGCTTGGTCTTCTGTTAGATTCAGGATAGCTTTATCCCCATCCCATACATGTTTGGATTGCCTTGCTGTTTTAGCCTCTACAACTTCTGATAACAGGCTGTTCCATTTATCTACTAAAGTAAAACTTCCTTAAATTACATCTAAACTACTCACCCTCTAGTTTTAGATTATGGCCTCTTGTTTTAACATTTTTCCTCTGAAAAACTTTGTTAAATCCCTTTAAATATTGAAATTGTTATATCACATCACCCCGGTCTCTTCTTTCCTCCAAGCTATAGATATTGAGTTCTGCAAACCATTTTTGTACCCCTCCATTATGTCAATATCCTTTTGGAGACACGCTCTCCAGAACTGTATATGCTATTATAGTTGAAGCCTGACCAGAGATCTGTAAAGTGGCAGAATCACCTCCTTCCTTCTGCTAATAATGCCTCTCGCTATACAACCCAGCACCCTGCTCGCCTTTTCCGACGTTTTATTGCATTGTCTGCTTATTTTTAAGTCCTCAGGAATAATTACTCCTAAGTCTCTCCCTTCTGTTGTCACGGACAGAACAGTGCTCTCAATGCTATATACTGCCATGGGATTTCTACATCCCAAATGCATTATTGTACATTTATCAACATTAACACGCAGCTGCCACACTCTCGACCATTTTTCTAAGTTACTTAAATTATTTGCCATTTGGGCTTGTTCCACTAGGATTGTCTACCATGTTGGAGACTTTTTGTATCAAAAAAAAAAAAAATAGTAAAAAGTACAGGTCCCAATAGTGATCCCTGAGGTACCGCACTAGAAACAAGTCCTTCTTCTAAATATACACCATTATTATTATACACTGCAACCTTCACTTTACTCCTGTCACTCAAACATTCAAATAGTCATTCAACTATCTTAACATCCAAACGCAAACAGAGTTCTTCCTTCTCCATCTTCAAAGAGATCTCTGACGTCCCAAAAGCTCCTGTAACTTTACATGTTTTTCTATGTTGGCCCAATAAATAAGCTAGAGTAGCGGTCCCATCCTTTCATGAAATGAAAGCTAATTATGATTACTGAAAGAGCTACTCCGAAATCATATTGAAAATAAAGCAACATTTTGTCGGTTAAAATACACTTTAAACTTTTTACTTGTTGATTGCCTAATGTTTTGAGTTTCTTTGTTTAATTGGATTTATTAAAGGGGTAAGGATGCAACACAGGTCCCTGCAACCTCTAAGGTGCCATATATACCGCTGTATGCTTACATAAAGCTGGAAGTCTGAATCAAGCGGTATGATCTTTGTACCAACGTTGTGATCTTACACTTTACCAAAGGCACCAAAATGAAATGATGTTGTAAATCGGGGATATACATAGCTTTGAACTTTTTGTCATCAGATTTTGTAGATTACAATTGACGAATTATTATTTGTTATCAATATAGTGTATGCCTAGATGAGGCAAAATGAGTGTACTGAGACAATAGTCTTTCTTCTTGATAGTCTTTCCTTAAGAATGAGCTTCATAAGGTCTCCAGATCATAGTGGTCTGATTGTTTCTCATCTATGGCTCTCTCCACTAACTCAGGTGTTACCGTTGGCCTTCTTGCCCTATGATGTCTGAATTCAGTCATTGTTATACCATAGACTTTCCATTTTATTTTCAGTAATGAATTTCAAGGTATTTTTTCTGGAGTATGTTCATGCTTTGATGCTTCTCCAGAACCTAAGCCTGGAATTATTAGTCTCTTGGTCTTCATAATGCTGTTTATACTCCCTAACAACCTCTAGGATTTACAGAAACAGTTAATCTGAGATCACGTACATTTTACACTTTTAATTACACACAAGGCGGACTACATCCAAATAATTACATGACCTCTGAATGCAGGTGGCTGCTGTTATGTAGTGATATCAGAGTAAGGGTGGGCTGATATTTATAGTTACTTGAAACTAATGTAAATTATATAAATTTTTCATGCTGGTTTTATGTTTTATTTGGTCTAGATCAGTTAAGAAAACCCAAATTAGAAGCCATAAACAGAGAGGTTATATTTATGCAAGGGACTTTACGACAAATGATACTTGATGTTACAGCTCATCACATGCTTTTTGGTCGCTGACAGGGATGTAAAAATTGGGATCTTTAAGGGCCATAATAAAGCAAGAATTTTAGGATTTCCCCAAAGTCATGACATATTTATTATGATTTGTCATAAAGTAACTTTTTTTTTTATTAACTTGAAAACCAAAAGTAGACCTTCATGGAATAAATTCTTATCAGAACATTCCTATTTATCACCAACAGCAAAGCTAACAAATAAGACTGCCCGGGATGAATAAAGTCATAGCACCACAATTTCTAATTGTGTTTATAAATTGGAAGGCATTACAAGATAATTGTAATAATCAGTTTTATATGAAAACTGCACTATTGCATATATTACATGTCTTATCGGCAGACAATTAATGTCACACGTAAGCACATCTGTATGCCTTTCTTAGTTGCCAAATAGCTTGGAAGCTCGTTATAGAAACTCAATTAAACCTGGCAGCTTGCTCATTATTTGAGCAGCAAACCCCTAGACCTTTAATTAGCTATGGAGGATTTGCACTACCTGCCAATATTTCTAAGCATCGCTATTTAAATCATACTTACCTTCAATGTACCCCCCAGAATCAATAAGTGATCCACAGAGTCAAGGAATGTGTTACACAAATGGATTTAGGGGGTCTCTGTGTCACACAAAAAAGGAAACACAGGGTGTATGTAATGTTTCATATATAAATGCTACATACAGGTCTACTCACTGAAGTCCAAGTTGTCAGAGTTGGTGTTGAGTCTCAGAAGTATCATGACAGCACTCAACAAACCAGAAAAGCAACGTCTATACATATATAATCATCAATACTGTGCTGTTGAGCTTTAAGCGTTGAATCCTCAATCCTCCTGGTGATCTAAGTTGATTTTGTGGAGCTGGATTGCTTTTTCTTCTTGACTGTCAATTATGGCACAATGCTTCGCAACCGGACACAGATTAGGATCGAGTCTGAAGCTGACTTTAATGAGCACGCAAGTCACTCCATTAAAGCCAAATCATGCATGTTGGTCTAAGCAACTTAACCTTTAGTGAACAGACCTGCACACGTAGGGTCATTAGAATCATCTTTTGTGATGGGGATTGTAACATTCAAAGAAATATACTGTATGTATATGGCAAAATGTATATCATAGATGCCGCTAACCTTACAAACGCCCTAGAATTCCCTCAAAAAAGCGAAACATTAAAAGTCGTGGTGTAAACGTCTTATCTTACCAGGGCTGTACAGTACAATGTTTGGCGTTCATCACCGTTACTTGGATAAGAGCCAGTTTCCAAGTCACCTTCTGCTGATGCTAGAGTCTACAGGAGGTGCCGCACAACCATAGAGGAATACATTCATTCAACTATTCAAACATTTCAACTTGGTTTTAGTAGAAATACTAAATAGATTAGCACACATAGAAATACATTCTCATACTTAAGACATAAAATAAAAAAATAGATTCCCCATTAAATCTCATACAATTAGGTGCATTGAACAGAAAGGTTATTGACGTATCATTTAAGAATCTTAAATTGTTACTTGCGGGAGGGAAGGGCCATTTTTAAACTAAAAATCAAACTAATCACTGAAATATTATCGCACCAACAGCTTTTGACTTTTAGAATACAGAAGAAAGGTTGAATCTTTCCATTTACAAAACAGAAATTCATGCAAAAAATGGTATTTATAATAGGAATAACAAAAGAAATAGGTTTGGTGGTTTGGGTTTTTTGCCACAAAGCATTGCACCAATTCGTTAAAAACAAAAAAAAAAAGTTTCGCCCTCCATCAAGATTAGATGAGTATAATGAACCAAAATATTTAAGTCATTCGGACTTATAACTTTCACAGTTTAAATTGTTTTATTTATTAAAACAGGTGTTTGAACTATAGTTGGTATATTGCTTAAAACATCTCTTATATCATATGTATTATGATATAGGAGATTGAAGTAAATTAAACGTATAGTATACTTTAAAATATGTTTTTCCATTTATAAATAGCAAGCCAAGATGTTGTTCTGTTTTCAGGATCATGAAACTAAATTTGCTTGCTTTTGTTATGTAAGAACTTTTCCAAATTTAGGGTGTGTTTAGCTATATATATCTTATAAATTTTTTATTTCTAATCTCTCTTCAAACCAATAGTTTTACTTCCCATCCGGTTAATAATATAACTCTTCTTGTAAAATTAAAAACAGCAGCCTACAATATATTTTTGGAATTTCATGATAATAGATATTAAATTGCTAAAAGGATATTTTGATGTAAAAAAAAAAAAAAAAAGGCAACAAACACAGACTGGTAAAATAAGTCAACGTAAATGGAAATCATGTTAAATAAATAAATTGTTCATTATTTCATTTTTTTTTCAAAGTATAATAATCTCTTTAAACAGATGGTGGAAAATGAAGCATTTGTAAATTCATAACAGTGATTCACCCCCCTACTCCAAAAACAAAAAGGTTTTATTAACAGCAATTGTTCTTGATCATTATATATATATATATAAAAAAAAAAAATCACAGTGATTGTATGCTGTAACAATAATGAACAGGAATGTTTACCAAAATATATTTAAACCTATAAATAAATACCTAGTTTTACATACATATGTAAACACATATGTAAAGGAATAATAATGGATTTTTTAAAAGCTTTTTGAGTTGGGGGTTTAAATGGAGGAAAAAAAAAATCAAGAATTATACGCTAACCCATGATATCATGTTTTAATAACATACTAGTTGTGGCTTTGAAACATCTATGTAATTATTTAATGCTAATTGCGTGGATAGATCAATGAGTGGTATAAATGGACCTGGAGGTGCACATGATCCTTCGTCAATTGCAATTTAACCCCGAATGGCACCACACTGTACTTAAAGTGAACCCATCAACATCACAAGAACGTTTGTCCATTGAAGAGCTTTATACCGACTATAAGCAGTAGGGATTGGTCTAGTAAACGTTCAGAAATGTGCTTCCACACATCAAACATTCTGCAATGCGACCGGCACAATATGCTAATTAGGCGTAGCAGATTGATAGAGGTAACATTTAGCAGTCCATACTGTGCAAGCACATGGTCAGCAAAAGGGGTGCATTCACCTAATCCATAGGATCACAAATGCCAGCTGCCAAGGAAATGTGCCAATTTGTATAATGCATTGCCTGCTACATTGTTTCTTTTGAAATGAGCAAATACATTTTGACCGGTTCACTTTTTCAACCATAACAGGAAATTAATGACCAGGACTGGTGGCATGGCTGGATGGGTATGGGACAAATGGGGGTTGGCAAACAGAAGAAGGCAACAGAACGGACCAGGTAAATCTTAATAGCTATAGCTGGAGCCAGGAAGTTTTGAGTATCTTGTTGACATTAATAGTCATTGTATACTATGACACTTTCTGTATGGGAGGTCCTTCTGTCCTTGGTGGGCTAATTCCTTAAGGAAATGACCATAGACCATGTACCTTTATGTCATGTACCTTTCTAGTGCATCATGCTTTATTGAAGACACAGTGTATGCTTTATAGTGTTTCCTGGCAGTTCCATGTTCTGCCCAAAAGGAACAGCAGGACCTTCCTGATCCCCATAACGAAGGAAGTAGAAGCACACAAAAGGATACGGCAGTTAATCTGAAAACGGCAACATTCATTTCTTTAAGAGAGCCAACCACCTTCCACCAACACAGCTGAGTAACTTAATGGGGTAAACTAACCAAAAATCAGGAAGGCTGCTTCCACTAACCAACAGATGAAAGCCAAGTCTAATAAATTTGTAATGTATATTTTTTTGCGAAATGCAAGATTTGGGATGATAGTTCTTGGGTGACGGGAGGGTTGTATATTTGCTTTAAACTTTAAAGCAAGGTTATAAAATAAAAAAATAAAAATTAAACAGTTTCAGTGTTAGGAGCAGCTAAATCTTCCCTACATTCATTAACCTTTTTCAGTGCTGCACGAATGAGAGCGCATTTTATGCAGATTTATGAAATTTCCATTTCAAATATGGAAAGGGGTGTTAAGAGATTGATAAGTGTGATACTTTAACAATAATGCCATTATTATACAGTCTTTAAAATATGCTTGCAAGTGGCTTTAAAATATAATGCATGAAGCCAGCAGACTAGAATGTAAAAAAAAAAACTTTAAACGAGTCAATGAAAAATAAATAAATAAAAGTTATATTGAAAAAAAATGGCAAATTCCATATTAAATCGTCCACTTCAAAAGTGAAACTTTCAGTGCTTGTAGTTAAAACGGTATTGATATTAAGTCACAATTACCTACATAATACTTTTGTCCAGTAATTTGAGGGAATACGGGTCCAGTTGCGGTGGAGTTTGAACATGATTCTCTGTTGGATTTGCAGTTTAAATTTATGCTACAATGAGCCCTGTTGGTTAGTCTTGGCCTAAAACCACATAGCCAAGCGTTTCTTCTAACAATACTTGCATAGGGTGCTCTGATAACATGTTAAAACTTTGAGTAGATGACAAGCGAATCCCTTTTTTCCTATGTGACTTATTTCCACTCCCCTTGGGATCGTAACACTTAATGAAAAAGTATCGTTTAATGTTTAATTCCTAAATTAATCATGCTTATGATCTCAGATAGCTGGCCACAATCTATCAATTAGCCATTGGGGTTCACAAAAGGCAAAATGAATTCATTTGGTCTGGATCAATGCATTCATCCTTCCCAAATAATCATGCACTGGTCCACCAATCCATAAAAGTAACTTGGACTCTCCATTAAAACAAAGTGTATTTTCTCTTTGCAGCTGTGAAGGCTTTAAGCGGTCAGATGCCAGCTTCATCATATCAGGCATACAATTTTGTTAAAGCTACTCAACTGGCACTGTTGAAAATCCTTTTTTTCCCCCCTGTGTATTTCCGCAGCTGATACTTTAATTAGAATATTCACAAACACCATGTTTTACCCATTCCAATACCTTTTGTCAGAAAGAGATTATTATTTTGTATTCTACAAAGCAATGTTAAGAGCAACAAAAACAGAAAATAAAATAGAATAAAATAAAGTTTAAGTAGAGTAGACATTTTTTTTATAGTCCCATTCTGTATTCATTGGTTACTAGTAGAAATTAATAGTCGTTATGAGAGGCTGCCACAGAGACTGGTAAAATTCCAGCACTTTGGGCCTTAGTTATGGCCTAGGAAACAGCTTTTTTCCCCAAATTGACTGTGGGCAGTAACCCTGTTTACAGAACGTCTGTTCTTCTCATCCTTGGAACATGACTTGGTAGGAATGTATGGAGTTTTAGGAGAAGCTGTCTGTTGGATACAACATATTTACGTATTCTGAACTCATTCTTACTTTAAGCTTTGAGTGTTTAGGCTAGCTTCAAAGTGCTGACAGGGAACGACGGCATTGTTACCATAGTCACCGGGTTAAGGACAGTTTGCCCAACTAATTGAGGGTGGTGGACCATCTGGGTCCCCACTGTAGGCTTTGCCATAACACCCGGCTGCCCCAGGTTTGTGGTTCCATTAACTTGTGGGTGAGTGATGGTGTGAGCGATGTGGCTCACCATGGGCTGGCTGACCGCAACAGACTGAGGGTAAATGGGTAACTGCTGGCCAAGATGGGTCATGTGATTGATGGTAGCTGGGTGCACAGTGATGTGGCCAATCGGCTGAGCAGCAGTGGTTAGCTGTACAGGGCTTGACGTGGAAGGTGCAATATGAGCAATGTGCTTGGTTTGAGGCCCAGGGATGACATGATTGAGAGTCTGAATGACGGACGCATGAGTAGTGGCAGTATGGGCTATAACTGTGGACTGCACAGTGGAGGCAGCCACTATATGAGTCTGTGCTGGCACCAGGGCCTGAGGCGGGACCAAGGCTTGGTTGGAGATCTGAGGCTGTGTATGGGGGGAGGAAGTTTGTTTCTGTTGAATGGACACGTGCTGAGGCAAAACAGTGGAATGGTGATTGTGGGGAGCTGCACTGGATGGTACCATCTTCAGAAGCTCAGGCTGATGCCTCTTTGTCAGCGAATTCACTGGCCTCTCATCGTCCATGTCTTCATCAATGTTGTCTTCACCCTCTGGAGTTCCAAACAAAACGAAACAGAT